>CM048745.1:10702489-11197489 GCA_026315105.1 Locusta migratoria
GAGAAAAGTTCTTGTAGCCGCTGCAC
The DNA here is from genome assembly GCA_026315105.1 of Locusta migratoria. Taxonomy (NCBI): domain Eukaryota; kingdom Metazoa; phylum Arthropoda; class Insecta; order Orthoptera; family Acrididae; genus Locusta; species Locusta migratoria. Next base: position 10,702,516 of record CM048745.1, read on the forward strand.
GATACCGATTTTTCAGACTTAAAAAATTACCGCAGCAGTCACACCAAGAGTGGATTACGGAATTGAAGGGCTTAACCCGCAAATGTAAATTTACTTGCTCTTGTGGACTTTCGTATAGTGACGTTATGTTAAGAGATGCGATTACGCAGAACATTCAGGACCCCAGAATTAGGGCAGCAATTCTGAAACAGTCAGACCCCTCATTAGACAGTGTACTGCAGCTTATAGAAGCGCATGATACTTTTGACTTAGCAGATGTAGAAATGCAAAGCCACAGTGTTAATTCAGTGCGCCGCAACGGACGCTTTCCTAGCCGTAGTTCTCAGTATAGCACTAGTGATTCTTATTTTTCTACCGGCCGTGCTGAACAGACAGTGAACAGTAGCCAGTGTAAAAGTGCGACGCAAAGGTCGCCCCGTAGTGTTAGACACAGTAATTTGAATAACGGGCGCCAACGCTCATTTCAGAAAAATGTACGTAAATCTTGCCCCCAGTGTGTGTCTCGCCACAAGCGTGCTCATTGCTCTAGTCGCAACGCAACCTGTTATCAATGTGGCAAATCGGGACATGTGCAGTCTGTGTGTATGCAAATTAAAAACTCAAAGAACGGTACTGTTAGAAACAGTGCTTCGCAGAGTGCGAGAACAGTTCATTCTGTAAATGTTATACGGGCTGTGGAATTGAACAGTGCTTTCGTTGGATCTCAATTGCAAGAAAGTAGTTCTGCGCCTATGGCAAAACTATATAGTGCACCACGTAGCAAGCGCCAACGAGCGCGTAAAACAGTGCAACGGAAACGGGTTCGGGACAAGCAAAATGACTATGAACAGTGCATTCCTGTAGTGAAAATAGTGCCTTCTGCAACTGCTCCTTGTAATAGTGCCCAGTACTGTGTAGCTAGTGACAGTAGACTTGTTGTAGATACTGAAAGTAATTTTAGTGCAGTAGCCTCGCATTGCGCGGACGCCGATCCGGCGGTAGTGTCCTCTAGTGACAGTGTTGTTAATTCCCTGTGTGCCGAGTATGCGCCGCTTCCTACCGCACGCAACCCGCGCAAGCGCAGTACACAAACCGTAGCAGACGTTGCCCACATTCGCGCACCTGTCGAGCGCCGAAAGCAAAAACTTTTTGTGAATCTTTCCATTGACAATAAGACTGTGCAATTTCAGCTCGATACTGGTTCCGCTGTCACATTGATAAATAAGGATACTTATGAACTTCTGGGTTCGCCAAAATTGTCGCCGTCACAGCAAGTGTTAACAGCATATACAGGACAAACTATTCCCGTGCTAGGAACGTGTAGCCTGCCTGCCTCTTTTCAAGGTGTCACGAAAACAGTTGCTTTTGTTGTTCTTCAGGCCAAATCGACACAGAACATTTTTGGATTAGATGCTTTTGACTTGTTTGGTTTATCAATTCAAAGAGATGTGCTTCAAATTTCGTCAATAGTGCCTCAGGACAAAATTAATGCATTATGTGAAAAATACAGTGACTTGTTTTCGCCGGAACTAGGTTGTGCAAAAGACTTCGTGGCACATGTAACTTTAAAAGAATCTGCAGTTCCAAAATTTCGTAAAGCTAGACCAGTGACTATCGCCTTGCGTGATACAGTTGCCGAAGAACTTAAACGTTGGCAAGATAGTGGGGTGATTTCTCCTGTTTCTGCGAGTCAGTGGGCCTCGCCTATAGTAATTATACCCAAGCCGTCAGGAAAACTTCGTCTCTGTGCGGACTTCAAATCAACAGTGAACAGTCAAACAATTGTGGACACTTATCCCCTGCCCAGACCTGACGAACTAATGGACAAATTAGGACAGTCTCGTTTCTTTTCTAAGATTGATTTAGCAGAGGCATACTTACAGATTCCACTTGATGACGAGTCAAAAAAGTTTTTCGTCATTAATACTCACATGGGCCTTTTTCAATTTCAACGCCTACCCTTTGGCAGTTCTTCCGCTCCCGCTATTTTTCAGCGTTTTTTGGAACAGCTGACAGTTTCTGTACCGTGTTGCTCGAACTATTTAGATGACATTGTGGTATCCGGACGTACAGTTGAAGAACATTTAGCAAACCTGGAGTGTCTTTTCAAAGTTTTGACTGCAGCAGGTCTACGTTGCAATAAAGCAAAGTGTTCGTTTTTCAAACTGAAATAGAGAACCTAGGCCATGTGATTAATGCCCAAGGAATTCATCCCTTACAGTCACATCTTCGAGCAATCAAAGACTTGCCTCCTCCTAAGAATGTGCATGAATTGCAAGCAGTAATGGGGAAGCTGAACTATTATTTCAGATTTATTCCCAATGCCTCTCAGATTGCAGCTCCACTGCATCACTTACGTAGGAAGAATGTTCCTTTTGTATGGTCTAAAGATTGCCAGGTTGCCTTTGACAAACTAAAGTCTGCACTACTCAGTGATGCATGTTTGATTCCCTTTGACCCACAGAAGCCTGTAGTGTTAGCAGTTGACGCCTCGTCGTACGGTGTAGGCGCTGTAATCTCACATCGTATTGGATGTCACGATCGTCCTATTGCCTTTGCATCCAAGCTACTGACGCCGACGCAACAGAATTACAGTCAGATAGAAAAGGAGGCCTTAGCAATCATTTACGGCGTCGCAAAGTTTCATCATTATCTCTATGGCAGAAAATTCTATTTGTTGACAGACCACAAGCCTCTCACGTCGTTGTTCTCACCCACAAAGCCAATTCCGCCACGAACGGCACAAAAGCTTCAGAGATGGTCCTTAATACTGTCTAATTATCAGTATGAGATTTTGTACCGACCTACCACTAAACATGCCAACGCGGACACACTTTCCCGACTTCCGGTTGGCCAGGATGTATCATTTGATTCTTCGGAAATGGCAAGTTGTCAGATAGACTCCAGAGATGCTTCCGCTGTCGCAGACTTTCCTTTGAACTCTCGTCGGGTTGCACAGGAAACAGCTGCGGATGCAGACCTAAGTGTGGTAGCACGTTTTGTTCGCTCAGGGTGGCCTGCCAGAGCCAAAGACATTGATCGGCCTCTGGTTCGACGTTATTTTGCACAACGTCATGCATTATCTTTAAGTCAGGGTGTACTGTTGTTGCATACCGACAACGACCAAGCAAGAGTGATTGTTCCTCGTTCCCTGCAACGTGAAGTTTTACGCCTCCTGCATCAAGGACATTGGGGTATTGTTAGGACAAAGCAACTGGCCAGACGTCATTGTACCTGGGTTGGTATGGACGCTCAGATAGAGAGCATGACATCACAGTGTACAGTTTGTGCGGAGCATCAGGCGGCTCCTCCACAGCGTTTCTCAGACTGGCCACGCCCCAAGGGACCATGGCAACGTTTACATATTGACTTTGCCGGACCATTCTGGAATACGCGCTGGTTAATTGTTGTAGACGCTTTCAGCAAGTTTCCTTTTGTGATTGCCATGAACTCAACGACAGCTTCTAGTACTATTAGTGCCTTAACATCAGTGTTTTGCATCGAAGGCTTGCCTGAAACTATCGTCAGTGACAATGGACCTCAGTTTGTTAGTGCGGAATTTCAACAGTTTTGTCGTGTGAATGGCATTCAGCATATCACCACCGCGCCTTTTCACCCTCAGTCCAATGGTGAAGCAGAACGTTTCGTTCGAACATTCAAGTCTCACATGGAGAAGATGAAAGGTCAGCACTCCAGGCAGCAAGCTCTTCAAATTTTCCTGTCTACGTATCGGTGCATGCCACGTGACGGCCCGTCTCCTGCCGAGCTGCTACACGGCCGCCGTCACCGCACTCTCCTTCACCTGCTGCAGCCTCCCACGCACCGAGTCGGTTCGTATGGCGCTACGCGTTTTCAGGTTTCCACGCCGGTGCTGTACAGGGTGTTTGCTGGAAACAAGAAGACATGGTTGCCGGGCACCATTCAACGCGTGCTTGGGCGCAATATGTTTGTTGTACGTTCTTCCACAGGGTCGGAGCTGCGGCGCCACGCAAACCAATTGCGCCTGCACAGACCGCGCGATCCTGTCTCCGGTTTCTTGATTCCAGACCCAGTTCACCGCCAGGGAGCACAACCACATCGTTCGTCCCCGGACTAAGAGATCCCTATGGACGTCGACGTACATCCGACGCAGTCGTCGCCGCCGCTGTCGCCGCCGCAGATGACAGCGTCACCGAGAGGGACTCCGGGACCGTGCGGGCCCCCCCATCTTGGGCCACGCACCTCAGAAGAAGATGACCTGCTCCCTCTGGGCGGGGGGGTGCGCCCTTCCCCAGGTTTCGGCGGGTTCCCTGGAGGATCGCAAGGCGGATGCCGGGGCGCGGACGGCGTCCCGATCCCGGCCTCAGCTACGACGCCCGTCCCACCAGTAACGCCCCCGCCCAGGCCCTCCTCCCAGTGCCGTCGCCGTGGCCCTCAGCCCTACGCCACGACGGCGCGGCGGTTTGGGGGGGGAGGGGTGTGGTGTCGCACAAGTACAAAGTGCGCGCCACCTACTTTCGCCGCGCGCCGCCATGCACGCACGGCGCGGCGATCTCACGACGACAGCCACGAGCGCCCTCTGCTGGAACGCCGCTCGTGGCCACCACTGAAGGACATCGGCCACTTCGCACTTCGGACTGAGCTAGCAAACAGTTACGACCTTCGTAATCAGATAGGCACGATTGAAGACTTCGCTATTGTACAGGCACTAGGCAGGCCTCCAACAACTATGTATCAACATTCTGCAGTACTATGTAAAAGTTAAGTATTGTTACATTCTGTGCAATATATATCTTTCTAATTTACTCGAGTGTTTATAGTTTCTGGCTGCTCCCCTCCGTACCTGCACCAGCGTGTCGGTCTCGTTTCACTCGGCTACCGACACCTACGACGAGGCTGGGACACAAAAGCGGCGACGAAGTCGGGACACAAAAAACCCAACCCAACCCAACCCAACCCAACCCAACCCAACCCAACCCAACCCAACCCAACCCAACCCAACCCAACCCCAAACCCCAAACCCCAAACCCCAAACCCCAAACCCCAAACCCCAAACCCCAAACCCCAAACCCCAAACCCCAAACCCCAAACCCCAAACCCCAAACCCCAAACCTAAACCTAAACCTAAACCTAAACCTAAACCTAAACCTAAACCTAAACCTAAACCTAAACCTAAACCTAAACCTAAACCTAAACCTAAACCTAAACCTAAACCTAAACCTAAACCTAAACCTAAACCTAAACCTAAACCTAAACCTAAACCTAAACCTAAACCTAAACCTAAACCTAAACCTAAACCTAAACCTAAACCTAAACCTAAACCTAAACCTAAACCTAAACCTAAACCTAAACCTAAACCTAAACCTAAACCTAAACCTAAACCTAAACCTAAACCTTAACCTTAACCTTAACCTTAACCTTAACCTTAACCTTAACCTAAACCTTAACCTAACCTAACCTAAACCTTAACCTAAACCTAAACCTAAACCTAAACCTAAACCTAAACCTAAACCTAAACCTAAACCTAAACCTAAACCTAAACCTAAACCTAAACCTGACCTGACCTGACCTGACCTGACCTGACCTGACCTGACCTGACCTGACCTGACCTGACCCGACCCGACCCGACCCGACCCGACCCGACCCGACCCGACCCGACCCGACCCGACCCGACCCGACCCGACCCGACCCGACCCGACCCGACCCGACCCGACCCGACCCGACCCGACCCGACCCGACCCGACCCGACCCGACCCGACCCGACCCGACCCGACCCGACCCGACCCGACCCGACCCGACCCGACCCGACCCGACCCGACCCGACCCGACCCGACCCGACCCGACCCGACCCGACCCGACCCGACCCGACCCGACCCGACCCGACCCGACCCGACCCGACCCGACCCGACCCGACCCGACCCGACCCGACCCGACCCGACCCGACCCGACCCGACCCGACCCGACCCGACCCGACCCGACCCGACCCGACCCGACCCGACCCGACCCGACCCGACCCGACCCGACCCGGCCCGGCCCGGCCCGGCCCGGCCCGGCCCGGCCCGGCCCGGCCCGGCCCGGCCCGGCCCGGCCCGACCCGGGCCGGCCCGACCCGGCCCGACCCGACCCGACCCGACCCGACCCGACCCGACCCGACCCGACCCGACCCGACCCGACCGGCCCGACCGGCCCGACCGGCCCGGCCCGGCCCGGCCCGGCCCGGCCCGGCCCGGCCCGACCCGGCCCGGCCCGACCCGGCCCGACCCGACCCGACCCGACCCGACCCGACCGGCCCGACCGGCCCGACCGGCCCGGCCCGGCCCGGCCCGGCCCGGCCCGGCCCGGCCCGGCCCGGCCCGGCCCGGCCCGACCCGACCTGACCCGACCCACCCCACCCCAGCCCAGCCCAGCCCAGCCCAGCCCAGCCCAGCCCAGCCCCTGCCAAGCCCAGCCCAGCCCCTGCCAAGCCCAGCCCAGCCCAGCCCAGCCCAGCCCAGCCCAGCCCAGCCCAGCCCAGCCCAGCCCCTGCCCAGCCCAGCCCAGCCCAGCCCAGCCCAGCCCAGCCCAGCCCAGCCCAGCCCAGCCCAGCCCAGCCCAGCCCAGCCCAGCCCAGCCCAGCCCTGCCCAGCCCATCCCGGTCTGGCCCGGCCCGGCCCGGCCCGGCCCGGCCCGGCCAGGCCCGGCCCGACCTGACCTGACCTGATCTGACCTGACTTGATCTGACCTATAACCTGACCTGACCTAAAACCTGACCTGACCTAAAACCTGACCTGACCTAAAACCTGACCTGACCTAAAACCTGACCTGACCTAAAACCTGACTTGACCTAAAACCCGACCTGACCTAAAACCTGACCTGACCTAAAACCTGACCTGACCTAAAACCTTACCTAAAACCTGATCTAAAACCTGACCTATAACCTGACCTAAAACCTGACCTAAAACCTACCTAAAACCTGACTTAAAACCTGACCTGACCTGACCTGACCTGACCTGACCTGACCTGACCTGACCTTGTCCTTGACCTGACCTTGTCCTTGACCTGACCTTGTCCTTGACCTGACCTTGACCTTGACCTGATCTTGACCTTGACCTGATCTTGACCTTGACCTTGACCTGACCTGACCTAAAACCTGACCTGACCTAAAACCTGACCTGACCTAAAACCTGACCTGACCTAAAACCTGACCTGACCTAAAACCTGACCTGACCTAAAACCTGACTTGACCTAAAACCCGATCTGACCTAAAACCTGACCTGACCTAAAACCTGACCTGACCTAAAACCTTACCTAAAACCTGACCTGACCTAAAACCTTACCTAAAACCTGATCTAAAACCTGACCTATAACCTGACCTAAAACCTGACCTAAAACCTACCTAAAACCTGACTTAAAACCTGACGTGACCTGACCTGACCTGACGTGACCTGACCTGACCTAACCTGCCCCAACCTGACCCAACCTGACCTAACCTGACCCAACCTGACCCAACCTGACCCAACCTGACCCAACCTGACCCAACCTGACCCAACCTGACCCAACCTGACCTAACCTGACTTAACCTGACCTAACCTGACCTAACCTGACCTAACCTGACCTAACCTGACCTAACCTGTTCTAACCTGACCTAACCTGACCTAACCTGACCTAACCTCACCTAACCTGACCTAACCTAACCTAACCTGACCTAACCTAACCTTACCTAACCCAACATAACCCAACCTAACCCGACCCGACCCGACCCTACCCGACCCGACCCGACCCGACCCGACCCGACCCGACCCGACCCAGTCTAGCCTAACCTAGCCTAACCTAACCTAACCTAACCCGACCTAGCCCGACCTAACCCCGACCTAACCCGACCTAACCCAACCTAACCCGACCTAACCCGACCTAGCCCGATCTAGCCCGACCTAGCCCCACCTAGTCCGACCCGACCCGACCCAACCCGTCCCGACCCGACCCGCCCTGACCCGACTCGACTTGACCCGAGCAAACCCTACCTGACCCAGCCCGACCCGACGCGACCTACAATGCCCTAACACTTCCTGCCTAAAAGCTTAGGCCACAGTCCAGAAGTTTCACAAAAGTGTAAAAGTTTGAACACTGTCGCTATGTCATCGCCTATAATATGTGGCAAATATGTGGCAGATCTGCCTCTGTTCCTTGTGTCCAGTATAGGGTACACTCTATTAAGATGTGGCGGACGGTTGTTTGTACGCCACAGGCATCACACAAGGGGGGATCCTCTCGTCGTAGGATTAATCCGTGGGTAAACGGGCAGTGCCCTATTCCCAGGCTGATAATGTTGACCTCATGCGGCAGGAGGTCCGCCACAGATGGGTAGTGGGCTTTAGCAACCGCAGCTTGTTATCCGTTACTGACAGCCATTCCTCCTCCCATAACTGCAGACCTCGCAGCCATAACAAGTAAGTTGCATCTTGCAGAGGAATAGGGCACCGTGTCACAACTGGATAGAGCTGTCGTAAGGCCTGCAGCGCACTAAGAGAGTCAGAACAGAGAAGAAACCGTTTACGTCGATCACTTCTGATCTGCTCCAGAGCTTTAAGAATCGCATAAAGCTCTGCTGAGAAAACGGAATAATTTTGAGGAAGCCGAATTCGGATGACACGGTCGGGGAATACGACGGAGCAGCCGATGGTATTATCCTGTTTGGAATTGTCAGTGTACACTACTGTATAAGTGTGATGCATTCTAATATATTAAAAAACACAGACTGAAAGGTAAAATGTGAACTTTCACCTTTCTTAAGAGTCGTGAGATCTAAAACAACCTTCCCCAAACTCGACGTAAAACGCTAAAATCTGCCATTCCCATCTCTAAAAGGCAATCCTTTGTGCGGATCCCAAAAGGCCTTGTAGCCCGTTGCCGATTATGAAAAAGCCTTTCCAACGAAGGATCAGCTACGGTGTGGTATGCAGGTGTGAAAGGTGTGGACAGCGATTTTTACGCCTGGCGCACCATGAGCAGCCGTCGCCTGATATTTAGCGGCGGCTCGTCAACCTCAGTACAGAGACTTGGTATGGGGCTTATACTGAATGCTCCAGTGGCCAGCCGAATCCCTTATGTTGAACCGCGTCCAGCATCTTCAAATAGGATGGCCGTGCAGACCCATACATCGTGCATCCATAATCAAGCCGCGATCGCACAAAAGCTCTATAAAATCGGAACAGGCAAGTCCTGTCTGCTCCCCATGACGTATGGCTAATACATTTTAAAATGCTTAGCGCTTTGAGGTACCGCCTTTTCAGATCTTTCAGGTGTGGCAGCCATAAAATTTCGTGTCAAATATGAGGCCCAGAAGAGTCACTGTGTGTTTAAAATGTAAAACGGCGTTTCTTTTTCGCAGTTCAGGCAAATTAAAAATGGAACAAGTACGGATAAAAAGAACACAGACAGACTTCTCGGTTGAAAACTTAAAGCCAGTCTTTTCTGCCCATTCATCCAAACGGCGAAGTGTGAGCTGCAACTGACGTGTTGTCGTTGCTAGGTTGGATGAAGAGCAAACGAGGGAGAAGTCATCAACAAATAAGGAACACTTAACAGGACATTTAACAACGGACGTAATACTGTTAATAGCTATGGCAAACAAAGTCACACTTGAAACGCTGCGCTGAGGGACTCCGTTCTCCTGTTCAAAACCATCAGAAAGGGTGTCATCTATTCTGTATATAAAATAGCTCAAATCAAATGTTCAAATGTTATGGGACTTAACTACGGGGTTATCAGTCCCTAAACTTACAAACTACGTATGAACTACTTACGAACTAGGACGGCACAAATATCCTTGCCCGAGGGAGGATTCGAACCCCCGACTATAGTGGCCGTACTGACCGTGACTGGAGCGCCTCAGTCACCTCGGCCACCGCGGCCGGCTATAAAATAGCGTTGAGAAAGAAAGGACTTGCTGAAAGTGGGAAGACATCCACGGACTGAGAATAAGATGTCGCCAGGTAGTGCCGTAGGCCTTCTCAATGTCAAAAAATATAGCCAAAAGGTGATTCCTTTGTAGGAAAGCCTGTTGTATCGTCGCCTCCAGTAAGGCCAGGTTATCGAAGGTGGAACAATATCTCCTGAAACGACACTGGAAGCGACTAAGGAGCTGCCTGGATTCTAACATCCAGACGAGGCGGCGGTTGACCATCCGCTCCAAGATCTTTCCCACACAGCTAGTGTGGACAACACTACGATAGCTACTCTGGCATGTAGAGTCCTTTCCAGGCTTTAAAAAAAGAATCATAAGCGCTTTACGCCAGGAGTTGGGGAAATGCCCGACCGCCAAATTTCATTAAAAAGGGTGAGAGGAATTTCTTTATTTCGGTCGGTAAGGTGCTGTAGCATGCTGTAATGGATCCTGTCATAACAAGGGCATGTGTCATGAGTTGAAAGTAGCGCAAAATTGAGTTCCCACATGGAAAAGGGGCAATTGTATTCTTCATCAAAGGTGAACTTAAAATCCAAACTACCCCTCTCCACAGACAATCTGTGGCGTCTGAAAGCTGGATTCTGACTGGCAGTAGAAGTGACTGCGGCCAAATATTCCGCCATAGTCTGCAGAATCACTCGTGGGTTCGTCTGTAGGGTGCCATTTCCCATTACAGCAGCAATTGGACGCCTTCCTCCTCCCCCGGATATTCTACTGATGGTCCGGCACCTGTGAACGTGTAGTGGAACGAGTAATGGTATTGAGGAACTGCTGCCTTGAACGTTTCTTGCTCTCAGAAATCGATTGTCGACACCTTGACCTCGCCACCGAAAGGCTGCGATGTTCTCTGCAGTTGGCCGGCTTTTGAACCTACGCAGAGCTGCTCGCCGCGACCGTATTGCGAGGCGGCAGTTGGCACTCCATCATGGGACAGGGTGCCTTCTCGGCTGACCTGAAGACTGCGGAATAGAAGCAGCAGCGGCGTGGTGGATCGTTTGGGTGACATGGTCCACCCATTCCTGGACGTTAGCATGACAATCAAGTTCAGCCAGTCTGCCGTAAAGGGTCCAGTCCGCCCTACTAAGCACCCATCGTGGCGGTCGCCTAACGGGCTCTAGTCCATAAGGCTGGGTGATCCATATTGGGAAGTGATCACTTCCGTGAAGGTCAGCGTCCATGTCCCATTGAATCGTAGCGGCAAGGACTGGAGAGCAAAGCTTGAGGTCTATAGCAAAGAACGACCCTGGTGCAGTACAGAAGTGTGTGGGCTCTCTGGTGTTAAGTAAATGGACAGAGGACGTGAGAAGAAGCCTCTCAATTGCTCGACCCTAGGGGCAGGTAGCTTCAGACCCCCCAAAGCACATTATGTGCATTAAAATCACCACAAAAGATGAAAGGGTGGGGGAGGTGCGTAATAAGGTCATGAAGGGCGTCTTCATCAAATGCGTCATGTGGGGGCAGATACATGGCACATGGCACATATGACGCACATATGACGCATATCAAGAATCAAGAATTTTATTCACCATAGATCATTGTACAATGACATTGGTTTCGTTATTGGAATATATAATACAATATGAAGTATTAAGTACAGATAATAAAGTACAGTAATCTAATGCCGATAAGACATGTTATGCCTTCAAACATAGAAATAATAAAATACACAGGAAAGTATTAGATAATAATGTCTCAAGCTATACTATTCTGTAAAAATGGTGTAGCACACTCCAACAGCTTGTAACGGGATTTGAATGGGGAGTAAAGACGAGTGGCAGGATGTGTCTACGAAAACAGCCACTCCGGCTTTAGCTCACGCACCACTAAGGTCGTCCTTTCTATATACGTCATAGTCACGTATCTCAGGGTTGGATGACGGCTTAAAATTCGTCTCTTGTAGACACTGGGCTGCCCTGAGTTAATATGAAAAGTTCCTCCACATGGGTCCTAAAACTTTGCACGTTCCACTGTAGTATGGGAGCCATCTTCACGGAGGCTGTATCTTAACTCTTTCTTTCCGTTTAGGAGGGGAGACTGACCTGGCTGGGGGTTCAGTCTGGGGGCGTGATGTTTGCCCCTGAGGGACATCCAGCTCCATAAGCTATGGAGCGGAGTCAGAAGGGAGGTCAGGGAGAATGACCTCTACGGAATCTGATGATTTTGTATGTACTTTATTCTTTCTTGACTTTTCTCTGGTGTCTTTTTCGGCTTTGCAACCTTTAGGTTCACGACAGCAGGAGTGGAAAGGTCATGGATGACCTTCGGGAGAGCCTCTGGCTTTGAAGGTGCCAGGGCCTGGCCAATGGCCTCTTCCAGGGAGGGTGTCGAAAGCTCTGTAATGTCGACTCCAGTAGCTTTTTATAATGTGCAAGGATGGGGTTTAGGCTTTGGAATAACTGCAGCCTTACAGGTGCACTCACATGTACAGGTGTTGGTACAGACAATAGCGACGTCCATCTGGGTGGGGATATCAACTTTGGGAGTTGACGTTTGGACAACAGCAGCAAAGGACGTGACAAAGGAAGGAGGTTGCACGGTATAATAGATCTTTTTTGCCTCACCGTAGGAAATTCGCTTGGTGGTTTTGACTTCATGCACTTTTTTCTCCTCCAAATACACTGCGTAGTCTCTGCTCCACACTGGATGTTTCCCAGAGCAGTTGACACACGTTGCAGGCGGCGTGCTTTCAGCTCCTTCATGGGCGGCCTTTCCGCAATTACCACAAGTGGTTTCCCCTTTACATGCTAGAGTAGTATGCCTAAACCGCTGACTTTAAAACATCGCATAGGGTTGGGTACATAGGGCCGCACCTTTAATCTAAGGAATCCTGCTTTTACATACTCCGGCAGCTTTGTATTATTAAAGGTGAGAATGAAGGACTCAGATTTTACAAGTCCCTCATCCATCCTTTTCATGATCTGCACGTCCACAATTCCTTTAGAGACCCATTCCTATTTCAGTTCTTCATTTGGAATATCAACAAGATCACGACAAGAGACCACAACTTTGCTGTAATTTAGGGCACTATGCATCTCCGTCTCTATCTCATACTCCCCAAGGCACTTGGCATTTCTAAGGTTAACCGCTTGTTGGGAGCTAGACGTTTCGACCAACAGGGTACCATTTCGCAACCGTTTCACAGACTTCAAGTCTCCTGCAATGCCCTCTAAACTCTTTTGAATGTAGAAGGGCAAGGTTTTTTCAAAACGTCCCTCTTTCCTTTTAATTACTAAAAGTGCATTCTGTACAGCAGAATGTGCTCTGTTACTCTTTGACCTGCTCGTATTACAGAGACCTGTGTCTGGAGGACTGCCTAAGCGAGCACTCTTGTTGGAGTGGGTCTTTGTTCCCCCCAGTGGTACACCCATCCCACTGGAAGGTTCGAGGCACAAATTGAAGTTGCTCATCTCGGTCCTACGAGTAGCTAGGGAAGTACGTGTCCGCCTAGACAGAGCCCCGCGTTCCTAGGTAAGCCTTATACAACTGAGGTGCGGCAGTATCCCCAGAGGTTGCTCGCTAGCGACTGTTCCACTTCAACAGCCATGCATCCCACCAGCATGTAGCACTCCTTTGGATTGAAGGGTTCTTTTATAGAGGTTTATACCATCCTCACGACCTGGGCAGTCAGGCCAAGATCCCCATTCCCTGGTACACACAACGTTTCACCGCCGCGCCACACGGTGGTCGCTGAAGTGTGCCCAGAGGTTAGGGTACGGCCATAGTGGGCCGCTCCACGCTTCCTGCTTCGCGGCGGCAGGGAGGCGGCTGGAAAACCCAGTGGGTGCTTCCATTGAGGTGGCCACAGTGCATCCGCGCGGCCGTCTCAGCTCGCGCACATCGCTTTCACTCGCATGTGCAAGAAAGAATTTATGTTTCTTGTTCCGCTCTCAGCTCGCGGGTGCCAAAGTTTCAACGCTGTGCGCTGCTAATAAAGACGCGTTTATCTCAAAAATGTTGAATGAAAGGCTGTTATTTCACTGTAGCTGAATTTTATTGAACTTTTGTGCACTCACATAACCAGTTTTGCAAAAGCTTCAAATGTTATGCGATAGGTTAACTGGAAATTAAGTATCGTAATAACTATGGCGAATACCGGAAAAACAGACACTTCGTTATGAAGCTGTTATGTTAGCCTGCAAGATGTGCAAAACTCAGTGAGGTACGACAATTAATTTCCTCAGAATCGAGTGAGAAGTATCCTACGTCAAGGAAAAAGCACAAAACCGGGAAAGGTTTTTTTTTTTTTTTTTTTTTTTTTTTTTTTTTTTACAGCACAAGGGGAATTTTTATCGAAAAACTGACACCGGAGTGCGATGTAGCTTTGTTTCATACACATGCAGTATTTTTTTCTGCAAGAAATTCGAAAAGTAATTTTGGTCAAAGCCGGCGCGCGGTTGGCTGCGCACTGTGGCCGCCAGCAGCTGCCATCGCGTCGTTGCAGCGCGCGTGGTCCGACCGCTGCAGGTTAAGCGGCCGAGCAGCTAGCGGGGAGCCGTTCACTATGGCCGTACCCTAACAGCGCATCGAGGACTGGCGGCGCTTACCAGTCCCCAGCTCAGGACCCCGGGTTCGCTAAGTCCGTACTCAGCAAATTAATGCTGAGCCCCTAAAATGTTTCGACGTGTTTCTGTCGGTTTTTCGGAGTGGAGACAACATTACGCACTACAGGGTGATTCTTCCGATAAAGAAGACAGCCACCAACCACTTTTGATTATGCTATTTATTTAGTAAATAGCGCCGTCACCGGTTTCGAACCTTTCAGTGCATCATCAGACGGCTGTTCACGTCCACACAAATGCCACTTACGTTTTTCTTTTTCAGATAATTTTTCTTGTGGCGAAAAGTCTTTGGTTGTGTTGTGCCCTACAATATAAAACAGGATTGTAAGTGCGTAAATGTGACTCATGATAGTGACAAATGGCACATTTACGCTCGAGTATGCAATTACAATCATGTTTTGTATTGTACGACACACACAACCAAAGACTTTTCGCCACAAGAAAAATTGTCTGCAAAAATGTAAGTGACTTTTATGTGGATGATGATGAACTGAAAGCTTCTTTATTGTAAGAATCATCCTGTATTTTATACACAACCCTGGACTCAAAATGTCAGTTTTGGAAAAAATAGCAACATTACGGGCACTGAGATAGTGGTAATTAGAGAAAGTTACTGCAGAAAGGGTTGGTGTTGCCTTGTGTTTACTCTATCAGACGAACTAAACAAGTAGTTTGGTGGGCAGGTAGTGGAATGCAATAACGGGCTCAGGCGAATCTGTGGCACGGAGAGGCACAGGAAGGTTAGAAGCGGGACAGACGCAGGGAGGTGGCGTCCCAAAATGTAATTTCCGGGATTTGACGCGATTCCAGACAGCAAGAATCGTTAAAAGAAGGCGAGGCCGAGGTTGCCCACGGCAACATCGGCGAAAGGGCACCGTTATTTCCGGCTAACAGGAGGCCGAATACAGCTCAGTTGCAACGCCCCCCCCCCCATTCAGCAATAGGGCGCGCAATGTCAACACGAACAGTCCGAAATCAACTCCGGCAACGTGGCCCCTACACACGAAGGCCCGCTAAAACCTGGAAACAGCTGCCCCCCCCGCCGGCAGCGGTGGCCGAGGGGACTGAGGCGCTCCAGTCACGGTCTGCACGGCCACTACGGTCGGTGGTTCGAATCCCCCCCTCGGGCATGGATATTTGTGCCGTCCTTAGTGGTAGCTAGTTCATAAGTAGTTTGTAAGTTTAGGGACTGATGCTCCCGTAGTTAGGTTCCATAAGCTATACCAACATTTGAACATTTTTGAACAGCTCGGCCCGCAAAACCTGCGCGGAGGAACATCAGCAGTGGCGTCATAAGGAATGGGGTAGGATTGAGTTCACAGCTCAGTGAAGGCATTGTTTTCAGCCAGTACCTCATCTGGAGAGAACGCCGAACTCGGAATAAGCCTGCTTATGTTCAGAAAAGAGGAAACATCATCGTGTCATCATGGTGGACGAATGGTGTCGGTTGCCGTCAGTTTTGGCATACGGATCTTCATGTAGTTCGTTTTGACTGCTCACAGGAATAGAGATGAGACGTTTTGGTGTGGCCTACGTTGGTACCACAGTAGATGTGTTCCTCCTGGTGAACGACGAAACTCGTTCGCACAGAAATCCGCTGGTGGACAACATGCTTGAGATGAGGGAACTGAACTAATGGAGGAACCAGACTGAGCACGTCTGGGATTGACTTTGAAGGCGCGATACAGTGAGACCAGCACTTCCTGCAACGGTTGCAGAGCTGGATGTTGCACTCATTGGAAAAAGCAAATGTGCCTCGAGACCTGATTCACAATCTCATACTGCCCATGCCGCGAAGGTGTGCAAGTGTACTGACCCTATGAGGCGAGCACATGCCACGTAGAGGGCAGCGAGGGTGGTTTTTCACTGTTGTAATTATCCCACGGTGCGTCGTTGTAAGTAAACGTCGTGTACACCTAAAGTAAAGAGCTGAGGCAGCAAAATATCTTACTGTATCACACAAAAATTACAATAGTAACAATATCTAAACAGAATACGTTACCAACAGATAGAGATTAATGGAATCCATAGTGTCGACCTCTCTGACACTGTAATACATTTCGCTACACAGGTAACTGTAATAAACAATTTTCTAACTATGCACCTGATATTAGATTTATCCGTTATTTTTAGGAGTGTTAAAATTTTGACCATCGATTGAGAGACACATATGTCATTGCCGTTCGAAAGAACGATTAACAAACGTAATTACGGTGGATGATGTATTAGGACACGCACGTATATCGTTTGGCTTAGTTGGATTTCCGTCATAGACTGCTTTGTCCCCCGTCTTCCCACCCAAAAAAGGAAATCAGTGAGGCTCAGATCTAGCGACCTCGAAAGCCATATAACAGATATTCGTCCTATCCAGCGGTCGGGGACGTTAGCGTCCCATATTTACGTTGCAGCATTGGACGAGTTGCTTAACATCGGTCGTTTGAAGCCGCCAGTACTCCAGAACATCAAGTTCGTAAAGAGGTATGCGGGAATATAGGTACGAGGTAAAGCTCCACCACACAACTGAATACGGTGCCGTACCGTACATTCAGGATCAGTGGTGCATTACATCGTCTATAAAGAGCATGCGTCGGGAAAATGTAGTGTCGCCTCTCAGCTACAAAAGCGGAAAGCGACAAATTTCGTATGGCACCGGGCACGGCGATTGCCGAGCGGCCGGCGCAGCGTCTGGAGTGTCTCATGTTCCCTGGGGCGCAGCACACGTCTCCGTCATCTCGCAGCTGAGCAATCCTCCACTGTTCTCTGGTGGCTGGGCTCTTCTCCCCTGTTCTCTGACAGCTGGGCTCTCCTTCCCTGCTTTCAGGCGGCTGGACTCTCCTCCCCTGTTCTCTGCTGGCTGGGCTCTCCTCCTCTGGTGGCTGGGCTCTCCTCCACTGTTCACTGGTGGCTGGGCTCTCCTACCCTGTTCTCTGGTGGCTGGGCTCTCCTCCCCTGTTCTCTGGCAGCTGGGCACTCCACGACTGTTCTCTGGTGGCTGGGCTCTCGTCCCCTGTTGTCTGGTGGCTGGGCACTCCTCCCCAGTTCTCTGGTGGCTGGGCTCTCCTCCCCTGATCTCTGGTATCTGGACTCTCCTCCCATGTTCTCTGGCGGCTGGGCTCTCCTCCCCTGTTCTCTGGTGGCTGGTCTGTCCTCCCCTGATCCCTGGTGGCTGCGCTCTCTTCTCCTGTTCTCTGGCGGCTGGGTTCTCCTCCCCTGTTCCCTGCTGGCTGGGGTCACCTCCCTGTTCTCTGGTGGCTGGGATCTCCTCCTCTGGTGGCTGGGCTCTCCTCCACTGTTCACTGGTGGCTGGGCTCTCCTACCCTGTTCTCTGGTGGCTGGGCTCTCCTCCCCTGTTCTCTGGCAGCTGGGCACTCCACGACTGTTCTCTGGTGGCTGGGCTCTCGTCCCCTGTTGTCTGGTGGCTGGGCACTCCTCCCCAGTTCTCTGGTGGCTGGGCTCTCCTCCCCTGTTCTCTGGTATCTGGACTCTCCTCCCATGTTCTCTGGCGGCTGGGCTCTCCTCCCCTGTTCTCTGGTGGCTGGTCTGTCCTCCCCTGATCCCTGGTGGCTGCGCTCTCTTCTCCCGTTCTCTGGCGGCTGGGTTCTCCTCCCCTGTTCCCTGCTGGCTGGGGTCACCTCCCTGTTCTCTGGTGGCTGGGCTCTCCTCCCCTGTTCTCTGGTGGCTGGGCTCTGCTCCCCAGTTCTCTGGTGGCTGGGCTCTCCTCCCCTGTTCTCTGGTATCTGGGCTCTCCTCCTATGTTCTTTGGCGGCTGGGCTCTCCTCCCCTGTTCTCTGGTGGATGGGCTCTCCGTCTCTCTTCTCTGGTGGCTGGGATCTCCTCCCCTGTTCTCTGTTTTCTGGGCTCTCCTCCTCTGTTCTCCGTTGGCTGGGTTTTCCTCCCCTGTTCTCTGGTGGCTGGGCTTTCCGCCCCTGTTCTCGGGTGGCTAGGCTCTCCTCCCCTGTTCTCTGGTGGCTGGGCTCTTCTCCCCTGTTCTCTGCAGCTTGGCTCTCCTCCCCTGATCTCTGGTGGATGGGCTCTCCGTCTCTCTTCTCTGGTGGCAGGGATCTCCTCCCCTTTTCTCTGTTTTCTGGGCTCTCCCCCCTGTTCTCTGGTGACTGGGCTTTCCGCCCCTGTTCTCGGGTGGCTAGACTCTCATCCCCTGTTCTCTGGTGGCTCTGCTCTCCTCCTGTGTTCTCTGTGGGCTGGGCTCTCCTCCCCTGCTCACTGACGGCTGGTCTGTCCCCCCCTGTAGCCTGCTGGCTTGAGACTCCTCCCCTGTTCTCTGGTGGCTGGGCCACCTCCTCTGTTCTCTGGCAGCTTGGCTCTCCTCCCTTTTTCTCTGTTGGATGGGCCCTCATCCCCTGTTCTCTGGTGGCTGATCTGTCCTTCCCTGATCCCTGGTGGCTGTGCTCTCTTCCCCCGTTTTCTGGCAGCTGGGTTCTCCTCCCCTGTTCTCTGCTGGCTGGCGTCACCTCCCTGTTCTCTGGTGGCTGGGCTCTCCTCCCCTGTTCTCTGGTGGCTGGGCTCTCCTCCCCTGTTCTCTGGTGTCTGGGCTCTCCTCCCCTGTTATCTGGTGCCTGGGCTCTCCTCCCCTGTTATCTGGCAGCTGGGCCCTCCACGACGGTTCTCTGCTGGCTTGGCTAATCTCCCCTGTTCTCTGGCAGCTTGGCGCTCCTCCCCTGTTCTCTGGCAGCTGGGCTCTCCTCCCCTGTTCTCTGGCGGCTGAGTTCTCCTCCCCTGTTCTCTGGTGGCTGGGCTCTCCTCCCCTGTTCTCTGGTGGCTGGTCTGTCCTCACATGATCTCTGGTGGCTCCACTCTCTTCCCCCGTTCTCTGGTGGCTGCACTCTCTTCCCCCATCCTCTGGTCGCTGGGTTCTCCTCCCCTGTTTTCTGCTGGCTGGGGTCACCTCCGTGTTCTCTGCTGGCTGGGCTCTCCTCCGCTGTTCTCTGGTGGCTGGACTCTCCTCCCCTGTTCTCTGGTGGCTGGGCTGTCCTCACCTGTTCTCTGTTGGATGGGCTCTCATCCCCTGTTCTCTGGCGGCTGGGCTCTTCTCGTTTGTTCTCTGGCGGCAGACCTCTCTTCCCCTGTTTTCTGGTTTCTGGGCTCTCCTACCGTGTTATCTGGTGGCTGGGCCATCTTCCCCTGTTCTCTGGTGGCTTTGCTCTCCTCCCTTGTTCTCTGGTGGCTTGGCTCTCCTACCCGGTTCTCTGGTTGCTGGGCTCTCATCCCCTGTTCTCTGGTGGCTGGGCTCACCTCCCCTGTTCTCTGGCAGGTGGGGTCTCCTGTTCTCTAGTGGCTGTGCTCCCCTCCCCTGTTCTCTGGCAGTTTGGCTCTCCTCCCCTGTTCTCTGGTTCAAATGTTCAAATGTTTGTGGGGTCTATGGGACTTAACTACGGGGTCATCACTCCCTAAACTTACAAACTACTTATGAACTACTTACGAACTAGGACAGCACAAATATCCATGCCCGAAGGGGGTATCGAACCCCCTACAGTAGTGGCCATGCAAACCGTGACTGGAGCGCCTCAGTCCGCTCAGCCACCGCGGCCGGCTTGTTCTCTGGCAGCTGGGCTCTATTCCCCTGTTATCTGGTGGCTGGAATCTCCTGTCCTGTTCTACGGTGGATGGGCTCTCTAGCCCTGTTCTTTGGCTGCTTGGCTTTCCTCCCCTGTTCTCTGGTGGCTTGGCTCTCCTACCCGGTTCTCTGGTTGCTGGGCTCTCATCCCCTGTTCTCTGGTGGCTGGGCTCACCTCCCGTGTTCTCTGGCAGGTGGGGTCTCCTGTTCTCTAGTGGCTGTGCTCCCCTCCCCTGTTCTCTGGCAGCTTGGCTCTCCTCCCCTTTTCTCTGGCTGCTGGGCTCTCCTCCACTGTTCTCTGGTGGCTATGCTCTCTTACCCCGTTCTCTGGTGGCTCTGCTCTTCTCTCCTGTTCTCTGGTGGCTGGGCTTTCCGCCCCTGTTCTCGGGTGGCTAGGCTCTCCTCCCCTGATCTCTGGTGGCTGGGCTCTTCTCCCCTGTTGTCTGGCAGCTTGGCTCTCCTCCCCTGTTCTCTGGCAGGTGGGCTTCCCTCTCCTGTTCTCTGGCGGCTGGGCTCTCATCTCCTGTTCTCTGGTGGCTGGGCTCTCCTCCTCTGTTCTCTGGCAGCTTGGCTCTCCTCCCTTTTTCTCTGCTGGCTGGGCTCTCCTCCCCAGTTATCTGGTGGCTAGACTCTTCTTCCCCGTTCTCTGGTGGCTGCGCCATCCTCCCCTGTTCTCTGGTAGATGGGCTCTCCTCCGCTGTTCTCTGGCAGCTTGGCTCTCCTTCCCTGTTCTCTGGCAGCTGGACTCTATTCCCCTGTTCTCTGGTGGCTGGAATCTCCTCTCCTGTTCTCTATTGGCTGGGCCCTCCACCCCTGTTCTCTGGCGGCTAGGCTCTCCTCCCCTGTTCTCTGGTGGCTGGGCTCTCCTCCCCTGTTCTTTGGCAGCTTAGCTCTCCACCCTTGTACTCTGATGGCTGGGCTCTCCTCCCCTGTTCTCTGGTGGCTGAGCTCTCCTCCCCTGTTCTCTGTTGGATGGGGTCTCATCCCCCCTTCTCTGGTGGCTGGGCTCTCCTCCTTTGTTCTCTTGCGGCAGGGCGCTCTTCCTCTGTTCTCTGGTATCTGGGCTCTCCCACCCTGTTCTCTGTTGGCTAGGCTGTCCTCCCCTGTTCTCTGGTGGCTTGGCTCTCCCCCCTGTTCTCTGGTGGCTTGGCTCTCCTCCCCTTTTCTATGGCAGCTTGGCTCCCTTCCCCTGTTCTCTGGCAGCTGAGCTCTCTTCCACGGTTATCTGGTTGACCGGCCTTCCTCCCCTGTTCTCTGGTGGCTGGGCTCTCCTCCCCTGCTTTCTGGTGGCTTGGCTAACCTCCCCTGTTCTCTGGCAGCTTGGCTCTCCTCCCCTGTTCTCTGCTGGCTGGGCTCTCCTCCCCTGTTCTCTGGTGGCTTGACTCTTCTCCCTGTTCTCTGGTGGCTGGGCTGGCCTCACCTGTTCTCTGTTGGATGGGCTCTCATCCCCTGTTCTCTGGTGGCTGGGCTCTTCTCCTTTGTTCGCTGGCGGCAGACCTCTCTTCCCCTGTTTTCTGGTGTCTGGGCTCTCCTACCCTGTTATCTGGTGGCTGGGCTCACCTCCCCTGTTCTCTGGTGGCTTGGCTCTCCCCCCTGTTCTCTGGTGGCTTGGCTCTCCTCCCCTTTTCTATGGCAGCTTGGCTCCCCTCCCCTGTTCTCTGGCAGCTGAGCTCTCTTCCACGGTTATCTGGTTGACCGGCCTTCCTCCCCTGTTCTCTGGTGGCTGGGCTCTCCTCCCCTGCTTTCTGGTGGCTTGGCTAACCTCCCCTGTTCTCTGGCAGCTTGGCTCTCCTCCCCTGTTCTCTGCTGGCTGGGCTCTCCTCCCCTGTTCTCTGGTGGCTTGACTCTTCTCCCTGTTCTCTGGTGGCTGGGCTGTCCTCACCTGTTCTCTGTTGGATGGGCTCTCATCCCCTGTTCTCTGGTGGCTGGGCTCTTCTCCTTTGTTCGCTGGCGGCAGACCTCTCTTCCCCTGTTTTCTGGTGTCTGGGCTCTCCTACCCTGTTATCTGGTGGCTGGGCTCACCTCCCCTGTTCTCTGGTGGCTTGGCTCTCCCCCCTGTTCTCTGGTGGCTTGGCTCTCCTCCCCTTTTCTATGGCAGCTTGGCTCCCCTCCCCTGTTCTCTGGCAGCTGAGCTTTCTTCCCCGATCTGGTGGCTGGGCTCATCATACATGTTCTCTGGTTGCTGTGCCATCCTCCCCTGTTCGCTGGTGGCTGAGCTCTCTTGCCCTGTTCTCTGGCGGCTGGACTCTCCGTCTCTCTTCTCTGGTGGCTGGGATCTCCTACCCTGTTCTCTGTTGGCTGGGTACTCCTCCCCTCTTCTCTGTTGGCTGGGTTCTCCTCCCCTGTTCTCTGGTGGCTGGGATTTGAGCTCCTGTTCCCTGGCGACTGGACTTTCCTTCCCTATTCTCTGGTGGCTGGGCCCTCCACCCCTGTTCCCTGGTGGCTGGGCTCTCCTCCCCTGTTTTCTGGCAGGTTGGGTCTCCTCCCCTGTTCTCTGGCAGCTGGACTCTCTTCCCCTGTTCTCTGGTAGCTAGGCTCTCCTCTCTTTTCTCTGGTGGCTGGGCTCTCCTCCCTTGTTCTCTGGTGGCTTTGTTCTCCTCCCCTGTTCTCGGGTGGCTGGGCTCTCCGCCCCTGTTCTCGGGTGGCTGTGTTGTCCTCCCCGGTTCTCTGGTGGCTGAGCTCTCCTCCCCTATTTTCTGGCAGGTTGGCTCTCCTCCCCTGTTCTCTGGCAGGTGGGCTTCCCTCTCCTGTTCTCTGGCGGCTGGGCTCTCAGCTCCTGTTCTCTGGTGGCTGGGCTCTTCTCCTCTGTTCTCTGGCAGCTTGGCTGTCCTCCCTTTTTCTCTGCTGGCTGGGCTCTCCTCCCCGGTTATCTGGTGGCTAGACTCTTCTTCCCCGTTCTCTGGTGGCTGCGCCATCCTCCCCTGTTCTCTGGTAGATGGGCTCTCCTCCGCTGTTCTCTGGCAGCTTGGCTCTCCTCCCCTGTTCTCTGGTGGCTGAGCTCTCCTCCCCTGTTCTCTGTTGGATGGGCTCTCATCCCCCCTTCTCTGGTGGCTGGGCTCTCCTCCTTTGTTCTCTTGCGGCAGGGCGCTCTTCCTCTGTTCTCTGGTATCTGGGCTCTCCTACCCTGTTCTCTGTTGGCTGGGCTGTCCTCCCCTGTTCTCTGGTGGCTTGGCTCTCCTCCCCTTTTCTATGGCAGCTTGGCTCCCCTCCACTGTTCTCTGGCAGCTGAGCACTCTTCCACGGTTATCTGGTTGCCGGGCCTTCCTCCCCTGTTCTCTGTTGGCTGGGCTGTCCTCCCCTGTTCTCTGGTGGCTTGGCTCTCCCCCCTGTTCTCTGGTGGCTTGGCTCTCCTCCCCTTTTCTATGGCAGCGTGGCTCCCCTCCCCTGTTCTCTGGCAGCTGAGCTCTCTTCCACGGTTATCTGGTTGCCGGGCCTTGCTCCCCTGTTCTCTGGTGGCTGGGCTCTCCTCCCCTGCTTTCTGGTGGCTTGGCTAACCTCCCCTGTTCTCTGGCAGCTTGGCTCTCCTCCCCTGTTCTCTGCTGGCTGGGCTCTCCTCCCCTGTTCTCTGGTGGCTTGACTCTTCTCCCTGTTCTCTGGTGGCTGGGCTGTCCTCACCTGTTCTCTGTTGGATGGGCTCTCATCCCCTGTTCTCTGGTGGCTGGGCTCTTCTCCTTTGTCCTCTGGCGGCAGACCTCTCTTCCCCTGTTTTCTGGTGTCTGGGCTCTCCTACCCTGTTATCTGGTGGCTGGGCTCAACTCCCCTGTTCTCTGGTGGCTTGGCTCTCCCCCCTGCTCTCTGGTGGCTTGGCTCTCCTCCCCTTTTCTATGGCAGCTTGGCTCCCCTCCCCTGTCCTCTGGCAGCTGAGCTTTCTTCCCCGATCTGGTGGCTGGGCTCTTCATACATGTACTCTGGTTGCTGTGCCATCCTCCCCTGTTCGCTGGTGGCTGAGCTCTCTTGCCCTGTTCTCTGGCGGCTGGACGTTCCGTCTCTCTTATCTGGTGGCTGGGAACTCCTACCCTGTTCTCTGTTGGCTGGGCACTCCTCCCCTCTTCTCTGTTGGCTGGGCTGGGTTCTCCTCCCCTGTTCTCTGGTGGCTGGGATTTGAGCTCCTGTTCTCTGGCGACTGGACTTTCCTTCCCTATTCTCTGGTGGCTGGGCCCTCCACCCCTGTTCCCTGGTGGCTGGGCTCTCCTCCCCTGTTTTCTGGCAGGTTGGGTCTCCTCCCCTGTTCTCTGGCAGTTGGACTCTCTTCCGCTGTTCTCTGGTGGCTAGGCTCTCCTCTCTTTTCTCTGGTGGCTGGGCTCTCCTCCCTTGTTCTCTGGTGACTTTGTTCTCCTCCCCTGTTCTCGGGTGGCTGGGCTCTCCTCCCCTGTTCTCTGGTGGCTTTGTTGTCCTCCCCGGTTCTCTAGCGGCTGGGCTCTTCTCCCCTGTTCTCTGGTGGCTAGGCTCTCCTCCCCTTTTCTCTGGTGGCTCGACTCTCCTCAACTGTTCTCTTACAGTTTGGCTCTCCTCCCCTGTTCTCTGGAAGCTGGGCACTCCTCCACTGTTCTCTGGCAGCTGGGCTGTCTTCCCCTGTTCTCTGGCTGCTGGGCTCTCCTCCCCTGTTCTCTGGTTGCCGGGTTTTACTCCCCTGTTCTCTGGTGGCTCTGCTCTCCTCCCATGTTTTCTGGCGGCTGGGCTCTCCTATTCTGTTCTCTGGCGGTTGGTGATCTCCTCTTTTCTCTGGCAGCTGGGCTCCTGGTCCCTGTTCTCAGCTGGCTGCCACGCAGTCTAGCCCCCTCTAAACAACAACAACAACTACAACAACAATCAGCTGCCTGGGCTCTCCTGCCCTGTTCTCTGACGGCTGGACTTCTCTTCCCTGTCGTCTGGTGGCTAGTGCTCTCCACCCCTGTTCTCTGTTGGCTGTGCTCTCATCCCCTTTTCTCTGGTGGCTGGGCTCTTCTCCCCTGTTTTCTGGTGGCTGGGCTGTCCTCCGCTGTACTCTGGTGGCTGGGCTCTCCTCTCCTGTTCTCTTGCGGCTGGGCTCCCTTTCGCTGTTCTCTGCTGGCTGGCCGCTCCTCCCCTGTTCTCTGACAGGTGGGGTCTCCTCCCCTTTTCTCTGGCAGCTGGGCTCTCCTCCACTATTCTCAGGTGGTTGGTCTCTACTCCCCTGTTCTCCGGTGTCTGGGCTCTGCTCCCCTCTGGTGGCTGTGCTCTCTTCCCCTGTTCTCTGTTGTCTGGGCTCTCCTCCACTGTTGTTTGTTGGCTGGGCTTTCTTCCCCTGTTCTCTGGTGGCTGGGCTCTCCTCCCCTGCTCTCTGTCAGGTGGGGTCTCCTCCACTGTTCTCTGGTGGCTGGGCTCTCCCCCCTGTTCTCTGGCAGCTTGGCTCTCCTCCCCTGTTCTCTGGCAGCTGGGCTCTTCTCCCCTGTTCTCTTGTGGCTGGGCTCTCCTCCACTGTTCTCTGGTGGCTCTGATCTCCTCCCTTGGTCTCTGTCGGCTGGGGTCTCCTACCCTGATCTCTGTTGGCTGGTCTGACCTCACCTGTACTCTGGCAGCTGGGCTCCTCTCCCCTGTTCTCAACTGGCTGTGCTCTCCTCCATTGTTCTCTGATGGCTGGGCTCTTGTCCCCTGTTCTCTGGAATCTTGGCTGTCCTTTCCTGTTCTCTGGCAGCTGGGCATTCTTCAACTGTTCTCTAGCAGCTGGGCTGTCTTGCCCTGTTCTCTGGCAGCTGGGCTCTCCTCCCCTGTTCTCTGGTGGCTGGGCTCTCCTCCCCTGTTTTCTGGTGACTGGGTTCTCCTCCTCGGGTGGATGGGCTCTCCTCCACTGTTCTCTGGTGGATGGCCTCTCCTGCCCTGTTCTCTGGTAGCTGGGCTCTCCTCCCCTGTTCTCTGGTGGCTGGGCTCTCCTCCCATGATCTCTGGTGGCTGGGCTCTTCTTCCCTGTTTTCTGGTGGCTGGGCTTTCCTCTTCTGTTCTCTGGTGGTTGGGCTCTCCTTCCCTTTTCTCTGGTGGCTGGGCTCTCCTCCCCTGTTCTCTGGTGGCTGGGTTCTCCTCCCCTGTTCTCTGGTGGCTGGGCTCTCCTCCCCTGTTCTCTGGTGGCTGGGCTCCCCTCCCCTGTTCTCTGGTGGCTGTGCTTTCCTCTTCTGTTCCCTGGTGGTTGGGCTCTCCTTCCCTTTTCTCTGGTGGCTGGGCTCTTCTCCGCTGTTCTCTGGTGGCTGGGCTTTCCTCTTCTGTTCTCTGGTGGTTGGGCTCTCCTTCCCTTTTCTCTGGTGGCTGGGCTCTCCTCCCCTGTTCTCTGGTGGCTGGGTTCTCCTCCCCTGTTCTCTGGTGGCTGGGTTCTCCTCCCCTGTTCTCTGGTGGCTGGGCTCTCCTCCCCTGTTCTCTGGTGGCTGGGCTCTCCTCCCCTTTTCTCTGGTGGCTGGACTCTCCTCCCCTGTTCTCTGGTGGCTGGGTTCTCCTCCCCTGTTCTCTGGTGGCTGGGCTCTCCTCCCCTTCTCTCTGGTGGCTGGGCTCTCCTCCCCTGTTCTTTGGTGGCTGGGTTCTCCTCCCCTGTTCTCTGGTGGCTGGGCTCTCCTCCCCTGTTCTCAGGTGGCTGGGCTTTCCTGTTCTGTTCTCTGGTGGTTGGGCTCTCCTTCCCTTTTCTCTGGTGGCTGGGCTCTCCTCCCCTGTTCTCTGGTGGCTGGGTTCTCCTCCCCTGTTCTCTGGTGGCTGGGCTCTCCTCCCCTGTTCTCTGGTGGCTGGGCTCCCCTCCCCTGTTCTCTGGTGGCTGTGCTTTCCTCTTCTGTTCCCTGGTGGTTGGGCTCTCCTTCCCTTTTCTCTGGTGGCTGGGCTCTTCTCCGCTGTTCTCTGGTGGCTGGGCTTTCCTCTTCTGTTCTCTGGTGGTTGGGCTCTCCTTCCCTTTTCTCTGGTGGCTGGGCTCTCCTCCCCTGTTCTCTGGTGGCTGGGTTCTCCTCCCCTGTTCTCTGGTGGCTGGGTTCTCCTCCCCTGTTCTCTGGTGGCTGGGCTCTCCTCCCCTGTTCTCTGGTGGCTGGGCTCTCCTCCCCTTCTCTCTGGTGGCTGGGCTCTCCTCCCCTGTTCTTTGGTGGCTGGGTTCTCCTCCCCTGTTCTCTGGTGGCTGGGCTCTCCTCCCCTGTTCTCTGGTGGCTGGGTTCTCCTCCCCTGTTCTCTGGTGGCTGGGCTCTCCTCCCCTGTTCTCTGGTGGCTGGGCTCCCCTCCCCTGTTCTCTGGTGGCTGTGCTTTCCTCTTCTGTTCCCTGGTGGTTGGGCTCTCCTTCCCTTTTCTCTGGTGGCTGGGCTCTTCTCCGCTGTTCTCAGGTGGCTGGGCTTTCCTCTTCTGTTCTCTGGTGGTTGGGCTCTCCTTCCCTTTTCTCTGGTGGCTGGGCTCTCCTCCCCTGTTCTCTGGTGGCTGGGTTCTCCTCCCCTGTTCTCTGGTGGCTGGGCTCTCCTCCCCTGTTCTCTGGTGGCTGGGCTCCCCTCCCCTGTTCTCTGGTGGCTGTGCTTTCCTCTTCTGTTCCCTGGTGGTTGGGCTCTCCTTCCCTTTTCTCTGGTGGCTGGGCTCTTCTCCGCTGTTCTCTGGTGGCTGGGCTTTCCTCTTCTGTTCTCTGGTGGTTGGGCTCTCCTTCCCTTTTCTCTGGTGGCTGGGCTCTCCTCCCCTGTTCTCTGGTGGCTGGGTTCTCCTCCCCTGTTCTCTGGTGGCTGGGTTCTCCTCCCCTGTTCTCTGGTGGCTGGGCTCTCCTCCCCTGTTCTCTGGTGGCTGGGCTCTCCTCCCCTTCTCTCTGGTGGCTGGGCTCTCCTCCCCTGTTCTTTGGTGGCTGGGTTCTCCTCCCCTGTTCTCTGGTGGCTGGGCTCTCCTCCCCTGTTCTCTGGTGGCTGGGTTCTCCTCCCCTGTTCTCTGGTGGCTGGGCTCTCCTCCCCTGTTCTCTGGTGGCTGGGCTCCCCTCCCCTGTTCTCTGGTGGCTGTGCTTTCCTCTTCTGTTCCCTGGTGGTTGGGCTCTCCTTCCCTTTTCTCTGGTGGCTGGGCTCTTCTCCGCTGTTCTCTGGTGGCTGGGCTTTCCTCTTCTGTTCTCTGGTGGTTGGGCTCTCCTTCCCTTTTCTCTGGTGACTGGGGTCTCCTCCCCTGTTCTCTGGTGGCTGGGTTCTCCTCCCCTGTTCTCTGGTGGCTGGGCTCTCCTCCCATGATCTCTGGTGGCTGGGCTCTTCTTCCCTGTTTTCTGGTGGCTGGGCTTTCCTCTTCTGTTCTCTGGTGGTTGGGCTCTCCTTCCCTTTTCTCTGGTGGCTGGGCTCTCCTCCCCTGTTCTCTGGTGGCTGGGTTCTCCTCCCCTGTTCTCTGGTGGCTGGGCTCTCCTCCCCTGTTCTCTGGTGGCTGGGCTCCCCTCCCCTGTTCTCTGGTGGCTGTGCTTTCCTCTTCTGTTCCCTGGTGGTTGGGCTCTCCTTCCCTTTTCTCTGGTGGCTGGGCTCTTCTCCGCTGTTCTCTGGTGGCTGGGCTTTCCTCTTCTGTTCTCTGGTGGTTGGGCTCTCCTTCCCTTTTCTCTGGTGGCTGGGCTCTCCTCCCCTGTTCTCTGGTGGCTGGGTTCTCCTCCCCTGTTCTCTGGTGGCTGGGTTCTCCTCCCCTGTTCTCTGGTGGCTGGGCTCTCCTCCCCTGTTCTCTGGTGGCTGGGCTCTCCTCCCCTTTTCTCTGGTGGCTGGACTCTCCTCCCCTGTTCTCTGGTGGCTGGGTTCTCCTCCCCTGTTCTCTGGTGGCTGGGCTCTCCTCCCCTTCTCTCTGGTGGCTGGGCTCTCCTCCCCTGTTCTTTGGTGGCTGGGTTCTCCTCCCCTGTTCTCTGGTGGCTGGGCTCTCCTCCCCTGTTCTCAGGTGGCTGGGCTTTCCTGTTCTGTTCTCTGGTGGTTGGGCTCTCCTTCCCTTTTCTCTGGTGGCTGGGCTCTCCTCCCCTGTTCTCTGGTGGCTGGGTTCTCCTCCCCTGTTCTCTGGTGGCTGGGCTCTCCTCCCCTGTTCTCTGGTGGCTGGGCTCCCCTCCCCTGTTCTCTGGTGGCTGTGCTTTCCTCTTCTGTTCCCTGGTGGTTGGGCTCTCCTTCCCTTTTCTCTGGTGGCTGGGCTCTTCTCCGCTGTTCTCTGGTGGCTGGGCTTTCCTCTTCTGTTCTCTGGTGGTTGGGCTCTCCTTCCCTTTTCTCTGGTGGCTGGGCTCTCCTCCCCTGTTCTCTGGTGGCTGGGTTCTCCTCCCCTGTTCTCTGGTGGCTGGGTTCTCCTCCCCTGTTCTCTGGTGGCTGGGCTCTCCTCCCCTGTTCTCTGGTGGCTGGGCTCTCCTCCCCTTCTCTCTGGTGGCTGGGCTCTCCTCCCCTGTTCTTTGGTGGCTGGGTTCTCCTCCCCTGTTCTCTGGTGGCTGGGCTCTCCTCCCCTGTTCTCTGGTGGCTGGGTTCTCCTCCCCTGTTCTCTGGTGGCTGGGCTCTCCTCCCCTGTTCTCTGGTGGCTGGGCTCCCCTCCCCTGTTCTCTGGTGGCTGTGCTTTCCTCTTCTGTTCCCTGGTGGTTGGGCTCTCCTTCCCTTTTCTCTGGTGGCTGGGCTCTTCTCCGCTGTTCTCAGGTGGCTGGGCTTTCCTCTTCTGTTCTCTGGTGGTTGGGCTCTCCTTCCCTTTTCTCTGGTGGCTGGGCTCTCCTCCCCTGTTCTCTGGTGGCTGGGTTCTCCTCCCCTGTTCTCTGGTGGCTGGGCTCTCCTCCCCTGTTCTCTGGTGGCTGGGCTCCCCTCCCCTGTTCTCTGGTGGCTGTGCTTTCCTCTTCTGTTCCCTGGTGGTTGGGCTCTCCTTCCCTTTTCTCTGGTGGCTGGGCTCTTCTCCGCTGTTCTCTGGTGGCTGGGCTTTCCTCTTCTGTTCTCTGGTGGTTGGGCTCTCCTTCCCTTTTCTCTGGTGGCTGGGCTCTCCTCCCCTGTTCTCTGGTGGCTGGGTTCTCCTCCCCTGTTCTCTGGTGGCTGGGTTCTCCTCCCCTGTTCTCTGGTGGCTGGGCTCTCCTCCCCTGTTCTCTGGTGGCTGGGCTCTCCTCCCCTTCTCTCTGGTGGCTGGGCTCTCCTCCCCTGTTCTTTGGTGGCTGGGTTCTCCTCCCCTGTTCTCTGGTGGCTGGGCTCTCCTCCCCTGTTCTCTGGTGGCTGGGTTCTCCTCCCCTGTTCTCTGGTGGCTGGGCTCTCCTCCCCTGTTCTCTGGTGGCTGGGCTCCCCTCCCCTGTTCTCTGGTGGCTGTGCTTTCCTCTTCTGTTCCCTGGTGGTTGGGCTCTCCTTCCCTTTTCTCTGGTGGCTGGGCTCTTCTCCGCTGTTCTCTGGTGGCTGGGCTTTCCTCTTCTGTTCTCTGGTGGTTGGGCTCTCCTTCCCTTTTCTCTGGTGACTGGGGTCTCCTCCCCTGTTCTCTGGTGGCTGGGTTCTCCTCCCCTGTTCTCTGGTGGCTGGGCTCTCCTCCCCTTTTCTCTGGTGGTTGGGCTCTCCTCCCCTTTTCTCTTGTGGCTGGGCTCTCCTCCCCTGTTCTCTGCTGGCTGGGCTCTCCTCCCCTGTTCTCTGGTGGCTGGGCTCTCCTCCCCTGTTCTCTGGTGGCTGCGCTCTCTTCCCCTGTTCTCTGGCGGCTGGGCCCTCTGCCCCCCCTCTGCTGTCGTTTTGACACCATTGCTCTATCGGTAGTGGTGTGACTGCCTGTCGTGTCGGACGTTTTCGAAGCTGTTTTATACTTCTGCCTTGTTTGCTGCACTGTGTGCAGCTTCTAATCTCTCGTGTGCACGTACTCGCACAGTGGACGTGACCGGCCTTCAGTTCACGTAGTACGAGTCTCACGGTCGGCAACTGTTTGCCCTGATAACGCGTCCTACGTGCCCTCAAACTCCGGTACGTTTATCGAATTGTTTACCTCTGCTCTCACTGTGAACGTCAACGAACGCTACATCCCTGTAATTGTCTACTTGAGAGCTGCCGAATGCAGTTATAAAAAGTAGGCGGTTTCATGAAATCGAACGTTCTCGCTTCATTAAATATCTCATTTGGCATCGATGCTCAAACTGTTCATCAAACCTGGCGACGTTCTATCATTTTTCTAAAAATGCGTTTCGATGGGTTTAACCGTTAACGAAGTAAACGTGAGTCGCCCTGTGTGTTAAGCAGTTTCACTCTTTTTCATTCTTTTTTTCTAGATACAAAGCTAACGTACGGCAGTGAAAGGCGTGCGGTGACGCAATAGCCTGCGCAGCCTCGCTTGCGTCATCAGTCGTGTGCTCCCGAGTTTCGCTTACGTGTGGCGCGGCGCGCCGTGGGAACGGCGGGCGGCCCATGCGTTATTCAGGCGCCGCTGAGCCGCGACCGCACACGGCCGCCGACCGCCGACCGCTGACCGCCTGGAGACGCAAACGTAAGTCTCCGCAGACTCCTGCCACCCTGCGCCCGGCACCGCTCGGCACGCGACCGCGCCCTATTTCTTGCGATCTCTCTCCAACTGCCGATGTCCATTTTCCTACGCTTTCTGGTACAGGGAACTCTGCAGGTCGCATCTATTTCTGAGGCGTTTTCGAGATCACTCGCTGTATCAATTCATAATGCTCTCGTCTATCTGCAGATGGAACTTACAGAAATGCATCGTTCTTCCCAATTAAAAGACGAGTTACATTACGTTAACAGTGTACAGCAGCTCTATGAACGATTTTCTAGCCGCATGGGAATGGCCGTGCGGTTGCCGGCGCCGTGCGACCTCTCCCCACCCGCTGGAGGTTCGAGTTCTCCTTCCGGCGGAGGTGCGCGTGCCGACCGCAGCGTAACTCGGTTCTACTGGTCGGTATCTCTAGCGGCCTCTGACCGCACGAGTTTGATCCTGTATGTTTACAGACGTTTTTACATTTGAACAACTTCCTCGAGAAGAGTTTCAATATCTTATTAATGAGAGTGAAACTGTTACACGCATGCTTAGCTCAGCTTATATGTGTTGTTGTTGTTGTTGAGGTCTTCAGTCCGGAGACTGGTTTGATGCAGCTCTCCACCCTACTCTATCCTGAGCAAGCCTTTTCATCTCCTCATAAGAACGGCAACCCACTTCCATTTGAATCTGCTTACTGTATTCATCTCTTGGTCTCCCTCTGCGATTTTTACCACACACACTTCCCTCCAAAGCTAAATTCACGATACCTTGATGTCGAAGAACGTGTCCTATCAGTCGACCCCTTCTTTTAGTCAAGGTATGCCAGAAATTCCTTTTCTCCCCAATTCTGTTCAGTACCTCTGCATTAATTACGCGATCCACCCATCCAATCTTCATGATTCTTCTGTAGCACCACATTTCAAAAGCCTCTATCCTTTCCTATCCGCACTGTTTATCGTCCATGTTTCACTCCCATACAAGGCAACACTCCACACAAATGCCTTCAGAAAGGACTTCCTTATGCTAAAATTAATATTCGATATTAACAAATTTCTCTTTTTCAGAAACGCTTTTCTTACCATTGCCATTCTGCATTTTATATCCTCTGTACTGGACCGTCGCATGTTATTTTACTTTCCAAGTAACAAAACTCATCTACCACCTTTATTGTTTCGTTACCTAATTTCATTCCTTCAGCATTCCCAGATTTTCTAAGATTACATTAGATTACCCTAGTTTTGCTCTTGTTAACGTTAGTCTTACATGCTCCTTTCAAAACATTTTCCATTCATTTTAATTTATCCTCCACGTCCTTTGCTGGCTCTGACAGAATTACAATGTCATCGGCAAAACGCAAGGTTTTTATTTCTCACCCTGAACTTTGATTCCTTCTCCAAATTTCTCCTTGCTTTCCTTTACAGCTTGCTCAATGTACAAATTGAGTAACATTGGGGAAACAATACAAACGTTTCTCACATCCATCCCAACCTCTGCACCCCTTTCACGCTCGCCAAATCTGATAACTGCTGTCTGGTTTTGCACAAGTTGTAAATACCCTTACACTTCCTTACTCATGCTGATTTCAGAATATGAAATAGTGTATTCCAATCCACATTGTCACAAACTTTCTCCAAATCTACAAAAGCAAGAAATCTAGGTTTGCCTTTCCTTAATCTATCTTCTAGGATAAGCCGTAAGGTGCGTATTGCCTCCCGTATTCCTACATTTCTCCTGAATCCAAACTGGTCTTCCCGAGGTCAGCTCCTATCAGATTTTCCATCCCTCTGTAAATAATGCGTGTTAAAATTTTGCAACCATGACTTATTAAATTGATGGTTCTTTAATTTTCACACTTGTCAGCATCTGCTTTCTTTGTAATGGGGATTATTACATTTTTCTCAAAGTCCGAGGGTATGTCGCCTGTCTCATACATCTTACACACCAGGTGAAATAGTTTTGTTATGGCTGGTTCTCCCAGAGACTTTAGTAGTTCTGAGGGAATGTCATCTACTCCAGGGGCCTTGTTTCGACTTAGGTCTTTCAGCACTCTGTCAAATTCTTCTCTCAATATAGTACACGTATTTCATCTTTATCTGATTCCTCTTCCCTTACTACAATATTTGTCTTAAGTGCATTTCCTTTGTATAGCCCTCGATATACTCTTTCAATCTTTCAACTTTCCCTTCTTTGCTGAGAACTGATTTTCCTTATATTAATACAGTGGCTTTTCTTGTTTCCAAATGTTTCTTCTATTTTCCTGCAGGCAGTATCTATTTTTCCCATATTTATACATTCTTCGACATACTTGCATTTGCCTTATAGCCACTCCTGTTTAGCTATTTTTCACTTCCTGTCAATCTCATTTCTTAGTCATGTGTACTCCATTTCGCCTGTTTCATTTACTGGAATTTAATATTTT
Source organism: Locusta migratoria (assembly GCA_026315105.1). Classification (NCBI taxonomy): domain Eukaryota; kingdom Metazoa; phylum Arthropoda; class Insecta; order Orthoptera; family Acrididae; genus Locusta; species Locusta migratoria. The sequence goes on from CM048745.1 coordinate 10,736,316, forward strand.
CTCCTTTCATCAATTAAATTTAGTATTTCCTGTGATATCCAAGGAATTTTTGTAGGTCTTGCCTTTCTACCTACGTTTTTCTCTGCTGCCTTCACTATTTCATCTCTCAAAGCTCTTCTACTGTTTCATTTTCCCTCGTTTCTTTCAATTGCTGCCTAAAGCTCCCTCTGAAATTCTTAAGAACTCCAGGTTCCCTGAATTTATCCAAGTCCCATCTCCTTATTTTCTTACCTTTCTGCAGTTTCTTCAGTTTCAACCAGCAGTTCATGACCGATAAGTTATGGCTACAGTCTATATATGCCCCTGGGTATGTCTTACAGTTTAAAACCTGGTTCCGGAATCGATGTCTTACCATTATAAAATCTATATGGAACCTTCCGGTGTCTCCTGTCTCTTCCACGTATACAACCTTGTTTCGAGATTCTTAAACCAGGTGTTTGTTATGTTCCTTGCAAAATTCTACCAGGCAGCATCCTCTATCATTACTTTTGCCCAGTCCATATTCACCTACTATTGGCCCACTTTAGGTTACGGTAGTAACACTAAAAGTGGGCCGTTGCGATCGTTTTTTAACAGCTCGAAATTTAAATGAAAATAACGGCTTAACAATGTGAGACTTTAACTTTTCCCGGCGTAAGGAATGTTCAAACAACTTACGGGTATGCTGCCGGGTGACGTCGTCGACAACCGCCGATATTTCGGCAGGAGAACACCCTGCCATTCTCAAGGCACAACTGCACTTAAGGAAGCAATGCGCAAGCGAATTTAATACCTCGGTTTGCAAAGTGTAAACAAGGAAGATAACACACACAGTACAAGTCACAGCAGAGTCAACACAACCAGAGGTGACCAAACATCAAAAATGTCGATAGTGACTTAATCAACAGGTGAGGCAACATTAATTTTATCCCTCTGTTTTTTGACGAGAGACAGTGCCGGATTCCAAGCAGAATTTAAACAAAAACCACCATCTCTGTTTATAAGGTCGCTTGCTAGTTTAATTTCAACAGCTTCCTTAATAACACTATCCCAATAGGTGGAGGTGCATGCCAGGATCTCCGTGTTGTTGTATTCCATAGGATGACCGGTGTCAAGACAGTGTTCTGCAACAGCGGATTTGTTAGGCTGTTGTAAGCGCGTGTAACGTTTATGTTCAATACACCGGTCTTCCACAGTCCTGATTATCTGACCAATATATGACATGCCACAACTGCAAGGAATACGATATACACCTGCCTTACGCAAACCAAGATCATCCTTTACGGACCCCAACAGGACCTTTATCTTAGAAGGTGGTCGAAAAACACATTTCACATCATATTTCCGTAAAATACGACCAATCTTGTTGGAAATACTTCCTGCGTAAGGCAAAAAGGCCATAGATTTAGGTGCCACTTCATTACTATCGTCACTCACCCGTTGCACAGAAGGCTGATAGCGCAATGCACGTTTTATCTGTCTCTCACTATAACCGTTCTGACGAAAGGTCACCTCGAGATGGGACAACTCAGCTGAAAAACTGTCAGGGTCTGAAATGACATGTGCCCTGTGAACCAAAGTACGAAGTACTCCTTCACGCTGAGCTGGATGGTGACAACTATCAGCTCGCAGATACAAATCTGTGTGAGTAGGCTTCCTATAAACAGAATGTCCCAATGTACCATCAACCTTCCTTCTGACCAACACATCAAGGAAAGGAAGGCAGCCATTCTGTTCCACCTCCATTGTGAACTGAATATTCGGGTGGATTGAATTTAGGTGTTCCAAAAAACCATTTAAATTCTCACTACCATGAGGACAAACAACAAAAGTGTCGTCTACATATCTGAGAAAACACGCAGGTTTCAGAGTCGCTGACGCTAAAGCACGTTCCTCAAAATCCTCCATAAACAAATTGGCCACAATAGGTGACAAAGGGCTTCCCATTGCAACTCCATCAGTTTGTTCATAGTACTGACCATTGAATAAAAAGTAAGTGGAAGTCAGCACGTGTCGAAAAAGGTTTGTTAACTCGACACCAAACTTAACCTCAATAAGCTGCAACGAATCTGACAGAGGAACGCGAGTGAAGAGAGACACAACATCAAAACTCACTAAAATATCAGAGTCATTCAAACGCAATCCCTGCAATCGACGTAAGAAATCCGCCGAGTTCTTAATGTGGTGTTCACACCTGCCCACCATTGGACTCAACAAACTAGCAAGATGTTTAGCTACACGATATGTCGGAGCACCAATGTTAGACACTATAGGCCTCAGAGGAATGTTCTGTTTGTGAACCTTAGGAAGGCCATACAATCTAGGTGGAACAGCACAGTAAGAATTAAGACTTTTGATGGTCTCAGGTGAGAAAGGACTTTTCTTCAGGAGGTTATTAGTCTTTCTCTCAACACTCTTTGTGGGGTCAGCACCGATCCTACGATATGTCGAGTCAGAAAGTAAACATTGCATCTTTTGAATGTAATCATCTTTATTCATCAAAACTGTGGCGTTTCCCTTGTCCGCAGGCAAGATAACAATATCAGGATCCATTCTGAGAGACCGTAAAGCAGACGCCTCAGCTGCTGTTATATTACACTTGGGTGGACGGGCCCCAGTCAACACACGACAAGCTTCCCTCCTAGCCTCTTCTGCAGAATCGGAAGGTAGTTTGGAAACAGCCTGTTCAATAGAACTTATGAAATCAACGACCGGCAAACGCTTAGGCGTCGGTGCGAAATTCAAACCCTTCCCCAACACAGATAAAGCTGCGTCGTCATAGGTTTTCTCCGTGAGATTGATCACAGATCGTTGCGAAACTATGTGTAAGGCAGGTGTATATCGTATTCCTTGCAGTTGTGGCATGTCATATATTGGTCAGACAATCAGGACTGTGGAAGACCGGTGTATTGAACATAAACGTTACACGCGTTTACAACAGCCTAACAAATCCGCTGTTGCAGAACACTGTCTTGACACCGGTCATCCTATGGAATACAACAACACGGAGATCCTGGCATGCACCTCCACCTATTGGGATAGTGTTATTAAGGAAGCTGTTGAAATTAAACTAGCAAGCGACCTTATAAACAGAGATGGTGGTTTTTGTTTAAATTCTGCTTGGAATCCGGCACTGTCTCTCGTCAAAAAACAGAGGGATAAAATTAATGTTGCCTCACCTGTTGATTAAGTCACTATCGATATTTTTGATGTTTGGTCACCTCTGGTTGTGTTGACTCTGCTGTGACTTGTACTGTGTGTGTTATCTTCCTTGTTTACACTTTGCAAACCGAGGTATTAAATTCGCTTGCGCATTGCTTCCTTAAGTGCAGTTGTGCCTTGAGAATGGCAGGGTGTTCTCCTGCCGAAATATCGGCGGTTGTCGACGACGTCACCCGGCAGCATACCCGTAAGTTGTTTGAACAACGGCTTAACAATTCATCTGACACGAAAATTGAATAACCGAATTTGTAGAGGAGAACATTCTCTACAACTTTGCTCTATTATTTTTTCCATATCTTGCATCGTTGCAGAGATATTTGCAAGAATAACGGAGATTTGACACCCTCCATTGATTTTACGAAAACCAGTCGTTCGCAGATGTCACGTGACATTCCACACCGAGAACTCTCTCTGGCATACGCCATCTTGCATTGCGTATTTGATGATTTTCTTATTATAACTTACACGTTGTTATTTCAAAGCAACGGCGCGCTGAAGAATTAACAAAAACACGTAGTTCTTCGTACCGAAAATGATAATCTAGTGTCTAAAAATGCCACATTAGCATCAGTTAACAACTGCCATCAATGGTATGAAAGTTTCGTAATTGTTTGCCATAGTGTAGTAGGCAGCTTGTTGGACTGTGACGCACATGGTCCGTGGTTCGGGACCCGCCATTACCAAAAATATTATTTTTTTCCTGATTTTCAAAAGGGTTACGTGTTGGGTGCATAGATATTATTTTATTATTATTTTTGTCCAAAATGTTTGCAAAAAATTATAAAACTACAAATTTAAAGTGGGCCTTAAAATACGTCAGTGCGATTTTTTTTTCCTTCTCGTACTTTTCCTGCTACCGAATTCTATTTTTCCTTCCCTTCCTTTTCCTACTACCGAACTCAAGTCTCTCATCACAATTAATATTTTCTCTCCCTTAATTGTCTGAATAATTTCCTTTACCTCCTAATACATTTCTTATGTGTGTATGAGTCATTTTTTCAGTAACGATTGTAAATAAGACACAATCACGAGGCAGTCTTACTGAGAGCGGTCTCACAAACCGACTCCCCCTCCCAGAGTGCCGTCTGTTCGTACCAGATACAAATTTTGTTACATCTTCCGCCAATCAGAGGTAATTAAACTTTTTTCTGGTATAATTTATTCAGAACGTTAGTCATGATACTGTCAGTAAAAAGGTGCTACGTATTAAATTTCTTTCTTCTTTCACATATAACTGTGCTAATTTATTTTGTCCCTAATACCATATACCTCAATATTACGTTTGGACTATCTGTTTAGTATGAAGTTACCTGACGATGGCCTAAGAAGCCGAAAGCTGCTAATAACAAACAAATAAATAATATTGTGGAACAAAAATAGTACGTATTTTAGTTTTTAGTATGCCATTGCTTAGTACCGACGGAAAATTCCATAAACACGACTAAATTTTGTTTTTGCCCCTGAGTTGAAATGTAAGAATTCTAAATGGAATAACATAGCTTCTAGTGTAATGCAGTTTCAAAACAAATAAAACTATTCTTTTAATTTTGTACTAACAATCAGTGACAACCTCCTCCTCTTTACGATCTGCATCTTCGACTTTCGAATTACTAATTCAGCGTAACACGAAAGCCCGGCATACGGACGGCAGGCTCGTGATCCACACGCGCCCCGCTGCAGCAATCAGCGCAGTCGGAGCGGCTGGCCGTGGCGGCCTGCGGGCCAGCGGCGCGTCCCGAACGCGCCGTGCGAGAGAATTCCAGTGCGTGCGTTACAGCTGCACAGTCCAGTGCCGGGGCAACTTGCGAGACCTGTCAGAAGCGCCTGCTCCCCCACCTCAAATAGTCACTTGTTGCTCACCCATTTTTTTGTGTCCCAGCCTCGCCGCCGCTTTTGTGTCTCGTTTCCGTCGTAGGTGTCGGTGGCCGAGTAGGAAGATCGACACAGGAATAAAGGATGCACGCTTGTGCAGGTACGAAGGTGAGCAGCCAGTGGGACAGCAGAAACTAGAAACACTAGAGTAAATTAGAACGAGATATATATTGCACAGAATTTATACAATACTTAACTTTTACATAGCTCAGTACTGCAGAATGCTGATACATAGTTGAGCTGGAGGCCTGCCTAGTGCCTATCCGATAGCTAAGTCTTCACTGGTGCCTATCTGATTCCGAAGTGTTAACTGGTTCCTATCTCAGTCCCAAGTGAACGATGTCGCTCAGTCGTGGCCACGAGCGGAGTTTTAGCAGAGGGCGCTCGTGGCTGACGTCGTAAGAACGCCGCGCCGTGCGTGCATGGCGGCGCGCGGCGAAAGTAGGTGGCGCGCACTTTAGACTTGTGCGACACCACACATTTTAGGGGTTAGTAACACTAATATGGTCCGTTTGCTATGGCTTTTCAGAGTTCGAAATTTAAGTGCAAAGTGGCGATTTTACAGTGTGTCAGATCGAAAATCAAGTTAAGTAAAAGTTATTCAGAATTTAGACTGACTAGCTTTATCGATTTTTCGACTCTTAAATTTGATACGTACATCCAAAGATGTAATTCTACAATGATTTGAAAAACTAACCAGTGATGACTCCACCCCAGTCTCCTCCAATAAAGCACCCAACCCACAGGTACCTGCTCCCTCTCGCTACTGCACGGATACCACCCCACCCGCCAGCACCTGCCTCCGAGACCGATAACCTTTGTCTCCTCTCACCCAGATTCCAAATTCCTCGGCAATGAAACCCTCTCTCTCTTGAGATAGGTAAGTACTTTCCACCTGCCCACATCTGCCAGGCCAAGATCTAATGGCTGCATGCACACAGGCGTCTATAAAAGAGAGGGCCCCCAGGCGATTCTTCGACAGTGCCAAACCGGGATGACCAGGGATGACACAAGTGCGCAGGGCATGGAGCCATTGTTGTGGCTTTAGTGGCGCCCACGTCAGGAGCTGCAGCTGTTGCTTGACCTCCTTTCTCGGGTTGAAAAGAGTCCTGATACCCAGGGAGAAGTCAGTCCCAAGGTATCGAAATTGACCCCCAATACCCATTCATGGAATGGCCGCATTACCATCTCTGATGTTCACAGCAGAATCCACCTTGATCCCCACCCTGGAATAGGAAAGGAAATGCCTAGTAGTGGTATAGTGTACCCTCCGCCAAGCACCTTACGGTGAATTGCGGAGTATGTATGTAGATGTAGATGCATCAAAAGAAAGGCTGAATCACTTGGCAGGGTTGACTTCAAGGCCAAAGTGCCCAAGGGAGGATACTGCACTGGTAACTAAATCCTGCAAGCCATCTCTTGTGGTGGCAAAGAGGTGGAGGTCGTCAGAAATGGCGGCGGCATTAACAAGCCGTCTCGAGATACAGATGCCCACATAATCAGTGAGGCTGAGGGCAGGCCCCAGGGCACCATGGTCAAGGGAGTCGAACGCCTTGGATACATCCAGAGACGCCACATATAGTGAACTACATGACGAAGCAGCCTGGGTAAATGCAAGGTCTAACAGGGTTTTATTATGCAACATCCAATCCTGAGGATGGAAGTTCCACTGACGTCTATCCAACACACAAGCCTGCACCAGTCGACTCGACAGAACCTTATGAAGGGATCTGGCAAGCACTGAGCAAACGGTGATAGGACGGAAGTCAGCAGGGAATGTCAGGGCGGCCTGCTTGGGTAACAGGGTAGTCCGGGCTCGAAGGAGTCCGGATGGGAGTGAATGGGAAAGGAGTAGAAGATTCAGGATCTTAAGGAGGGCCAGATGGGGGAGGCGATGTAATTGGGTGGGGGTAAGGCCATCTGGTCCGGCTGCAGATCTGTGAGGTGGGAGTGAAGAAGCGGCCTTCTCCTTTGTAATCGGCGCCCAAAACTAGTGGAAGGGGACTTCTTTACAAAATGGGAGCACTCTGTTATTCAGGCTGTCTACCTGGCTGGTTGGACGTCTGGTAAACAAATCCGGCCAGAAATCAAGCAGCCACAGAACGTTTGGTGGCGGCTGCAGCAGGGTGCCATCGAGGAGGCCCCGAATATGGCGCGCCAGATTCTTCTTATATCCGCGCTGACACACCAAATACTCCCATCTCTGATGAGCTCGCTTCCGCTCAGGTGGCTGCGTCATTCTAAGGGATCAGACGGATGTAGTCCTGCCTCTCAACTACCGACAGCATCCAAGGCAGCTGGAAGCATACCCAAGATAACTAAGCTGTCAGCTCACGGACCTAGTGCTATGACGTCGTCGATGGAGTGGAAGCAGACAGCAGATGGTGGCAGTGCTGCCAAACCGGACCGGATGGCTGAATCAACATCAGCGACCTCGCTGCCAGAAATTGGAGATGGCAGCGGAGGAGGTAGTCCAGAACTCGCCTCCTGCAAGGCAGATGGAGACACCTGGGATCCCAGAGTTGATGAAGGACCCTCCCTGGCAATCAGAGGGCAGAAACAAAGCGGGTGACCTCTTCTCTATAGGCCCTTCCCCTCCGCTGACCCTTGATAGACTCTAGGGTGCGGTCAGGGAACATCGATATACTTGCATGCAGATCATTGTGCATAGCAGAGTTTCTTCTCCAAATTGTAGCATCTCCTTTCTCTCCTGCAAATCCTCCAACCAGCAGCATTCGGAGTTTTAACTTTTATGCCCAAAATATTACAACTATTAAGGCTATTCTATTCCACACATTCCTTCCATGCAAGGAAGGAAAGGAGGAAGATTAGTGTTTTTCAAATCTCTTAGCGAGTATACCTACATACATATTATTGTGACCGAAGACCTGACTGGGTCGGGAGCGACTAGCGACGACCGACCGATTAAGCGTCGCCGCTAACGAGAAACACTCCACGAAACCACAGAGACGACAATAACAACAACTAATCGAAAAAACAAAGATCCAAACGAAAGCCAAATCGGAACCGTGCCAGAGCAGAGTACGAAGCCAGATAACCAATGAATAGCGAAAGTAACGGAGCGCAGTCAACACAAGACTGAGGAGCGAGCTGTGGCTCCGGCCCTATATAGTGCGGCGCGGTAGGCGCGCCACGGCGTGCAGCGCTCTAGTGGCGATGGCAGCGCTAGTAGGTTGTGCGCGCCGCCTAACGGCTGCTGTCATAGTCCATGTGGTCTGGCGGGCTCTCAAACATGTCGTTCCGGGATACCAGATCCCTCCCCCCTGAAATGGGCGCATAGGGACGGAAGCGCCCAGGACGGTGCTTTGGAAGGTGGACCGATGGCACGAGTGGTGTCATGGGTGGAGAGCCCGCTAAGTCAAGGTACGGATGTGGGGCCTCCGTAGAGGTACAAGGATGCAGTGGTGTGGAAGGCGATTGCCGATAGGGTGAATGTGGAGGCGAAGTCTCTACCTCCATGCCCATGTCCCCTGGGGTTGCCGATGCCGCCCCAAGGTGCACATGGGGCCCTGGTGGTGGGGGTGTGTCAGAGGGTGATCTGCCCTGTGAGCACCATCGCGGCTGAGAGTGTGCCATCTCTGGGTCTGCATCGACTGGAGCCGTGGACAACGCCCGAGAATGCAGATTGTAGCCGTGTGATCGAGGAATTGGCGATAGCAGGGGCTCCGGGTCTGGCTGTGCTACCGGTTGGGATGAGGCAGGGAAACGAGGGCGAAGTTGGTTAGTATGTCGGCGCTCGAAACCCCTCCGAGTGTTGACAGAGAGGAGGCGTCGCCCGTGAGTGGCCACTACAGTAGCCGGCACCCATGAGGGCTTCTTACCATAGGAACAGGCCCACACAGCGGATCCTGGTGCATATTGCCCAGTGTACCGCATCCTTGGTTCCGAGGGCTGTGGGGCCAAGAGATGGAGAAGGGTGCGTGGCTGGCGGCCATGGATAGGAGTAGTCCTGTAGGTACTCAGGAATAATGTGAGGGCTGCTGTGGTGGTGGAGGTGCCCACAGATTTCAGCATTTGTTGTTTCAACGTCCGCACCATCCGCTCAGCAGCACCATTAGAGGCTGGGTGGAATGGCGGACTAAACAGGTGTTTGATGCCATTTGCATCACAAAACTGCTCAAAGGCTGCCGCTGTAAACTGGGGCCCATTGTCAGAGACGATGGTACGGGGAAGATCCTCGATAGCAAGGATTTGTGTGAGGGCATTTAGTGTGGCAGTCGTGGTGGTGGACGCCATGCTGACTACATAGGGGTAGTGGGAATAGGCATCAATGACAATAAGCCACATAGATCCCAGAAAGGGGCCCGCAAAGTCAAGATGGATGCGGTCCCAAGGGCGACGTGGAGCAGGCCAGGGAGAGAAAGATTGGGCCGCTGCAGCCTGGTGCTGAGCACAAGTGGAGCAATTGCGGACGATGGCCTCCACGTCTTTGTTCAGACCTGGCCAATAAACGTGTCTCCTGGCCAGGGATTTCATACATGACATTCCCCAATGTCCCCGATGGAGAAGATCCAGAACCTGAGGGCGTAAAGCAGGTGGGATAACCACCCGGTGGGTATCGCCCTCAGCATCGAGGAGGAGAACACCATCAATGACAGACAATCGACGAGAGAGATGGGACCAGGCACGTAGCTGGGAGGCTGTCGACTTCGGGAAGTAAGTGGGCCACCCATGAAGTACATGATGGATGACCTGTCGTAAGAGGGGGTCCTGGCGTGTGTCTGCAGCAATGCGCATGGCTGTGATAGGGAACCCATCTAAGGTATTTTGCCGTTCCAGATCAATGTGGAAACAGGAGACTTCATGTCAGTCAAATGCTGGATCAGGTCCTGAAGGCAGACGAGAAAGAGCGTCTGCATTGGCGTGTTGTGTAGTAGGCTTGTACTTAATGGTGTAATTGTAGGAACCAAGAAATAGAGCCGAACGCTGGAGTCTTTGGGCCGTACGTTCTGGGAGCCGAGAGTGTGGCCCAAATAGAGCGACCAATGGTTTGTAGTCAGTAATGAGGGTAAACTTGGCCCCAAAAAGATACACATGGAATTTCTTAACCGCATAGACGATCGCCAACGCCTCCTTTTCTATCTGAGAGTAGTTCTTTTGAGCAGGCGTCAGGGTCTTGGACGCATAGGCTATCGGTTGTTCAGTACCATCATCATTGCGGTGTGCCAACACCGCTCCAATGCCATATGGAGATGCGTCCGCTGCCAGAACAAGGGGATGTGATGGAGAAAAGGGCGTAAGGCAGGGTGCCGATCGCAACAGGCGCTTTAGCCTCTGAAAGGAATGCTCACAAGCATCTGACCACCGGAATTGCACACCTTTCTTCCGGAGACAGTTGAGGGGGTGCATAATGTGGGCCGCTTGTGGGAGGAACTTTGCATAATAGTTCACCTTTCCCAAAAACGCCTGTAACTCCTGTAGGTTTTGAGGGCGTGGTAGAGCATCGACCGCCGATACATTGCGATCTGTGGGCTGGATTCCATCTTTGGAGAGCAAGCAGCCAAGGTATTTGACCCGTTCCTGGAAAAACTGGCATTTATGGAGGCGGCACCTGAGCCCGGCGTCCCGCAATGTGGTGAAGAGAGTGTGGAGGTTATCCAATGCTCCTGGCGTGTAGCCCCAGTAACGATGACATCATCAAGATAGTTGGCACAACTGGGTATAGGCATGGTTAATTGTTCGAGATACCTCTGGAAGATGGCTGGAGCCGAAGAAATCCCAAAAGGTAAACGTTTGTATTTGTAAAGACCAAAAGGGGTATTGATGACCACGATTCGTTGAGATTCCTCATCGAGCGGGATTTGCAAATAGGCGTCCGCGAAGTCTATCTTAGAAAAGTATTCGCCGCCAACAAGCATCGTGAAGAGCTCCTCTTGCCGTGGAATTGGGTAGGTTTCGACCTGTGCCTGGGCATTGATGGTGGATTTAAAATCGCCACAAAGGCGGAGGGCGCCATTAAGCTTGAGGACCACTACCAGTGGTGTGTGCCAGACACTCGTTTTGACAGGTTCGATGACTCCTGCGGCGTGCAGACGGTCGAGTTCCAGCTTTACCGCCATCCGTAGGGAGACCGGAAGAGGGCGTGCACGGCAGAAACGGGGCACTGCATCTGGGCGTAAAGTAATATGTGCCTCAAAATTGGTTGCACACCCTGGACCCGGTTCGAACAGAGACGCAAAAGAGGCACAAAGGTCGTCGAGTTCCTGGAAAGGAACAGTGTCAGAAATGACATGCACCTCATCGGAGATGGAGAACCCAAACAGTGAGAACGCATCGGGAGATTCACCAGGGAGACTGTCGCCCCTGTGTCCACCTGGAAGCGGACGTCATGGTTAGCTATTCTGAGATCAATAAACAATTTGGTAGCGGGAGAATCACCCTGGGGAACAGTAGCCTGCAGTTCATGAACTGTCCCCTGACGCCAATAAGAATTCGGGGAAGACTGTCCTGCCGTTTGCCGACAAACCGAATGGAGATGCCCATCTTTTCCACAACGACTACATTGGGCCCAGCGGTTTGGACAGTCCGCCCGTTGGTGCGCCGTAAAACAGTCGGGACATGACGGTAAACCACGCTGCCGGCGGGGCAAGACCTTCCGAACGTTACGTCCCCTTTGCGGCGGTTGTACAGTTGCTACCTGAGGACGAGCCATGAGGCGCTCATTCGCCGCCTGTGCAATCTCGAAAGAATGTGCAATCTTCAGGATGTCCTCCAGAGAGGGGTCGTCCAGCTTGAGGGCCGCCGTCCGCACTTCTGGATCTGGAGCCAACTGAACGACAACATCACGGATGAGAGAGTCAGCATAGGAGGTTTTACAAGACGGGTTGGAGCACGTGAATTCGCAACGCCGACTCAGTCCTTGCAAATCTGTCACCCATGACCGATATGATTGACCTGGCTGTTTATGATACTGATGGAATTCGAGGCGCGATGTGACAGCGTGAAATCGTTGGGACTAATAATTTGAAAGCAATGCGCACATCTCCTCGAACGTCAGTGCCACCGGATTGGAGAGGGGGGCCAACTTCTTTAGTAAGAAAAACGTCTCGGGGGAAGCCCAAGAAAGAAAAAGCGACTGTTGGAGAGCGTCATCAGAGACCTGAAAGGCGGTAAAGTGCTGTTTCAGCCGCTGTAAGTATGTATCCCAATCGTCTTTGGCGTCGTTAAAGGGCGGAAACGCAGGGGGGCGGAAATCCGTCGACGACGTGACAACCGCTTGGACGGGTTGGGATCCCTGAACCTGTAAGCGTTCCGCCAACAGTTGAATTTCCTGTCGTAACAAATCAGTTTGCTGTTGCTGTAGGAGCAACTGTTGTTGTTGCTGCTCCACGAGTTGCACAAGTCGTTCGTCCATGAAACGTGATGGAACCTTTTACCTCGTCGCCAATTATTGTGACCGAAGACCTGACTGGGTCGGGAGCGACTAGCGACGACCGACCGATCAAGCGTCGCCGCTAACGAGAAACACTCCACGAAACCACAGAGACGACAATAACAACAACTAATCGAAAAAACAAAGATCCAAACGAAAGCCAAATCGGAACCGTGCCAGAGCAGAGTACGAAGCCAGATAACCAATGAATAGCGAAAGTAACGGAGCGCAGTCAACACAAGACTGAGGAGCGAGCTGTGGCTCCGGCCCTATATAGTGCGGCGCGGTAGGCGCGCCACGGCGTGCAGCGCTCTAGTGGCGATGGCAGCGCTAGTAGGTTGTGCGCGCCGCCTAACGGCTGCTGTCATATTCCATGTGGTCTGGCGGGCTCTCAAACATGTCGTTCCGGGATACCAGACATATGAACTAGTTCATCGTGGTTACCGGCAGATAAGGAAAGCGCTGTACCCGACATTGTCGCGATATATATTGTACAACGCCCATACGGAATATTGCTGGTTACTGCTCACGTGACATGATCTATGGGGCATGAAAGGATGCACGAACACATCCGCTGATCAGTCTTTCTTGGTAGTTGAAACTGTCAACATGAGTACCTCGAATGTGCTAAACATCCCCCATCTACTGGGAAGGAAGATAAATCCAACGGACGAACGCTTTGGATTATGGCTCTAACTGGAAAACCTGGACAATCTTGTTACTGGTATTGGTAACATAAATTACACCGAAAATGCTACGCTTCTCAGCAAGAAGAACTTAAGTGCACCTATACCCATTACAGAGCCTTTATACGACAACATTATGGTAGTTAAAATCTGCGACCAAGTGGACTGCCTTGGGGCAGACTGAGAAGAGGCGGTCTGTAATGGTAAAGAAGGAAATGTACGGCTCATTTAACTTTTACCTGCGTAGTAAATTTCACAAGTTATCACTGTGAGACATGGAGTCAAGGCGAAGTTGCCTTTTCTGCTACAGGGTTGTGGTGCAGCATCAAAAGGAATACTGGACAAACTCGACAAGGAAGCACTGCAAAACATCTGGAGGAAATATGCAAATCCTGTTGCTATACCTTATAAAGTGGAATTAGCCGATGTTCAAAGGGATGTTTCAATGGAGGAGCTCCCTGCCATACTAGTGCAGCTTAGAGCAGATGACTTCTATCTACTGGATTTGGACGTCAGTTAAGATTTTGCAGGGATATTTAACAAAGGGGAGATGTGCGACTATCTTGTATCCAAGCATGACTTTTGTATGGAAGGAGACTGCATGGGAAACCACAATGTAATTGTGGACAACGATAAAACTGTTGGAATAGATTGTTTAACTTGGTTAACATCAAATTGCCGAGTAAAATATATAATAAATTTGTATGTCAAATTACGAGCCCTGGTGTCAACAAAGTTATCAGCAATCACGTTATCGATTTTGTAAAGTGTCCAGACAGACGACTTCGCGAGATTTTTACTTCTTCGTAAGGCCAAGATCATGGCATTACAGGCTGGAGGCTACAATATACAAATACCGGATGGACAGTGTTTTTGACCCTGTGTAGGATTGTTTAAGTATTTTAAATGATAATAAACGGTATCTGCAAAGTGCGCTCATGTATAGTGAGCCAATCTCCTCCATGCGGACGCAGTTAACGAATTCCCTACAGAACAGCTACTGTGTTGTGTTTAATAGTGTAAGTTAACCACCCTCCGCTTCCTACCAGTTGCCACCTTGCTCAGTGATTATTTTCGGTGTTAAAAGCGGATGTTATTGCCCTGATAAAATTGCATTGCAACGGATAACGACTTTTTACACAGAAAAGACTGCAGAAACTGATAGCATGCCGGTGGAAGTTCCCTTACTAGATGAAATTCCACCATTTATATTCTCGCAATTCCCAATTAAATATTCTCACTCTCCTTTTAATCATTAAGCAAAAATGGGACTCAGAATTTCATAAAAACAACTAGAGACAAAATGTTTAACTATTTACACAAATTTATTAAATTCATTGTATATCTCCCTATCATCATTTTAAAGCCAAAATACAAAATATTCATTCACTAAATGTATCACCAATGGATTGAGACAAGGATCATAACCTCACAATCATACCGTACATTCTTTACTCTCTCATACTGCACCCACGTAGCAATGCACAACATTCCCATTATACAAAATCATTTCCCCGCTGAAATAGAGACGTAATTAACAACCAACACAGTTCCTGATTCTTTACCACGGAGGCCACCATACTCACATCCTTCCTCTTCGACAGCCGGAAACGTTCTCTCCCTCGTGGCCGCTCCCCGTCCTAACCGATCCTCCCGTTCCCGTTCGCGAGTATCCGCGCCCTCATTGGCTTGTGATCTAACGGGATCTTCTGCCAACCTCCGAATTCTGAAGGAACTCGCAAGTCGCAGCCACTTTACCATCTCATCCCCAAGGAAACCTCTCTGCCACACCCCAAAACTAAAGTTGGCAAACCTACCGAGTGTTCTGCATCTCTGCCTTCCCAGCCGCGGCTTCATGCACACTTACAGACCCTCACACACACAATCACATAAGGTATGAGATGAGTTGGGTACTGTGGAGCAAAGCTCTTTATGTGAGCGGCGCTTACTTATTTGTCCTGCAATAACAATTTTAATAAATAATAGAGCATTCTTGTCTCCACCTAGTACATCTCCCATTATAGTGGCACTAAAGGCCAAGCACACTTTTACGAAATGATAATCAGATGAAAGTAACGTACACTGTAGTATACCGATTTAATGGAATGATACTACAGTATCGTTTCAATAGTGTTCTACAATTTTTTTATTGGGGTAATAAGAATACCCGAAAATTGAAAGGTGTACATGTAAATCTACCAGACACTAAAGACCGAGAAAAGCTTATACATTATGTCCTTTCAGCTTTTATTTTTTAACTGTAAAGTGGAGATTCGTAATACTGACGCCAGCAAGGACAATATAATTATTACACAGAAGAGCTACATTAAAGCAGGAGAAACATATTTCTCCCAATCCAGAACATTATTCTCCACAATGCCTCGAGATACAGACCTCCCCGAATTAGGTCTAGTATCTACAAACAATGTTATTCCAAAAGTCCAGCGAAAAAGAGTAAATGTATCGTGTAGACTTAAGCCTTTCCCCATTAAAGAAATTACACCGTTATGTGCGGTTAATGTATTGAGTACAAGAAAAAGAAAACTGGAACTGGAGGAGATCGAAGAAACGGAAGCTCGAATATATGGCTAAAGCAACTGCCATAATTAATGCTAGAGAAAGAAGGAGCTATAGCGGATGTCCAAGCCAGGTTTACATGTGTTTTTAAACAGAGGGTGTGGAGAAACCTGGTGGCTATGACTGGGACTTATAAAATATTTGCTTTTACAGTAAACAGCCAGGGAGATTGGTCACGAGTCAGTGTGCTGGCCTAAATTAGTGGGACGCAGTATGTATTCTACATTGAAGGACACACGAAAAACGTGTTTATAAAGCTGCACTCACATTTGGATTTGCTTAAAAAGAACAGATACATTGTATCCAAATGTGGAGGCCTGGATGTTGTCCATGTAGCTACAGAGAAGCCATTCGCAGAGTTAAAAACCGATGGAATAACAATATTTTACCAGCATTCGGTTGCACAAGTCATAAGTCTAGAATTCCATATGGAATTACCATAGCATTGTGTATCAGAAGAATTGCTGGCGTACACACAGGGGGATGTGGAGTGGTGTAACCAGTATGCCATGCAGTAAATAATGGGTAAAGTTAAAATACCCAACTGCTCTAGAAGCATTGCCAGAAGGTGCAGAACTTGTTACTAAAGCTATAAGAGAAGTGGATTATAGGAATAAGCATAGGTACGTAATGGAGTTCGAGAACATACCTTCCCTGTACCTGTCGAATTTCTGGCAAGAAAGGGAAATACAAGACGTGGATATTGATCTAAGTTACAGCAAAAAAGAATAAAGAACGAATTGTATTCTGTGTCTAAAATTATATACATAAACTTGTATTCTGTATGTAAACATATATACAAAAGTAATAAAAGTTTTTGTACTCTAATATTTGTGTGCTCTATGTGCCTGTATTTATGATAGAATAACCGTCTGTCTTTTTAAAATGTAATGTTAAAATTCTATAAGGAAATTCTGCTTTAGTGTGGAATAGAATAGCCTTAATAGTTGTAATATTTTGGCCATAAAAGTTAAAATCCCAAATGCTGTTGGTTCAGACATTTGCAGGAGAGAAAAGAGATGCTACTATTTGGAGAAGAAACTCTGCTATGTACAATGGCCTGCATGCAAGTATATCACTATTTGGAACTAACCAGTTGGATGACCTTGAAACGTGGTTGGAACTAGGCAGTTGAATGCCTAGCAAATTAGCTCTCTCACCTGTATGAAGGGGCAGAGTCCCTACACATTCTGAATGCTGCTGTGCTTTCAGTGGTCGATGCCAGAGTGGGTGGGAGGACAGGCAAGTCTGCTCCTGCTGGGGCTTCCCCCCAACGTAGGTGTTTATGGCATTTAATTGTCCAGGGGTGGGGGGTAGGCAAGTTGGGACCTGCCAGGGGTAAGCGTAGGGTGGTCATGGGTTTACCCTGGGGGTGGGAGTGGGGTGTGATTTCCCCACCCGTCCTCTTGGATGATGTCATGGGTTTTCCCTAGCTGCCTTCTTGGATGACATCACAGAGTTCAAGGTCAAAAACGAGTGCTCGTACTCTCCTTGCCCTATTACTTACATTCTGTCTGTGTATAAATAGCAGAGCACTCTGACTGAGAGGCAGTCAGTGCTGTGTGTATGTTTCAGTTCATAACAAACCTGCTTTCAGTATAAATGCTATGTCCAGCTGACAACCCTGCCTTCGAAGTCATGCCTGCTTACATTTCGACGTGACAACATTTCCTCTAGGGAAGAATATTTCGCAGGATAATACGATTATAATTAATCATATATCATTAGGTTTTCGATTGGTTTCGTTCCTCCTGAGCGCACATCCCAATATGTAAATATTTGCTGTAACTGAATTGCTTTAAAAAGGTTTAAAAGAATTGCCAGAATGTGACAGTAATGAAAATACCAGTGGTCTACTTTTCGGTCCACTTTTGAAAATTTTGGACAAGATATAATAAATATATAGATATTGTAAAGTTAATTTAAAAAATAATATTTATGATCATTAAATTTTTTTATTTGTGAATTGACCACTTAGGATCACGCTACAATTTAATCTGTTCGTTGTCCGAAGTTTCGTTTTCTCTGGTGCTCCTTCATGTTGATTTTGTGCTATTGCCACCATTCATCCGACCAGGCTCTTCCAGTCTTTTTATTTCTTTGGACTTGAAATACTTCCGACATTTGTTGTCTGTTGTCTTCTTTTCTCACAGGTAGATGAACCTCCTTCTGGTTCGTCTGGTTTTGTCCATTCTGTACACATGTCCCACAAATGATAATCCCCTTTTTTCATATTCTACATCTACATCTACATAGATACTCTGCAAGTCACATTTAAGTGGCTGGTAGAGGTTTCATTAACCACTTTCATAATTTTTCTCTACCGTTCCAGTCTCTAATAGCGTGCGGGAAGAAAGAACACCTAAATCGTTCCGTTTTAGATCTGATTTCTCTTATTTTATTGGGATGGTCATGTCTCCCTAAGTAGGTGGGTGCTTACAAAATTTTTCACATTCTGAAGTAAAAGCGGGTGATTGAAACTTCGGAAACAGACCACGCCGCAATGAATAACGTCTTTCTTTTAATGATTTCCACCCCAATTCGTGCAACATTATCGTGTCACTGCCCCCCCCCCCCCCCCCGTAACGTGATAAAACAAAACGAGCTGCCCTTCTCTGAACCTTCTATGTCTTCCGTCAGTCCCAACCGGTGAGGGTCCCACAAGGGGCAACAGTACTCCAGGAGAGGACGCACAAGTGTGATGTAGGCAGTCTCTTTGGTGGAGCTGGTGCATCTTCGAAGTGTTCTGCCAATGAAACTTAACCTTTGGTTCGCCTTCCCCACAATATTTTCTATGTGTTATCTCCAGTCTAAGTTGTTCGTAATTGTAACTCCTAGGTATTTAACAGAATTTACGACCTTAAGGATTGACTGATTTATCGCGTAATTGAAGTTCAGCGGATTTCTTTTAGTGGTCATGTGTATTACTTCACACTTTTCTTTATTTAGTGTCAATTGCCAATTTTCGAACCATGTAGAAATTTTGTCTCAATCGCTTTGCAGTTGCTTTTGACCCTCTGTTGACTTCACTAACCGATAAACGACAGCATCAACCGCGAACAGTCTAAGGGAGCTATTCAGATTGTCTCCTAAATCGTTTATAAACACAAGGAATAGTAGGCGACCTATTACGCTTCCCTGTGGAACGCAAGATATCACTTCTGTTTTACTGGATGACTTACCGTCAGTTACAACGAACTGTGTCCTTTCTGATAGGAAATCGTGAATCCAATCGCACAATTGGGGAGATATTCCATAAGCACGCAATTTCATTAGAAGCCGCTTGTGGGGTACAGTGTCAAAAGCCTTCCGGAAATCCAGAAATATGGAATCGATTTGACATCCCTTGTCGATGGCACTTAACACTTCATGTGAATAAAGGGCAAGCTGTGTTTCGCAGGAGTGATACTTTCTGAATCCGTGCTGACTATTGGTTAATAGGTCGTTCTCTTCGAGGTAGTTCATAATATTCGAACAAAGTATATGTTCCAAAATCCTACTGCAAATCGACGTCAAAGAGATTGGCCTGTAATTTTGCGGATCACTCCTGTTGCCTTTCTTGGCTATTGGAGTAACTTGGGCAACTTTCCAGCCTTTGGGTACGGATCATTCGCTGAGTGATCTGTTGTAAATTATAGCTAAGTACGGAGCTATTGCATCAGCATACTCTGAGAGGAATCTAGTTAGTATATAATCTTGCCCGGAAGATTCGTTTTTGTTTAATGACCTAAGTTGTTTTACTACTCCAGGAACATCTACTTCTAAGTTTCGAATGCTGGCAGCTGTTCTTGGATTGAATACTGGAGTGTTCACTTCGTGTTCTTTCGTGAACGAATTTCGGAAAGCTGTGTTTAGTAAGTCTGCCTTAGCAGTACTGTCATCGGTAGTATTACCATTGCTATCGCGTAGTGTTGTTTGTGTCTTGCCACTAGTGTACTTCACATATGACCAGACTTTCTTTGGATTTTCTGTAAGATTACGAGACAGTTTTTCGTTGTGGTAACTACTATAGGCTTCTCGCATTGAAGTCCGTGCTAGGTTGCGAGTTTCAGTAAAAGATTGCCAGTCTTGTGGATTCTGTGTCTTTTTAAATTTTGCATGCGTTTTTCTTTGTTTCTGCAACAGTGATCTGACCTGTTTTGTGTACCACGGGGGGGGGGTGGGGGGGGGGGGGGTCAGCCCCCTCTTTTATTAATTTATTTGGTATAAATCTGCTACTGATATTATGTCTTTTGAAGTAAGCCACAACTGATCTACATTCGCATTTTTAGTTTTCAAGGACTGGAGACGATCACTCAGGAAAGCTTGAAGCGAATTTTTATCTGCTTTATTGAATAGATATATTTTTCGTTTATTTTTGGTGCATTTGGGAATTTCGACATTCAGTCTCGCTACTACAACTCAATGTTCGCTAATTCCTGTATCTGTTTTGATGCTCTTTACTCGCTCACAATTATTTGTTGCTAGGAGATCAAGGATATTTTCGCAACCACTTACTATTCTAGTGGGTTCATGAACTAACTGTTCGAAGTATTTTTCAGAAAAAGCATTCAGAACTAGTTCGGACGATGTTTTATATTTGCCGCCGGGTTTGAATACGTAATTATGCAACATATCGAGGGTAAATTAAAGTCGTCACCGATTATAATAGTATGCTTCGGATACATGTTTGAAATGTGATTCAAACTTTCTTTGAACATTTCGGCAACTGCATCGTCTGAGTCAGGGGGCCAATAAAAAGATCCAATTATTAATTTATTCCGGTTGTCAGGTATAACCTCTACCCATACCAATTCACAGGAAGCATCTGTCTCAATTTCGCTGAAGGATAAACCGTTTGTAACAGCAATAAACACGCCACCCCCTTTTTTATTTATTCTATCCTTTGTGAAGACCATTTGGCCCTGATAGCCGCTCAAAACCACAGAGGATCTCTTCCGATCCAAAGCGACACTCATCATTGGTCCCAACATGAGCCACCACATGCAGCTGGCTGTACCCTGTGCTCTTCATGGCATCCGGAAGGATCCTTTCGACATCTGGAATGATTCCTCCCGGTATGCACACGGGGTGCACATTGGACTTCTTCCCCTCCCTAACAGCCATTTCCCTTGGGGGCTCCATTACCCACCTAACGTTGGAGCTCCCAACTACCAACAAACCCACCCTCTGTGAGTGCCCAGATCTTGCAGGCAGAGGGGCGAGTACAGGACAAGCGACACCATCTGTGTCAGGAACATCCTCTGCCACAGACAAGAGTCTCGAATCTGTTGGCAAGACTAACCGGGGAGGCCTTCACATTGGTCCCCTGGGAAGTCTTACGCCGCTTGACACGCGCTGAGGAGACCTCGCAATCCACCACGGATTGAGGGGCGACCCTCTCGCGGGCAGTGAGCGGGCTGGCCACAGCCGCAGGCCGATCGGAGAGCACAACAGACGCACAGGGCGTCTGCTGTACCCCCGCGAGCGGCCCACAACAGCGGCGCCCACCCACCGCAGTCTCAAGCTTTGCCAGCGAAGACAACGCCGCCTGAAGCTGCGAGCGAAGAGTCACCAACTCTGCCTCCATCCGTTCGCAGCAGTCACAGTTCCTAGCCATTCTAAGAACCTATGTATCTTCCAAGTACGTACGTCTGAGGACACAGGAGTTTGATAAACAGTGAGCTTCGAAAAATATGAACCTATCACTAAACTGTTTATTACCGGCGAACCTGAAAAATATATACGCGAGCTAATAAATCAAAATATCAACAACTGAACTGACAGCTAAATGCGAGTCTTAAGCCCGCCACGGTGGCCGAGGGGACTGAGGCGCTCCAGTCACGGTCTGCACGGCCACTACGGTCGGGGGTTCGAATCCACCTTCGGGCATGGACATTTGTGCCGTCATTAGTCTTAGCTAGTTTATAAGTAGTTTGTAAGCTTAGGGACTGATGACCCCGTAGTTAAGTCTCATAAGTTCTACAAACATTTGAACATTTTTTGCGATTCTTAATAAATAAACACGCCAGCACACTAAAGTATGAAGAACTGTAAAAGAAAGCACACACGACATGAAAATAAGTCGCTTCTATTAAGAAGCCGGTTACCTTACAATGTGAGCTGCTGCTGTCACGTGTGCACTGGCCGCCGGTCACTGAGCAGTGTCTCCGACATTTTCTCCACCTTTTCATACATTCGATTGTTGCGCCAAAGTTTCCAGTCAGTTTCTACCTCGGTTGAACCCATGATTTTTCGTAAGATACTTCTTTTTAGCATCTCCAGTTTTCCAACTTGGAATTCATTGAGAGGCATCGCTGGTATACAGCCACCCCGTTTTAACCACAGCACTGTGGTGCTCTATTTGGGCACTCCAAGAGATGTATTGAACCTATACCAGTTTTCACTTAATCCGTGGGCTGTCTCCTTTTTTGAGATTCGGTATCACACAGCAGCTTTCTCCTTTTCTCTCGCTTGTATGGCTTCACCGAGGTGCTTGAATTTTTTACTCTCTATATGCGTCCAATGTCTGTTTCAAAGGATGTTTGTCCATTTTTGTTCTTCAAAAGAATTTATCTCTTTCCAGATCCTAAGTCTTGTCTTGGCAGTGATCCTTTCTAGTAGGCTGATCTATATGGCAGCTGAAAGCTTAATTGTAAAAGGTTCGCCCAAAACACCGAAATGTATTGTTTTATTTATTCACGAGATGTATTCCGGCGTAAGTGCCGCCGCCACGTGTCTCGTATTTAGAGGTTTTAACCGCTTCACCTGACTATGTATGAGGTGTTCTCTTATATATGAGGTGTTCTCTTATATATGAGGTGTTCTTTTATATAGTCAGTTGAAGCGGTTAAAACCTCTAAATACGAAAGACACTTGCCGGCGGCACTTACGCCGGAAGACATCTCGTGAATAAATAAAATAATACGTTACAGTGTTTTGGACGAACCTTTTACAATTATGTCAATCTTCGTCTGTAACATTGTGGGCCCAAGAAATGATAAGCAGCTGAAAGTCTTGTAAAATCATTAACGAGGCCCAAGTATTTGACTTGCATTCCTCCTAGTTCTCTTCGAAGGCAGATTGGGATAATCCCTTGATTTTCAAGTTCGGAATTCCAAATTCTCACAATCTGCCCTGTCGCACACCTATCTTGATGGTTCTTGGGAAGTTGTGCCTGTTAAAGTTTTTATGATAATGGTTGCTATGTTGTTTCTTACCCCTTTTTATTTGATTATAGTATCTATGGTGTCTCTATTCACTGATTGAAAGGCTTTTTTGAAGTCAATGAAAGCAACCAATATATTTTCGTCATTCAGAATTCTGTCTGATTTGAAATTAAAAATTGGTTCGACACAGGGGCGGTCTTTCCGGAACCCACCCTGGTATTGTTGGAGTAATTTATCTCAGTTTCCTTTACTTTTGTCCAGCAGTATGTTTGAGAGCATTTTGTAGGTGACTGGGGGCAGTCCATGCCTCACTTATAGCTTACATCACGTTTGTGGATCAGTTCCGTTACCTACTGACTAGGGTTGCTAGATTGAACTCGAGGCAGACCCTAATCATCTCCTTCCTCCCAGCAAGTATCACCCCCCCCCCCGGTGGAATAAAAGTCTGAATATATTTTAAGAACTATAGTTTCTACATCATATTTTAGAAGCTTGAATCCAAACTTAGCACAGTTGTGTAAAATTTGACAACAATTGGCTTTGATTAAGTTTTCATTTTCTTCTTTCAATTTAGTGAAGACAGAATTGTGTTTCCCGAAATTAACTGATGCATTGTCAGCTGAATACGAAACTACATTATTTAGTGTTAAACCATTTTCCAATAAAATGGATTTTAGTTTGTTTGAGATGGCTCGTGCAGATTCGTTAACATCTTCGTAGAAATCAAGAACTTCATTACATTTTCCCTTATCATTGGAGAAGTGTGCTACAACTATTGGATAATGTTTTTTATTGCCCTTGTTTGAAGCGTCTGAACCTAATGCTTCTCTTTAGCATAAGGCAGAAGCACATTTTTTACTAATGCCTCGCTTTTTGTTCGGCCGCATCTTACTTTCGTTGCCACTGAGGAATCTCTAAAAACATAAGGCTATAGCTTATTACCACAATCTTGAGAATTGTAAGAATGGTGGTGTTTCACACTATGGTAAGTCAAAGTTAATTTCGTTGCAGTGACTTTGTCGTCTTCTGCAGGAAATTGTTTCGGCAAGAATTTATGAAGCGACTGATTCTTCTTTTGTGTGGTAATATTCGCTTTGTGTCTTTCTGATTTTAAATGTTTATTCACAGCTTTCACTCCGTCGTACTTAACAGTAAATGAGATATTGCATATTCTGCACTTACACATACAATCATCAGTATCTACTTTTTGTAGCCACTCTTTATAATTTTCTTCCTGCAACCTTTCTTCACGGAACGAACTTAGATATCGTGTCTTCATTTCACTGTTATTACTCACTAATCTGAGTTAATGTAAGCTTGTCTGTTCACACACGATCCAAGTATTCCAAAAATTGCCAGTAAACTGATAACAAACAATGAACGAACGAACACAAATAATAGACGTCGCCAGTTGACACGTTGCCGCAACAGTGTTTGCTTAATAATGCGCTAGCCGATTACTACCGACGCAACAAGGAAGTTTTCAGAGGAAAAATAGAAAAGTTTTGTTGCAATAAGAAATTGACATTTATATAAAGTTATATTCAAGGTTACATTCAAGCCCGGAGATGAGAGTCATTGGCCCGTAGACCCGGAGAATTCATTCCAAATCCGGGCACTCCGGGCGGCGCCCGGAGATCTGGCAACCCTACTACTGACGTGCCAGTTTGCCTGTCTCCAATATTTTGTGCAAGTTTCGGTGCAGGTCGTGTAGGATTTCCGGTTCCGCCAATTTCGGCTGATATAGAGTCTTCACTGTTTTTTATACGTGGCAGTTTATGAGAGTAAATGTCTTGAGGCCGCACTTGATTGTCGCTGTGGATAATCTTTCAAACTGTTGTGAGAACTTCATGACATCGTTCACTACGGCAGTCGCCAGGAGAGTGGTGCTTTTCATTACGTTTGCTGCTGGCGTTCCTTTGAAGAGTCTGTAGTGTTTTGTGTGCACGATAGGCCCATTTAGGAAACTGGTCTCTCGTATAGCCAATACCTGAATGTCGTGGTCGTCCAGGGCTTTTTCCAGTTCTTTCTGGAGGAGTGAGTTAACGCTTACTCTCCCACTGAAGATTTGCCTCCTGAATTGGGAGGTGTTTCGATGCGCTCCGACTCACCCTGCTTGCAGGTGGCGGGACTCGACAGAGTCCTAGGTCGCACCTGGGATAGTGGTCTCATTTAGCGACACTTCCATTGCGCATATCAAACTGTTTTGTGTAAGTGGAGGAGACACAGTCCAAAGTGGGAGAAATGATTTCCGCGGTTCACTCGGCTGCATTTTTCCGCCGGGCGAGTCTCGGGCCCTATCCCCGCCTCTTGCTAATCGGGCGCTTTTTGTGTGTATTTAGTTTATTTTGTTTCTGTTGCGTCAGCCTGTCTGTGTATTCGGAGCACAGCCCGGCGCTCCAGGCCGCCAGCAGGCGTCGAGTGCCGCCCCTCCCCCCTCCCCCCCCTTCGATCGCCCCCTCTCCCCCCTCTCCGCTCCACCTTCGATCGCCCTGCCCCGTCACCCCAACAGCTCGTCACGTGACGTCCACGCCCGCTACTTTTCACTATTTGCTTTGTTTCCGAGTTTAACTTGCCTTCAGTTGCGGTACCTACACCGTTTGTAAGCCACAACTAAATGCAACTTTGTCATAAACGCGTTATTAGATATAAATAAATGTTTCTGAATACAGGTAGACTTAGAAACTCTTGCTCAGCGCGTTCCGCGTGGTCTTGTGGACGCGAGCGTGTGAGCAACGAGCTGATGGTTGGCCCTTCGAATCCTGAGAGGTGCTTACTTTTTTTCCTTCCTTTTGTTGTCATTTGTAATGCATTCTAATGCTTTTTGCTAGTGAAATAGCAGTATCTTCCGCAATATTTTATTAATTACATACGACAGCGTGCTGTCTGTGAGCAGTGAGTTTTATTTTTATTTTTAAAAATTTTAATCTTTGTATTTTTGACAAATGTTATGAGTTGTCAGTCATGTAACGTTCGTACGATCTTCTGTGTTCGATTTCGTTCGCAAATAAGAGCCGCCAGTTGCCCACCATCCTCCTCCCCTCTTTTCCCTCGATAGAATCGAATGCTTGTTTGCTTCCTGCAGGTACGCCTCTCCTACTCTTTAGAGGATCGGCAGCAAATCGCCCTACTCACTGCCCTAGAACAGCCTCCATATAATTATCTAACTCACGGTCACGTTCTGAAGAACAAACAAGTTTTACTGTAAAGAATGTGTCAGTTTTTTGAACGACATGAGACTAGTATGATTACATACATCGACAGTGTATTGTGCTGTTGCAGCTGTTATTCGACAGATTCAGACCGACAGTATCAGAAGAATCATTTAGTATTTATTTTGTAAAAGAAATCACCTTCTCAAGATTGTTTTGTCGTATTTTAAACACTCACATCTAAGAAATATACCTACTCTAAAAGTATCGTAGACCTAAATCGCATCTGTCGAACTAATAAATAATACGAAACATGTTGATATGTTGTAGCTGATGGCAAAAATACACAATAATAAAACCAATAGCTGCCTCGGCTTAGCTGATGTTCAAATGTTTGTAAATCTATCAAACGAAACTGCGTGGTCATAAGTCCGTAGCCTACAAATACTTCCAATAATTGAATTGTAGATTATATGTTTTGTTTTGCGCGTTTTGTTGTAATTCCAGAGAATACCCTTAGTTGTTTCATGGCTCGCTTGCCCTGGCCAATTTCATCCGAGCGTCTATAATTAGTCTATAAGGTCACTCTCAAGTACTTGAAGTTGCGACACCCTTCAACAATATGAGCACCGAGTCGTATCTCGTTAATCGATTTCCCTCCCACTTTGAGATAATTCTGTGTTATCTACGTTGATGACAATAACCCATTTTTCGTACTGTCCTTTTAATTTTCGGAGCATGTAATTAGCAAATTCCTCAACCCCTTCTTCTAATACTTGTTAGTTAGCGAAAAATAATGTGAAGAAGATCCCATCGTCTATTTCCTTTTCCGCATTTCCTTTTCCAGGATTTACGTTTCTCCTCTAGCTAGATCTTAAACAAATTAGGTCGGAGTGTACATCCTTAGCGTAGTTCCTTTGACACCTCAAACTCTTTAGATGGCTGATTTCTCATTTTTACCATTGCTGTACAGCCTTTGTAAAACCGTCTAACATCTTTCACATAGTTCGGTGACACACCATTATTGATCAGACTTGTCCACAACTTGTTTTGTGGAACTGTGTCATAAGCTATTTACTCGCTTACAAAGACAAGGTGGGTGACAAGACCTCTTGCTGTCCTTTTCTCCGCGAAGTTTTTGAGTATAAATACACCGTTAGCGCAGGAGCGACCAGATGTGAATCCATTTTGCTCTTCATGTTCAGTTATTATGTAAACTGGGAAGCTCTGTGCTTGTGGGCCAGGACACACAAACGTTCTAGGTTGCATAATCGACCTTCTGCCCGAGGCGTCGGCTGGACGCACGCCTTCTGAGTTGCTGCTGCTGCCTCTGCTATCCAGCACTTCACAGTGTCTCCTCTACATTCGTGCTAGATGGTTCAGACGGTTCCGCTTCGGTGGCATCATTCAGCTTTCTGCTGTTTCGTCAGGATTTTTAGAGTACTATCACTTTTGACAAATGGCACATCGGCTTCGTTGCACTAACGACGAGATACGACGTGGAGTGACTGACAGTGGATGTGGCATCTCCATTGCACGTAGTGGCGATGACGATTCGTCGGAAGAATCTCGCAGTCATACACCTCCAAATACTTCACCTAGTACAGTTCGTCAGTATAGTTCTTCGGATTCTGAAACTGAAGACGAATCGATCCATAGAAGGCCACGCCATAGTCTCACAAATCCCAAAATTCTCTGCCATCGACGTTTCACGGACAAAATAAAGTGACGAATCTGGTAGAGAGACATTCGTAGAGGACGACGGCGGTTTTTTCCCAGTGGAAACTGATGACTCAACTGATTCAGACGTATCAAATGATTCGGAAACATAATCTGAAACATCTGAGAGTTATTTACCTCTTGCAAACGCAAACGTGTACCATTCTACCTAAACCTAGGGTGGAGTTCGCATAGTCATCCACTTGGCAAGACATGACAGTGTCAAAGCTGGCACCCACCGACGGCCTGTGCATGTCTTTCACAACATTCTTCAATTTGGAATGATCAATGAACACACAGTATTTAAGTTATGTACATGTAAGGAGACTTGACGGCGAGAACTAATTCTCAGAGTCGCAGATGTGCTTCTTTACCCTTGTAAAATACAGAGAGGAGCAAATCTCTCGCTGCAAGCAGCTGGCACCGGATGTGGCTAGTATGGAAATAGAAGACATTGTCAAAATCCTGTTTCTTATAAACAACAACAGGGGAATGAAGAATCAAACTTACGTTTCAACTCCAACAAGCGTGTGTGCAAGAGCTGTCAAGCCAAAACTCTTGTTCGATGTCTGAACTGTGAATCAGCATGTCCCTCGACCAGCAGTCGGTAATTTTCAGTTCCTCCACTCGAGGCATGAGCAAACAAAAAGCAACGAAAGAATACAGTTCCCCAATGTCCGTATCTTCCCACCTTGAGAAACGCAAATGCTGCGATTCTGGAGTAATTTTCCTGGGACACAAGTAAAAACTGTTTGTTTGGTCTACTACAAATTTCATCAGACAATCCGTAAAAATAACGGAAAAATGACGGAATGCTTGAATCTGCCCCTAATACAAATTTGTGTCCAAAAGGTGACTTGTCAAACGTGTTACTAAAGCGTCCTAATTCTATTGGAAACTCTCCCTCAGTTTCCCGTTCATCAGATTCTAAAGAATTTTCATCTCTTCTTGAAACAGATGGTTCTATAATAGCTCCTGATGAATGTGACACAGGACTTGTACTCCTAGATTCTGTCGAGGAGTTGTCACTAGCATCACTTTCACTGTGGCTTCTAGTGAGCACCTCGAAGATAATCCTCATCTGTACAATTGCGCTGTTGTATCACTTTCTTCTAGAAAGAAAACATTAAAAAACGATAATGACGTCAGTATCGAGTAAAAAAAGACTAAGACGAAGAGTGCAAGACAAGTCTACAACAGCAGAGCCAGACGAGAGTCCACCTGCCGAGCAGCGCTGCGCGGTCAGCGGAAACTGCCGAGACGTGGCTACACACGGCGGCCGCTCAGGACCACAGCACACCAGAGCAGTTACAGCTTTCAACAGAGCCTGGGTGCCTTCCGAAGGGAGGATCTGGCGGTTGTGCCCTAATTTACCCTTATCTGTAGTTTGGGTAGCCAAAACATATGTTGCAGTCTAAACTCTAATTATGGTGGTATCTAAACCTTTGTGGCTAATAGACGAAACATTATCTTTGGTAGCTGAAACTTATGTTAGTAGAAACTTTTCCACTTATCTTTACATTCGAAAACCGATATTACATCTGTGGTAGATGATACTCTACGTTTGATATCCGAAACGTTATGTGTGATAGTCCAAACTTCATTTGTGGTAGCAGAAACGTTCTGTTGTGGTAGTCGAAAGTATATGTATGGTAGCTGAAACACTATGTGTGATAGCCGAAACTTTATGTATGTTACCCAAAGCTTTGTGTGTTGCAGCTGACACTAAATCTCAGGTAACCAAAACTATAAGTGATGTGATGAAACTATGTATGGTAGCTGAAACATTATGTAGGTTAAAACCAAAGTGTGTTGTAGCTGAAACTAAATCTCTGGTAACCAAAACTGTAAGTATGTTGATGAAACTATGTGTGGTAGGTGAAACTTTATGTAGCCGAAACATTTTTTATATGTTAGGTGAAACTTTAAGTAACCGAAATATTTTTTATATGTTAGCAGGAACTTTCTGTGTGGTAGCTAAAATCTTGGATGGTAGCCAAAACTCTATGTCAGGTACTTGAAACGTTCACTGATTTATGACCATGGTCACATTCAGAAACATATAGTGAGTGTTGCCAACATTCGGTCATCTCTGCTTGAAGAAGAAGAAGAAGAAGAAGAAGAAGAAAAAGGAGAAAAGAGATAACACCAACACTTCGAGCACAACCCAAAGTACATAAACAATCGATCCCTTTAAGACCTGTTGTCAACTGTATAGATAGCCCAGCATATCTTATAAGCAAAAAAATTAACACACTACTTACCAAACTATACACGTACAAGAAAAGATACACAATCAAAACTTCACGTATTCTTGCAAACGCATTAAAAATATCACTATCCCACTAAATAGTAAATTTGTATCTTTTGATATAATAAACCTGTATACAAACATCCCAGTAAGAGAGACAATACAACTTATAGAAGCAAACCTACTTATATACAAAAAAGCATCAGTAACAGAAACACAAGAACTGATACATATGCTAACACTAATCTTATCCCAAAATTATTTTCAATTTAATGGAAAAATATACAACCAAGCAGATGGTGTAGCGATGGGAATTTCAATAGCTGGAATCTTGGCAGATATATTTTTAAACCAATTAAAAACAAAAATTTTTAGCACTAACTCTCATTTAACAAATAAAATAATGTATTATTTCCGTTATGTTGATGATATATTGATGCTGATACAAGGAACAGATAATGAAATTAATGAAATACACTATTTACTTAACAAATTACATCCAAAAATTAAATTTACGAAAAAATTAGAAACGAATGGCTCAAGCAATTTTCTCGATTTAAAAATTAGCAATAAACACAATTTTCATTCCTTTGAAATTTACCGAAAACCAACAACAACAGACAACATAATAAATGCCAATTCATGCCACCCTACATCGCAAAAATATGCCTACATTCATTCAATGATAAATAGAATTAACAACCTGCCCCGAGACAAAGAAAGTGTTTCGATAAGATGTATTTACTTAAAGAGAAACATTTAATTAACGTATCACAAGTACAAAGATAAGAGACATACTGGTATAAACAAAAGAGTAATTATTTGAACAGGGTAATTATTTGAACAGAAAGAATAAACATGCATCATCACTGACGCTGTGTTGCACAATAACTTTGTACACGTTGACAAGGCATTTTGCATTTAATTACATGGCACAGAATCACTTTATCACTCCCCCCTCAGTGTCAACGATATTTTCTGTTGAAGCGGACATGACGACCGGATCGCGTGAGGACAGGTTTAGCTGAAGCTGCTGGTGAGTCGTCCCTGTTGTCTTCTGGTGTCCGTTGAGGCTTCAAGGTAGCAGGTGGTGGGGTAGTGGACGATTCTGCTATGCTCGTAGAAGGTGTCACAGGTTCTGATCTAGAATCAGGGTGGGTAGTGCAGAAGGCACGTTTAAGGCGGTTAATGGAGATTTCAGTTGGCGTACCCTTGATATAAACCTTAAACGTCTTTTCCTCTTTGCTAAGGACAGGATACGGCCCATCATACGGTGACTGGAGAGGTTTGCGCACAGCATCGTGCCTGACAAAGACATGGTCTTTTGCTCTCTTGACGTGACAGGACGTAGTTCTCGAATCTGCGAACGCAGTTTGCAGACAAAGTCTGAAGCATCGACCAGATCATCACTTTAAAACAAACACGAATAAAATTTTCATTTCGTACAAACAACAACCTACAAACAAAACTCCATAAAGCCATAGCAACCACAACCAACTTTAACTGTTCAGGAATTTATAAAATCACTCGCGAAAATTGTAAAAAATGTTATATAGATCAGACGGGACGAAGTTTTAGAACGAGAATGACAGAAGCATCTCTATCTACTTTCTACCAGCATTTGATAACTGAAAACCACACCACCAAAACATCGAGAGAGCTTTAAAAATATTACACAAAATTTCAAAAATCACTGAAATACACATTCTCGAAGAATTAGATATATACACACACATGGAAGCTTCACCTAACGAAATTCTCAATGAACACACAGATTTTAAACACAAAATTTATTAACAAAATTTTATCGATCTAATTGGGCTTGACAACGGATAAATTCAGAGATGTAATGTTCCACAGTCAAGGATAACGCAAAATTTCGATTAACATACAATATCTCACACACCAGAGAAACGCATTTTCATACTCAAAGACATTACAAAATTCCAAATAGCAAGCAATACCTCAGAAACCAAACAGACACACTATTTCATAATCGGAGACACTACAAAATCAAAAGTATAAAACATATGTAAATACATTGACATTCAAAGATATCACAACATTCGAAATTAATCATCTCAGAGAAGCTAGATCTTTACCAAAGATATAATGCAATAGATCATCTTTGTAAACACATAGCATCAAAATAGCTGTCAAACAAGAAAGTCACTACTTTAAAAATTATTAAAAAAACGACTTTCTAAGAAAGTACCTATTGAAATCATATAGAGGTACAGATGCTGTGTGTATATTAGCAACAAATAGAAAGTAAGTAATAAATTTAAAACTGTAAAATGTACTCCCTATTTGTTCGAAAAAAATATTTTCACATAATTTATTTAACTATTGCAGACCACTTGACAATGCCAAATACGGCGAAACAGGTGTAGTGGACAATTAAATAAAGCTAATAAGCAGCAGTAAAGGTAAGTAAGTATTAAAAATGTCATATTACTATATACTCACTGCTGCAGGCCCATTTATGAAGAAAAAGATGAGCAGTAATTTGACGGATGATGTCAAAGTCCCATATTCCAGAAAAGTGAAGTATCCTTCCTGTCTTTACAACAGTTACACTGAACTTGCAAATAGTGACGGTTATGAACTCTTTCCAACACATATCTCGAATTTCATCACAAGATTTCTTATGATCTCCAGCAAACAATACGTAAGGAATATTTCTTAACTATGCACAAAAGTAAAAAGGACCAACCTAGAACCCTTGTGTTTCATTATCCGAAGCACAGAGCTTCCCAGTTTACATTAGGTTACAAGGACACCCCATTTGAAACGTTTGGCTAGTTCCAGATGGAATCACACCGATAGATCAATTAAACACGACACAAACCAGCATTGGTAAGTTGCGAAGTCATCGTTCTCCACTGCAGAATACAGTTCATGATACGATGTGTGGAAGGTGTATTTGTAGATTTGAAGTATAGTGTGTGTGTGTGTGTGTGTGTGTGTGTGTGTGTGTGTGTGTGTGTGGTGGCATATATAACTCATCTGTTAGAGTTATTTCTGATATAAAAGAAAGCATATCGGTAGCATACAGGAGACGATTGTGGTGGTAAATTGTTGTTTGGACGAGAAGCTTAGGTTTGATATAATCTCCGATATTTTGGTGACCTTTTTCCACCAACGTGGGTGTATGGACAAGACTTAACGTTTGAGTGCTCATAGTGGCCAATAAAAACTTTTTCGTTCTTCTGTTATATCGAATTGGGATAGAATACATAGCACTGTTGGGGCCTCTGATAAAATAAATAACAGGATTTATATGTCGCAGTATACTGTTCTTTGTGTTACATAGTGGATAGTCGGGTATTCTGCCGGGGCAGTGTCTACTCTGCACAATATTTCAGCTACGTAACTCCTAACCTTCATCACGTTCTGTGTGTTCTGTGTGTTGTTCATGCATTTGGTGAGGAACGTGCAATGTTGTCAGTCATCGTTAAATGCACGAGGTAAGTGTTATAATGACTCAGAGAAATATGCTGTCTATTGGGTGCTTGGAAAAATGTCTGTAAATCTATCGGACAAAACTGCGTGGTCATCAGTCCGTAGCTTACAAACTACTTAAACCTAGGTGAACTAACCTACGGATAAACACACACACCCATGCCCCAGGGAGGACTCGAACCTCCACGGCGAGCAACCGCGCGCTCCGCAGCGAGGTGCTTTAGACCGCTCGGCTACTCCACCGCGGCAGGGGTGAGGGGTGCTTGGACTGGATCCCATGAAGACTGTTGGGTGTTACCAAGAATATGGATCGTAATGATGGCCTGGAGTCTCATTGGAAGGTGGATAGTGTAAAGTGAACAGTTAGATTGACAGGAATCTCTTTTTCCCTGCACAGGAGGCTGTTTAACAGACAAGGCAATAATCAGAATTTGGCTTTTGACGAACTCTGTAGTGTCTGTTTGCTGTGTGCCTGTTGGAAGTAAGCTCAGAAATATGGTCATGTCGATATTGGACTGGGCATTGTGTAATTTTCGAGAGGATGTTAGTAAGGAAAGGGCATAATCGTTTGAGGGAAGCAAAATTGTGTGATTATTGAGTGGGGTAGGTCTGGTGTCTGTTGTGCTGTTGCGTGTTTGACATATCGAAATGCCCCTGCTCACGCAGATGTATG
Source organism: Locusta migratoria (assembly GCA_026315105.1). Taxonomy (NCBI): domain Eukaryota; kingdom Metazoa; phylum Arthropoda; class Insecta; order Orthoptera; family Acrididae; genus Locusta; species Locusta migratoria. The sequence goes on from CM048745.1 coordinate 10,770,453, forward strand.
TGATTTAGAGTGGACCTGTTGGGTTAAATGTAATCGATTCATTAGTGTACATTCATTGAGGTTGGGTGTTGGTAAAACCGCAACCAATCAAACATACAGAAAGTTCTCTGCACATATATATATATAACTAGGATTCGGGTACTTACTTTAAGGATACGAGACGTTAGTTTAAGAATTAACACAGTTTAGGATGAACGAAATGTTTCCTTTAGCCTGCTTCCAAAATTTTTGCTGGAACACGTAGCGTTTTACACAGTGCATTGTATGTACATAAAAGACAAAAAAATGTTGATTTCCTTTATTGTGAGACTAATATTGCGGCAATAGTAGTCATTACACTGTTAGCTCTATCTCAGTCAAACCTTTGTGAAATATTTAATTTAGTGACTTATTTGTGTGTAGATAGCATCACCGTCATGCTAATATTAGTCAATACCCTCATCGAATTGTTTGGTATAACGGAAATTTCTTTTGTTGTTCACACTAGAAGTAACTATATGATAGCGTATGAATGGATTTTGTGTATTAACTTCACAATGACGTTGTGATGTCTAATATAAACCATAGTTTGTGTTCTACTCATGTAGAGATACGGTTATGACGACTGTTTACTATAATTACAAATTTTATTTACCTCTATTAGGCCTGGGGATTTTTGCTTTGGGGATTTTGCGCACTAATTTACCAATACTTTGTGGTAATGGATGTAATATTACAATTTGTAGATATTCCATCTTCAACATAATTATTGCTTTTCCTCCATACATTCTGTACTACTTTGGCATTTGGTTTGAATGGACTTCTTTATTTAGCGTATTTCTGCGTCTTAAATTATGCAAGAATTTTTTTTTAAGTTTAGCATAGTGTTACCAAAATCGTACAGCGCTCGATTTTTTGGAAGGTTATAATTATACACTTATGAAAAGGAGACATCAACATTGTTGCAAATGCTTAGGGGAGATTTGAATAATGTCACTAACATGGTAAGTAATTAAGTAAAAAACAGAATAGAATTTATCAAAGGTTCAAACATCTGTAAACTTATGGGACTTAACTGCTGGGTCATCAGCCCATAAACCTACAAACTGCTTATGAACTAGCTTATCCATGCCTGAGTGCATCATAGCATAGCACCTTAATGCGCTCGGCCGCTCCGCCACGGCATAGGATTTATTTTTTTACATACAGTGTTAATACTGAGAAGACACTTTTCATGTAAAAATTTTTTTCACCCTACTTTGTAGTCTTTAAGCTGTTATATAGCAAGACAATAACAGCAGAGTACTTCTTTTATTGACATCATAATATATAACAATTTTCTTCTTATAAAAATATCAATAATGGAGGATAGGTAACAGAGGCTCGCTGACAGACATGAAAATAGACAATCACATTCACACAACGTAAATTTTCGGCCCTGGCCTGCGTCAGAAAAAGAAACACATACATCCACGTAATCACACAGACTCAGACTCTGAGTGATTGGTGGATGTGTGTTTCTTTTTCTGACGCAGGCCAGGGCTGAAAATTTACGTTGTGTGAATGTGATTGTCTATTTTCATGTCTGTCAGCAGCTTAGCGAGCTTCTGTACGGTGAGATGTTACCTATCCTCCATTATTGATATTCCTATTGGATTTTCCATTGTTAAAAATTTCTTCTTCTGTAATTTCTGTATATTGATTATAGCAATGTCTTTGGTACTGTAGTCTGACTCTCTCTGTGACCTAGTGCGTTTTCTAAAACTCTGTTCACTGTCAAAACATTATGTGGATTCGATGAAATTTCTTAATAAATAAATAACACTCTTCCTAGGAAAGACGCGTCTACTTTTAAACGTCCTAAAGCTAAATATATGGTGATTTTAGTGGATTATCTGTAGTTATAGAGTAAGTTATAAGTCTACTTTTAAACGTCCTAAACTTAAATACATCGTTATTTTAGTGGATTATCAGTAGTATGATAGTGGGAATTGACACGCAGTGACCTTGAACTTTCGCCCGTTGACGATAGTGTCATCGACGCCAGACGCTCGGCCAATTACCGGACCACAGATCAAAGGATGCCGCCACGGGATGATTGATAGGTCTTCCCGGAAGGACAGGATGATTGACAGTTTACATTTAGGTCCTTTTGATTCGCTACTTGTCCGACCGCTAATCAAAGGACGCTCCCCTCCACCCCCACGCGCCGCCGTCAGACGGACAGCACTTCCGACAGGTCCAGACCTGTCGACCCCTCGACGTGACGGTACTTCCACCCTCTGCCACACACCTGCGCGCCGCTGCCGCCGCTGCTGACGTGTACTTCTAATAGGGTGCATGCGTGAAAGAATTGTCACCGTGGCCGCGTCACCTCTGAACCGCACGCCGCCTCCACCCGCCAATTAAAAAATGCCTATGTGCCGCATCTCGCACTGTCGCGAACTATACCGTACTTGGTATTAAAGGCATTGGTGCTTCAGAAACGCATACATCGACACATTAATGAATATTTTCGTAAAAATACGAAACACTGCACATGCAGAATATTTTTGACGCGCTAAACAGCGCAGCTGCCCGAGTGCGGAAGATGCCGCGCGACCACTACTGTGCCGGACGCTCGCTGTGACGGCCTGTGACGAGTGCACAATGGGCGGCTGAGGCCGCGGCTCGCGCTGCGCCTGATTCATACTGTAGCGGAGCACATCTGTTTGAAAGCTTTCCTGGAAACTTCGGGGCAAAGTGCTGTCAGCCACTTCCACAAAAGATGTGTGTTATTCCCCAGAACCTTTTCAATACAGCACTCTGTGGTTTTCCCCGATTCATAGATTTTCGGAAAGACATCAGAAATGTTTACCTGTCCAAAGTGCTTTCAGCCATTTCCGGAAAGATGGTTGTTATTCCCCAAGAATCGTTTCTCGCAAAATACAATGTACCACTCTGCGGTTTTCTCTTTTCACAGAATTCTGGGAACACAAGGGAAAACAACAAAAAATGTTTACCAGTGCAAAGTGGTTTTAGGAAGCACCCAAATATCGACCAGTTTTGGGATACAGGTTTTTTCCCTTCCAACATGTTGAGACTTGCATGCTTCAACCGTCACTCATTTGATTCGAGTAGTGTATTGGGGGTTGATGGTGGGGCTGAGCATATATAAGGACGAGCAGCTATGCCACGGGACTCCTTCGTCTCCTGCGTCTCAATCAGTGAAGATCGCCAGTAGCAACACGAAGAGATCTGCTGCCATCGCTAGCAGCAGCGACATCGCCAGCAGCAGCAGCAGCAATGGGAAAAAGTCTCGCCGAGAAGAAATTCTGGGTAAGCTGACTTAGTTTTCATACTTGGTGCATAGAACTTGTTAATATTTCGATACTAGTTTGAATTTTATTCACGCATTGCATCATAATGCATTTATGTTGTTTCTGAAAGAGAATCATTTAATAAATCTTTCATTTTACATAGATACACGGTACTTCAAACAAATAAGTCATTTACAGCCGAAACGATAAGCACCTTTAGTCCGTGTTCCCTACAATATTTTCTTCATCTCCATTTAAGCTGTAATTATTTGATTTTTTTCCGAATTTAAACGAATTTCTTTCGCATTTTTAGTTATTTAGGATCAATTGCCGATTCTTTACAGATATTGTAGTTGATCTTCCTATAACCCAGACACACAATTTGGAATCAAATGTCTGAAGAGGTTTTTTTGTTGCTATCGTTATAGCATTCATCCCTCAAATGCTGCAACAGCTGGATGAAGAGCTAGCTGCAGCAGCAGGAAGACAACCTCAGCATCAAACACCGCATAGTCCTCCCACCCAGCATGACTAAGATGGGATCCCCTGTGGGTCCATAATCAGGCTGCGGAATGGGAGGAAAGGCAGCAGCGTGAGGCATCTTGTAAGTACTACTGCCGTAATTTCTCGTCAGTTATATATACATTTTGTTTTAGGAATTAATTGGAGTGATAACATGTTCTACAATTCATGTCTACCTTTTTTTTTATTACAGCCGATGTTATTCATAATCTGGATGTCATCGATGAGATGGTGCGGCAACATAATTTTACAGGTATAATTTTACAGTTATAGAGTTCCCAGTAAAACTCCAGGACATTCCCAAGTTTGAGGCCCAGAATCCCGGAATTTCGGTACATATATACGGACTGGAGAAGAAGAAAATCAAGCCAGAAGAAGATAAAGAGGACAGTCATATTGTAGTTGGACCATTCCATTTTTCTGAATTTGCGGGTGAGCGCGACCTACACGTAAACATGCTGCTTATCGCCAATGGTGAAAGGCAGCATTACGTATGGATCAAAGACATGTTCCGCCTCCTTTCCTCCCAATTGAATAGTCACCATGGTAAAACCCATATATGCTACAGGCGTCTAAGTAACTTTTCACAGAAAAAGTATTTACAGAAACATCTCATAGATTGCAAATCCAAGGAACCGGTACGTGTACTATGTCGACCACTGAAAATAATTTCATTAAATTTAAAAATTCTCATCATCAGGAACGAGCACCTCTCTCGATCTATTGTGATTTTAAAGCTTTGCTAGTTCCAATTGCTAGATGTGAAGGTAACCCCTGGCCTCACATACCACCTTCACACAAAAACACGTACCGTATGCAGCAGCGTACCAAGTTGTATGCACAGTCGACCCCTCTTTGAATAGATTTGACTCATATGTAGGGGATAATCCCGCGATATGGTTGCTCAAAGAGCTGGAACAAATTGCCTGGAAAGTTGACAAACTTTACAGTCGAAATGTTCCGATAACTATGTCGCGAGAGGATGAGGAGTCGTTTAAACAGGCAGTAGATTGCCATATTTGTGGGTTGCCGTTACGTGGACGTGTTTCATCACCCCTTCCTTAGTGAGAAAGAATTGACTGAACTCAAATTTATCGTATAATTTGAACTTCAGGCAATTTTTAATTTACCAGGTTGCCCTTAGAAAATAATGGCATAAAAAGAGCATGGGCAGAGTGGACTGGCCTCTTATACAACTAACAAAAATCATAAATCCAATTCAAAATCATTACAAGAAAAAATTGATGTGTTTGTTGATGTGGCTGGTTAGACCACAGGTTGGGGACATACATCAGCGTAATATTAATACAAAAGTCACATGAAAACACATATAGACAATATCAGACAGAAACAAAAAATATGTAAGACAAGTATTCCACCACTCTCGATGTAGTCTGTCACACATTCGTAGATGTGTCCTTCCCGAAGGCTAAATTTAAATCTCGATTTTCTATATCAGAAGTTCAAAAACATATCAGGTCCACTACAATCTAATATCAACTCATCCTTATGAGTCACACGGGTATGTTTTTGTTATAGTTATCAACACGACTTTTTATCGCCACACATGTTTACACACGATTCAGTTCTAGGGGCATGGGGAGGGACTTTCTTCCAAAGCAACTTGGAGGACACTACTGACTGCACTGTAAGTATATTTATACTGCTTGATTGTCTCTGACAGTAGATATGGCACCAGCACAGCAGAATCACGGTTACATCACCTCGCGCATGACTGATTTGGAGAACATTTCGTTGTAGCCACGGATGGAACACCAGCTTGCCTGAGCGTCAGTGACAGTGACTTTCCAGCTGCATCGAGTTTTCACCCGTGGTATCGTCTTGCATTATGTGGGGCCATGACCTCGTTACCCTCTTCTGCCCGCACATTAGCAACAGACGAGACTAGTATAGCACAAATCGACTGTGCACTTACTGGGTGACAAGTTATGCAGCTCTTCTTGCACAACACAGGGAGGGGCTATGTCAGTTCTGTGGTTCTTTGACAGCTCACGGCAAGCCGATGGCGTGAGGTCCGCGATCGAGCTGCAGTCCACGTAAGATCTCTGCTTCCAGAGTCTCTGCTGCAGAGCCAGTTTTGTCAGCCAGGAACGCCTCTGGACTGGACCGGGGTCGTCTTCCGCGCCGTTTCAGTCAGCTGCCCCCGGGGTGGCTGCGGCTGCTGTGGGAGGGGGGGGGGGGTGTCTGCTGGCGTCACGCCGGCCGCGCTGGGCTCGCGGGTGGCGAGCAGGCCGGACCGCGGGATGCTGCCGCTGTCGGTGGCGTGTCTGCGCAAAACTCACACTTCGCAAGATTCTGAAGGTTAAACCTCGTCGCCTGTAATTGTCCATTCTACAGGACGACGTTCCTCAGATCTTTACAATTACATATTTAAAAAAAACATAAAAATATTTGACCTCACAGTGGTTGTTTTAATAAAACAAATAAAAGTTACTGCTGCTGTAGCAGACTTACCACTTAAGACTAAGTACAAGAACACAAATTTTACAATTAAAACAATGTGATAATCTATGAGGAAAAAGAAAAAAAAATGTAGTTATCCCTACGTGGCCAATACATACACTGATTCACGCACACAGGGAGGCAGCAAGTAGAAGGCGCGTGAGCGGCAGAAGTGCGGAATTAAAATACGGCTGAGCGGTAGTGTTACAAGCGAGGCACTGCAAACATTGGCAATGGCGCGTTGCGCTGCTGCTTGTCGTGCATTATCTACCCCTTAACGCAAGCTACATTACCGCAACCAGCTGCCATCTAACTACTGGCGCTGGGTTGCCTGAAAATGGAGAACAAACACAAGCACAAACACTTTCCGTCTCCCGGTAGCGGAAATTAGACTTTTTTAAAGTATTAGTGACTTGCTATCCCGTTTCAGTGGGTTGTAACATTGTATCGTTCTGCATGATATGTAATTGGCAAACCAACAGCACCCAGCAGTGGCGTGCCGTCATGAAGCAACGAACATTCACAAAATACTATTTGCACAACAAAACAACGTCAACAATTTGAATTTTCCCCAAAATTTTATGCTAGAGATACAAAATAATTACGGAAACAAATGCATGCTCCGGAAATACCTGGAAATAAAAGACATCTTTAATAAGCAATATATTTCAACAATAAAACACATAACGCCAATATGAGAGAAAATTGCAACATTCCTAGAAACTATGTAAAGTACGTCGATAATCCTTTGGCAGGAGTTTCTAAGTTAGTTATGAATTAATATATATATATATATATATATATATATATATATATATATATATATATATATATATATATATATATATAGGTCAGCAATTAATTATCTTGGGTCGCCACCATATTTCTCCAAAATATGGAAAATTACTGATCAGCTATGATATGTTCATATTTTCAAACATATAATCAATATTCCTACTCTATTGCAATGTATCAGTTGTACCAAACAAACAAAACTGTACTTGAAAAATTATTGGTAAACTGTGGAATTGAACTATTCTGTTTCCCCTCCAAAATAGTGAAAAAGGAATGTTCTTAAATGTAAGACGATCTGCTTAAAATCAATTTATTATAATTAAACATACAAAAAATAAATTATATGACATTTCCTATGATGTAAATCAGATAATGTTATTCAAACAATTTTTTTATAAATGTTAAAATATTGGGTCACAAAAATGACTGGCTGAGTCAAACATCGGAGGCTTTGCAAAACAGAATGCTATTAGATTGGCTACACAGGGGGTTGAAATTATCGTTAGCCCTAAGCTCCCCAAAGTAAATAGGCAGATCTCAAAAGAATAAAATAAGGGACAGAATCCAACAAGTCTGATTCATATATCCCTCCAGCAAGTGCGTCACCTTACCCACACAGATGATCATTGACCGCAGCGTCTCAGGCTCGCAGGCAGCCGGCGGTGGGAGCGGATGAGCTGAAATTTTTATCCGACCTTAATTCCTGCGACCTGTTAAGCAGCGTCGACATGTAACTTAACACAACGTCACTGGCGTCGGCGTCGCTAGGCAGTTGATGTGCGATTCTATCACGCAAGTAGACTAATTAATATTTTGCATAGCTGACACAAAAGCCACTTGGCACAAATCTATCAGTCACTTGCGTAATAAGATCTGTAAAAACAATGCCCGATTCGCAAAGACGCGAATGCTCAAATAGAGACTTCTAGCAAAACGAAAACTAAACTGTGGCCGCTCACAGTGTAACCACAGGGCAATGTAACGTCCGTGAAGTTAACACAAGTTCTACAAGGTCCGAATCTTCGGAATCACACACAAGTATAACCAGAGGACCGTTTAAGACGATGTCCTCCCCGTGAATGTAAACGGAGTATTCCGTGTCTCCCGAGGTCCGCACACCTCGGACGCTCAAACAGGAGTCTCCCGAGGTCCGTACGCTCTGCTGCAGCTCATGGCAAGTGCCGGGCGGCCACACCCACGCGAGAAAGACGCACCAATCTCTGCTAACGGCTAATAGTCCAACCAATCGTATGGCATAGCGCCGTTGACAAATTGTTTAGCTGTCATACTAAAATAATCTGCCGAATCAGGACGCGTTCCCTGCGGCTGCCAAGAGGCTCCGCCCACGTCACCAAAGATCCCACGGATATCACCGTTCTCAGGGTGAACCATTTGTCACAATAACTGTGTTCAAACTCTGCTGATTTTTAGGAAGTTTTTTTAGATAACGCCTAAGGGCAATATGTCTCCATAAACAGCCTGGGGCCCAAAGCACTCTGCTATTGTTTGTATCCGGCAAATTCCTCTCTTGCGAAACGGCCGAATGACTAAAAAGGCAGTCCCCACTATCGCCCACCATAAACCGCGGGGCACCATTGTGTAAAGCGTCCCACACACTCTAAAAAATTCTGCCAGGTATACTCCGCCGCCTGTAGCGTCGGCGCTAAACGGGTCAAGCCAGCCAGCCCCTCTCGTCCTTCCCCAAAGGCGTGCGAAAGTTGGTGGGAGGGGAAGACCCCCAAGAGCGTATCTGCTCTGCGCGGCCTGGCCGTGTCCAACACGTAAAACCCATCACCCCTGGTGTGTCCCCAAAGGCACAGAAATCAAAATAAATAAAGATCTACAAAGAAAAATGTCACATATTTCTATAATTAGCGTAAAGATGAAGGTACAGAAACACAAGATTAGTATGAGAAATAGACTAATTACAGCCCCCATCTCACAACATAGCTAGAAAGCTGCTATGATAACGAAGCAGGAGAAATTCTATATGTATATAGGGTTACCCAGTCACTTGTGCGTAAAAATTAAAATTTAACATCGTAACAGATAAATATGCAAGAAATAATAATACGATCAATGACTTTCTTACTAATTTCTTTCACACTAGGACCCCAATCATTCGCCATATCTTTTTAGTTGGGTCTTCTTTTCGTTGGGGCTGATCTGTATGATCATTCCAAAACCCGAACCCCAAACAGAAACAAACTATCCCTTGTCTGAACAATCATACTATTAAGATGTCTGGGCCCTACCACATTCATGATTAATGACACAAAAACAACTTTCATTAATCAAAAAGTAATAAAGAAACATAAAATTTTAAATGAAAAAATTGATTTTAAGTAAACAAGAGACTCAGATTTAAATAAACAAGGGACATTATATTCAGTTCTAGGCATGAGTCATGTGTTTTGAAGCTTTGTAATTATCCTTCTATTAATAAACAATGATGAAAAACAAACAGGTAAATAAGAAAGAAACATCCTAACTAATAAAAAATGATATAATGAAATAAAGAGAATAATATGCAATAGAAATATTCAAATTGTGACTTAAAATTACTAACATATCCTAGACAAACAACTAACATAAAATATCAAAATTGTGTTGAAAAGTATTATCACATTAAACGAAATAAATAATGGGCAATGTTTTTCAGAACAGTGATGTGTGCATAAAAACTGTTTCTGAGTCATAATGGTGGTGTAGTGGGTGTGGGAGGAGCAACACTGGTAGTTTGTGGTCACTCAGTGAAACACAGTGACATTGAGGGCTCACAGTCCGTCACTGCAGCTGTCCCTTCAGAGACAGCCGGTTCCACCGTAAACACACCGAGCCTGAGTCAGTGGGCCGCGCGGCACGTGTCAAGGTGCGCGACCCTTCCGTCGGATGCCACAGCGCAGGGTGGCCCCAGGTGGCGGGACACACGGCGAGTATCTTCTGTCTCTCTCGGCCTTGGGGCAGCAGCCCCAGCTGATAGAGAACCAGTTTCCAGGCCAGCAGTAGGGGCGGGCTGACCTCGTGGCGAGCGCTGCGTTCCGCATTCTTTCTTTCCTCACAGCGGGCGCCCCATTGTATTCCTCTGGGCGGCCAGTGGCTGCGCGAGTGACATCGTTGCCGGTTTTGCGAGACCGAGCCCAGCGCTGCGGTCCCAGACATCGTGCGGGGCTAAAGCTGTGGACAGCGTTGGCGCATCAGTGTGTCACCCCGTTTACACCACTACCACCAGCAGAATTATGTCTCTTCTTGCACATCACAGCTGCCTGAAGTGGCCCCCATGTGCTGCGACAATGTCTCTGGACATACAAACATACTCATATAAGACAGGGAATATAAAACAAATACAATACAAAATTATATAGATCCTATTCAATTTTTTTTCCTTTAAATAAAAACATTAAATAGTCTTACGTAATCGTGGTACCACTGTACCTTTATAAAAATTGACATATTAAATTGTTTGCTTAATTCTTTAGTAACAAGTAAAAAAATCCAAAATATTAACATAATTGTTTCATTAATAGGGTTATGATATTATTATTATTAATAGATCGTTAGTACATGCTTTAGTGTCCATGCAAACAAACATTATTTTGTTAATTGCCAAGCTTGATTTGATTCGATTTGATTTTTCCAGGGACGCCAAAACAATTTTGGTCTAACCCGCTACTGCTCGCACCGAAACTAAGTTTATTGTGTGGTATCGCTCCCTGGATATCTAGTAAAGCCAACCAATGCCCTTGAACAGTGCAAGGAGTCCCTTTACCAGTTCTTTATTAGACACAATTTCTTCGGGTCTAGTTGTCCCAAATATTCTGTGCCTTTTACTCTCCAATGCAATGCATTCGAAGATTAGATGTGATGCAGTTTCATCACCGTCATCACAGATCCTACATTTAGGGTCCTCTTCTGTTATTCCCATTGTATGTAGGTGTTTTTTGAAATTCCCATGGCCTGTCAGCAATCCAACCACGAGTCTAATCTCTCTCCTGTTCAAGCCCAGGATTGCAGAGCTTATTTTAAAACATGGCTTTGGCATCATTACCTTGCCATGTTTTTGTTGGTAGACTTTGGTCCAATATTCTACGTGCTGTCTTCTGAGCCAGTTACGTAGCTCCAATTTGATCGTTGCCTTGGTGATTGTCAGGACAGGTTCTGGTCCAATAAATGGAGTCTCTTGCCCCATCCTGGATAATCTGTCGGCATGTTCGTTTCCACTGATACCCGAGTGGCCAGGGACCCACAATAGGTTTACTCTATTGCTTTCCCCTATCTCCACCGGAACCCTGTGACATTCTGCATCAATTCTAGACCTTGTTGCAGGAGCTGCCAGTGATCTCACGGCTGCCTGGCTGTCTGAATAGATATAGATGCTACGATCTTTGTAGCACGTACGCAAATTCTCCTCCACACACGCCCTGATGGCAGTGATTTCGGTCTGGAATACTGAGGCCAGTTTTCCTAGAGAGATGACGCCCTCCAGTCTTGGCTGCACCCCATATACCCCGGCCCCAACACCTTGGTCGGATTTTGACCCGTCAGTGAACCAGACAATATCCCCCGTATGGTGTCGAACTATTTTCTCCCATTGCTCCCTACTTCCAATTGTTATATTGAAATGCTTGTTGAAGCAGTATGGGGTTATAGTCGGCTGGCATTTCCCCAACCTTTCCTATATTTACCACACTCACTATTTTAGTGTGTGATTCTGGATATCCCAAAGAGTCCCAGTTGTTGCCAGATTTGAGTCTGTATGCACCATCCGCTGCCTCCATCTTGACCCAAAGTTGTAATGGGGGCATATCCAGCATGGTTTCCATCCCAGCAGTTGGTGTGCTGATAATTCCGCCTGTTATGGCTAAGCAGGCTAATCTCTGCACCTTACCAAGCTCCTTAGCAGCAACCTGCTGTTCTACCTTCTTCCACCACACGACTGCCCCATAGGTGATCCTGGGTCTAATCACTGTGGTGTATATCCAGTGCATACCCTTGGGGCTCAGGCCCCAATTTTTGCCACAAGCTCTCCTGGTACTCACAAGAGTACCTTTTGCCTTGGAGCAAATATTCCTGATGTGAGGGGTCCATGTCAGTTTCTCATCTTCATTGAAAAGCTTTAGATTCCAACTTGAATGTCGTATATGCTTCTTTGTGAATGGTACAACAACAGTCTTCTTAGGACTAACCCCCAGATCCTGTTTTCTGCACCATTCTTGCAAAATGTTCAAAGCACCTTGTGCCATATTCTTTACTGTGTCAGCAAATTTGCCAAGTATTACTATGACAAGATCATCTGCGTATCCTTGACAAAAGTATTGCCTAGAGTTTAATTCTCCAATGAGAGCATTCGCCACTAGATTCCACAATAAAGGGGAAAGAACTCCTCCTTGCAGGCAACCTCTAGTGGTGTTGATTACCATTTTTTCATTAATCATGGTAGCTTCTACCTTTCTTTCACTGAGCATGGCCGTAGTCCACCTACATATAGTGCTCCTTAGATCATGCACCTCTGCTGCCCTAACCATGGAATCGAAGGTCGTGTTGCTAAAAGCCCCCTCAATGTCCAGGAAGTGTAGTGCTTTCTGCACCTTCCCAACGAGTTGGTGGAGAGCTGTCTCACATGATTTACCTGGCTGATATGCATGTTGGTTTGAATGTAGAGGAGCCCTACTTAACCTCCGTTCTCCAACATGCACGTTAACCAGCTTTTCCAATGTCTTAAGATTGATGGAGGACAGGCTCATTGATCTCATATCCTTGGCCTTTGTATGATCAATCTCCCTGGTTTAGGAATGAAGACAACCTTCACTACCCTCCAGGCATTGGGTATGATTCCTGCTGCTAGGCTAACCCTGAATAACCTGCATAGGAATCTAATAAGATTTTCTCCCGCTTGTTGCAGGAGAGCTGGGAAGATTCCATCGGGGCCAGGTGACTTGAACGGTTGAAATGTTCCCACCGCCCATCGGACCTTACTGAGATCGACACACTCCTTGGCCAAATCCCAGTCCTCTTTGGGAATACCTGAGAACCTTTGTCTCTCAGGAGTCGCATTCTGGTCTGAGTTATCCCACACACATTTATTGAGGAAAGTGAGTCTTGAGGAGCAGTTCCAGCGTTTCATGTGCTGTCTTTGTATACTCCCGATCCTCCTTCCTCAATGTTCCTCCTGGATTGGTTGGTACCCTAGTGAGGATTTTATGAAGTCTCGCTTGAGCAACTGTGCCCTCCACTTCCTCACAGAATACCTTCCAGGATGCCTCCTTTGCCCATCTGATGGCAAGGTTGTAATTGACAAGGCCCTCACGATACTTTGCCCATTGTCCCTTGCGCCTCGCAAGGTTAAACAGTCTTCGTACCTGTTTCCTTTGCATTTCCAGGTTATTATTCCACCAAGGCACACTCCTATTTGTGCACTTCTTGGTGATTGAACAGTTGTCCTGGTATGAGGTCACTATAGCAGAGGTTACAGCCTCTGCTACTTCCTCAAACTCTGCTGGATTCCTTATCAAAGTTTTAATTTCCGATAGGCTGAAGTCAAGGTCTTTCCTATATATCTCGCAGTTCGTCTTCCTGGGGTAGGTCTGTCTGGTTCCCATATCAACCTTGAATTTAATATACATGCGATCTGGTGAGGATGGCTCCAGGACCACATGCCACTGTTTGACGTAACTTCCCATCATCATGGAACCAAAAGTTATGTCAATTACTTCTTCCCTTCTACTATTCCTCAATGTGGGTTCATCACCCCTATTCAAGATTTCCAAGTTGTTAGATAGGAGAAATTCGAGAAGGTGCTCACCTCTACTGTTGGTGTCCTTGCTGTCACACGATAGATTGTGGGCATTGACATCACATCCCACCACCAGTTCGTCACCTTGCCGATGGCAGGCTTCCGTCAGTCTCCTCACTTCCAAAGAAGGGGGAGAGCTGTCTTCATAAGGAAGGTATGCTGAGGCCAAAAAAATTTCCCTCGTGATACCTTCCTCACATTGCTGCATCCTGATGGTCACCAGGTCCCTGGAACAAAACTCCATCTTTGGTATGAAAGGTATTCCATTTCTAACATAAATGCATGTTCTGGAGGTTTTTAGATTTCTAGCATAAATCAGCTTACCTCCAGTACCACCGAGGCCCGATACACCCCCGTTGTATAAATAGGGTTCTTGTATCAGGGCCACGTCCACCTCCTGTCTCCCAAGGCGACGGTTCAGGGCAGCAGTGGCCCCTTTACTGTGCTGCAGGTTTATCTGCAGCACTTCAAGTCCCCATCTTCCTGCCATTATTGCCTTTAAGGTCTTTGATTACCCTGACGGCGACCTGCGAGAATCCTAAAAACAGTTTCAGGCCTTGCACTCGCTATGCCTTCAGGGACTTCTCTCCGACCTCCACCACCCGGGTTCGTCCTTCCGGAATGACCTTTTCGTTAATTACCCTCCAATCCTCTGTCGAGACTTTTGGGTTCTGGACCCTTATTTTCTCGAACACAGTCTTTGGAGTGACATCTTTAAGGATCTTTGGTACCCATATTGATACTTTCGCGGTCTTCAGGAGTTCGGCTGCTGTCTTGACCAGCAGTTTCGCATCCTCCCACGGGGATATCATGGGAACCTTGTACTTAAGCCATTCTGCTGAGTGCTCCCCCTCGCAGACAAAAAAGAGGGCACCGCGATCTAGATAGACCCTCCAGAATTTGGGTCCTGAACCAGCGTCCCCCCCAGGCTCTTCAAAGAGGGCAAGAGAGCCATCTGCACGAGCTCCTCCTGCTGCGAGGTGATGCTTACCAGTGGGTATCCTTCATGGACAACCACCATTCTAAAGACCGAGACTGCAGTACTATGGGTCTGTTTCCTTATTTCCTGCCTCAGCCTTTTAGGATCACGCTTGCCCAGAGAGGAGGGAGTCTTAGATTCCTCCCTAACCCTCTTGTCACCTGTCTTTGACGTCAAGGGGGTCTGTGTATCCCCTTCGACCTGAGGCAGTTTCTTTTTGGGGGTCTTGGGCTCAAGCCCTTTTGATCCCCTCCAGTTATGTTTAGGAAGCCATTCTTTTCCTTCCTTTTTCTTCTGTTCCTTGAGAAGTTTACTCCTCTGAGCCCCAGACAAGGCCTTAATCCTAATCTGGTCCAACTTCTCTGTTACAGTTCCCACTTCTTGCTCAGGTCTAGACCCTGACTGAGAAGTAGGAGTGCACTCCATCGGTCCTGATCCCAATGTCTGAGTATCTGAGGTCTCAGATTGCCCCTCGGATTATTAAAAAATAGTTTTTTTCTCCGTGTTCATCTTAGTCCCACGAGATTTGGGGATTTATATGGTCCACACCACGATAACCCCGCGCGGTGCAAGGCTACTTACTCAGGGAGGTCGCCCGGTATCCCTGAGGCTCCGTTCGAGACACATCCACCCATGCGCCATGCATCCCTCGGCACGGATCGCATCACACTTTGGGTTGGGAAAGGAATTGGGAAAGGACTGGGAGAGGATAAGGAAGACGGGACGTTGTGGGACACGCTTGATTTGATCTATCAGCTGAGGCCTTTCCGGCAGTAGGTTCTCTACCTTCGGTATAGCCCTCTGCTTCACGCGGATACGCAAGCCTCTCCACCCGCACGGACAGTGCTTCGTCAAAGTGGTGTCCCCCGGAAAGGAATTGCCAAGCTTACTGAAGTGCAGGCTCAAGGAAACTGTCTATCGAGCTCGTACTACAGACATGCAAATGGAAAGTGTTGGAATCGTGTGTTATTGGGAATGTATACATATTTGTTTATACTCCCTGACCAGTTCCTTGATAAAAAAATAAATAAATAAAAATTCTCTAGTGTCATTTTACTGCAGTCTTCTTTAGATTCTTCAGTTTTCTTCCCATCATGCTGTTATGGGCTACCATGGTTATAGCGAAGGAAAAATGTTGCCCTATCCAAGTGTGATGAAGTAATATACATTAACGTAACTTCGCCTCAATATTGTGGGAGCCACTAACGAACACAGCGAAAATATCATGCAGTATCGGATTTATGCGATTACACGATACAAAAAAAAAAAAAAAAAAAAAAAAAAAAAAATGTCAACACGCCATATGCGCGGACACAACGAACTCACAACGAAAAAGACGCGTAACCCCACACCCATGTCAAGGTTACGGATACAAAGACTGACTAGGCAAATCACTCGTGGATAGCCATTCCATCAAGTCTTATTCACAACGACTTGCGCTCACAGACGCAACAAAAACACAATGCAACAAACACCCACAAAACAATTTGAGGAAAATTGGCGGACAACATGTCGCATCCCAACAATTTCATCTCGGATTCGCTCCTGCACTTGTGAAGGCCAATACGAAGCAAAAAACGTTTTCCGGAACTGCTCATGTGACGTACAAGATTCAGACACAGAGCGCATGTGTTCCGCCACGCTCCCTTGTAGATGGCCGCAAATGAAATCAAATTTATACTGCAGTGGTCCTCTGGTGGGAATATTCTATCAAACTGTGCAATAAACGAATTGGGTGCAGTACATTGTTCGATTCACGATAGATCTGAAAATTCTGTACAGACAGGAAGTGATTCAGATCGAATGGCTTATATGCTGTGGCCCCACCGCCGTATTGTGCGTGCCCTTCCGTTCTCATACTCTGCTGATTATTGCCAGCTGGAACATACATCTCAGAAACAGCTGATCCGTGGAGGTGGGAGTCTGTCCTACGTAGACGACAGCAATTATCATCTGCCTCGGATCTTGTGTGTACACAGTGGGAAATTTCCCCCGAGTGTTTGATTCGTCTATGACTGCCGAATGGTGACGGAAGATATGTCTACTTTCGTCCTGTCGCGGTTCTGTGGGTCTGTCTATTTCGCGTGGTACACGATCCGCACTTTCTCCCGCATTTCCCGTACTTGTGGTCGCTGTCGACAATGTCGCAATTTTCTCTACATCGTCGCAAGTTATTTTTATATCGCGACTCAATGCTTTCTGTTGTGAAGAATGTTAGCTTGTGCCTCTTTGATTTCCGCTATATCTGTCTGCTGATTTGTAATCTCAGCGATCGCTTTTGAATTTTCTGTGATTTTTTTCTGTGGTCTGGTTCAGAATTTCCTTTCCTTGTTCGCGTAATGTGTCAACTACTTTCTTGACATTAGCGATGTCAACCCGTGACTTTACTGCGACTCTTTTGGCCAATTCGGCCGTCTTTCTTGCACCAGCTGCTTCGTAGCGAGCAATTCTGTCGTCTTTCTTTGCCTCTATTGCCATATCCTTTGCTTCAGTCGCTGTTTTACCGATAGAAACAAGTTCTTGCCAGACTACCGATAATTCCAATTTGAGTTCACCCACACGGGCATCGATAACTGTCCCTAATTTGTCGGCATTTTCACTAACACGAGCATCCATAACTCTTTCTAATTTGTTGGCATTTTCACTAACACGAGCATCTATAACTCTTTCTAGTTTTTGTATTTCTTTATTTCTTTCTTGTTTATCATGAATTAAATATCTCATCAAATCCCCCAGCTGAATATCCTCATAATTTCCAGATGGCGTGGACGACCTTGATACTGTTGGCTTGCGGCTTTGCGCTTTTGTATAAGTTCCCTCATCACTATGAGCATACATTTTGCTCTTATTGTGACTGTGAGGAATTTCAATCTCACTTTCAATTGAGTTGTTTACTGAACTCTGCCTATTTAATATTTCTCTAGAAGCTTTTCTTGACACTTTACTCAAGTCGCGTTTTGTACATGATTCACGACGACTAGAAAAGTCAGAATCATCTGAATGGCGCTCCGTGTCACTCATTGTGGCACTGTTTACTGAAACACCAGTATTTTCTAAAAGCCTAGCCATACTCCTAGTAATCATAAATTTTTAATACACAAATTTACCAACTTTTATATGCAAGTATCTACCCGGCATACAACGTATTGACCTGAGTATTTGAGATTAAAACACATCAAAATGTCCGTGACAATAATAAATTTCGTACGCGAATAACTGTTAAAAACACGTAAATAAATATTTGCCCATCAAATGACACAAGCAAAACCACGCCGTCAATGTCAACGCCGTAAAAAAAAAAAACGCCGTTGTGTGGTGCAGAAACCACATTACATGAACACTGCAAAGGAACACTTGATGTCCCGTTGCGCACATGAAAATTTCTAAAAACTAACTACAACTAAGGGGTTTGGCCTGCCTGCAACTGGACAACATATGACCACATCACAAAATCTCCTAACAATCGATAATCCTATGGCAGGAGTCGCCATGTGTAAAGTATTTCTCCAAAATATGGAAAATGGAAATGTTATTGATCAGCTATGATATGATCATATTTTCAAACATATAATAAATATTCCTACTTTATTGCAAAGTATTGGTAAACTGTGGAATTTAACTATTCTGTTTCCCCTCCAAAATAGTGAAAAAGGAATGTTCTTAAATGAAAGACGATCTGCTTAAAATCAATTTATTATAATTAAACATACAAAAAAAATTATATGACATTTCCTATCATGTAAAACAGATAATGGTATTCAAACATTTGTTTTATAAATGTTAAAATATTGGATCACAAAAATGACTGGCTGAGTCAAAGATCGGAGGTTTTGCAAAACAGAATGCTATTAGATTGGCTACACAGGGGGTTGAAATTATCGTTAGCCCTAAGCTCCCCAAAGTAAATAGGCAGATCTCAAAAGAATAAAATAAGGGACAGAATCCAACAAGTCTGATTCATATAACGCTCCAGCAAGTGCGTCACCTTACCCACACGGATGATCATTGACGGCAGCGTCTCAGGCTCGCAGGCAGCCGGCGGTGGGAGCGGATGAGCTGAAATTTTTATCCGACCTTAATTCCTGCGACCTGTTAAGCAGCGTCGACATGTAACTTAACACAACGTCACTGGCGTCGGCGTCGCTAGGCAGTTGATGTGCGATTCTATCACGCAAGTAGACTAATCAATATTTTGCATAGCTGACACAAAAGCCACTTGGCACAAATCTATCAGTCACTTGCGTAATAAGATCTGTAAAAACAATGCCCGATTCGCAAAGACGCGAATGCTCAAATAGAGACTTCTAGCAAAACGAAAACTAAACTGTGGCCGCTCACAGTGTAACCACAGGGCAATGTAACGTCCGTGAAGTTAACACAAGTTCTACAAGGTCCGAATCTTCGGAATCACACACAAGTATAACCAGAGGACCGTTTAAGACGATGTCCTCCCCGTGAATGTAAACGGAGTATTCCGTGTCTCCCGAGGTCCGCACACCTCGGACGCTCAAACAGGAGTCTCCCGAGGTCCGTACGCTCTGCTGCAGCTCATGGCAAGTGCCGGGCGGCCACACCCACGCGAGAAAGACGCACCAATCTCTGCTAACGGCTAATAGTCCAACCAATCGTATGGCATAGCGCCGTTGACAAATTGTTTAGCTGTCATACTAAAATAATCTGCCGAATCAGGACGCGTTCCCTGCGGCTGCCAAGAGGCTCCGCCCACATCACCAAAGCTCCCACGGATTTCACCGTTCCCAGGGTGAATGCCCTGCAAGGAATTTCAGACGACCTAAAAATGTCAATGTTCTGCTATATATACAGCTGCTGGAGCAAAACCCCGGGGGTGCCAGACGGGCAGAAAGCTTTCCTCTTAACCTAACCATTTGTCACACTAACTGTGTTCAAACTCTGCTGTTTTCTAGGAAGTTTTTTTAGATAACGCCTAAGGGAAATACGTCTCCATAAACAGCGCGGGGCCCAGAGCACTCTGCCATTGTTTGTATCCGGCAAATTCCTCTCTTGCGAAACGGCCGAATGACTAAAAAGGCAGTCCCCGCTATCGCCCACCATAAACCGCGGCCCAGCATTGTGTAAAGCGTCCCACCCACTCTAAAAAATTCTGCCAGGTATACTCCGCCGCCTGTAGCGTCGGCGCTAAACAGATCAAGCCAGCCCCTCTCGTCCTTCCCCGAAGGCGAGCGAAAGTTGGTGGGAGGGGGAGACCCCCAAGAGCGTCTCTGCTCTGCTCGGCCTGGCTCTGGCCAACACGTAAAACCACTTTTTAGCAGCAAAGCTGCGCCAATAAACATTAAAATCCCGAAATTTTCATATAAACATAGAATGTACTACAATCCCAGGAGCTCATCACCCCTGATGTGCCCACAAAGGCACAGAAATCAAAATAAATAAAGATCTACAAAGAAAAATGTTACATATTTCAATAATTAGCGTAAAGAGAAAGGTACAGTAACACAAGGATAGTATGAAAAATAGACTAATTACAGCCCCCATCACAAAACTAACACATGTTAAGAGGCAGGGTGATACAATAAAACACACTATGCCTAAATAATAAAAATGCAACGTGAGATAGTTACAGACACAAAATACATTATTGTATAATATATAGGTAAAGAAAGCACAATAAAAACATTAACCTGGATAAGGGAAAATGTACATCTTATTAAATCATACAAGATGACATGACACATACAATACATCAATTATTTACAGCTTCATTTACTTACAGGATTCCTGAAATAAAAACATATTATTGTTTAGCGCACCTAGAGCGCGACTTACACCACCTGATTTGTGATGGGCATTACTCTACCCGTTTCTACTGCTTCATAAACTTGAAGGGCCGTACTGTTCCGAATCTGTTTTCTTCTATTCCATAAAACTCATGGGCTTGCATCCGGTCGTCTGTTTACGTCTATACCAATCCTCTTCTTGTCTTTCCCAATTACACATTACTCAGGTACGGTCTGAAACATTACACTAGAAGATTTCATTACTGGATGTACTACGAATGGTTACTTATAGCGCCCAAGTTGCAGAAAATCTAAGAATCATTCCGACTCATAGTGCCCTGTTTCAATGACAAATAACACGTCTCGAGAGCCAGGGGAACCTTTCCCCAAAATTAATAACGCCAACCCCACTCGGGCGGTGGAAGCCTGTACTGGCACTACGGTGGCGGTACCGTCATGGTACTAAATAAATACTATGACTCTCTGGAGACCGTGCACGCGGACACCTGTCGCGTCAATTGTATTGCAGTTCCTCTACCTAAATGGAGGTACTTACCACAACCCTACAGCAAGGACATAGCAACTCATTTAATGACTCCAGTTACTCGGTACATACAGTACCGGGAAATGACACTTCTCGCGTCCATACATGCTACCAAAAGACAAGAGCTTAGGAACTTCAAAAACATTCAAGTTTTTTGAACAAAACTTAGCAGAAATCGTACCGACCAGCGCTCCAAAAGACACAATAGCTGGCGTCACCACAACGAAGGGCAAACACCAACTATTTGCGCAGAACCAGGACGCATTTACGCGTCTACTGACAGAACAGTACAAGAACAAATTACTCATCCGAGCTATTGAATCGCACGCAACGCTGAATGTGCTACGAAATACGGACAAAATCTTACGACACAATTTTCGTGGTACCTTGGTTGATACGGTACACATAAACACACACACACACACACACACACACACACACACACACACACACACAAAACAGCAAAAATGGAACCTATAAATAAAATAAAATATACACATTATTCTCTATAGAATCTTAAGCTAGAGACGTGGTGCACACCACGGGACTTCTTGGTCCGAATGGTCTCTAGCTCAAGAGCATTTTCATGCGCAGTTCTTTTCATTTGTTCAATCCCCTCTGCTACCTCGTCTTTGTACACCCACGGTATACCGTAAGGCTTGACAAAAAATTTAGTATGTTCCCGAACTTTGAATTGATAACGAAAGTTCTTAATAGTACCGGGGGCATCAGGAAAAACTGAAGCTTGTTTATGCAAAATGCGGGACAATTAAGCCTTATCCAGAGGTGGAACGTCTTCTATCGAAATGACTTTTTGTTCAATCTCGGACGCAATGTCGGCTTGTTCATCCGAATTAAGCAACAATAGTGTCGGTTTAGCGCAATCAGAGGTTACCGGGTCGGCACCATATATCGCCAGATAATCGGTTAGGAAGTCAGAGAGAAAATGACAAGAGGGACCATCGGAAATCAACGTCGTAGTGTATTCGTCAAATTTTAACTTTATGTTTGACCCATCAAATAACAGGCGCACTTCACCTTCTCCAAAGTTCAGTGTGGCCTGGTGTGCTACTAAAAATTCAACGCCGAGCAACACGTCCACAGCGAGCGACGCCACACTATAAAATTGGTGACGAAAGTACAACCTTGGCAGTTAAACTAAATTTCGGCCTGCTTCCTAACCTCCACGCTCCTACCAACCAAAGCTCCTTTACCCTTGGTGCGTTGAAGAGGTAGTACTGGCCAAGAACCTATTGCCAGGCATCGGTTAAAAGCATCCTCGCTCATTACCGATATAACACTTCCCGTGTCTAAAGTACACCGTAATTTCACGCCCTGAACTTCAATTTCCAGGACGGGTTGTACTGTCGCCCCTGTCGTGTGCGGCTCCTCCTCTAGAAGAACCTGTCGTATGTCGTCAAATTTTAAATGGTTTACGCATTCCATAGTCGCAGTCACAATCGATTCTTCCGCTAGAAAAACCTCGCGTATGTCCGTACTTTTTGTTGCCGCTTCCGTTGCCTGTTCGATTAAGTTCACCGAATGTTCAGCAACGGAGGGAGGTCGTCATTCCTTCGAAGTCGATGAACCCGGCAGACTTTCAGGTTTGTTGTGTCGGGGATCAGGCGATCGCACCTCGACGCCTTGCGGAGGCGTCGGCGGCCTTGTCCATTGTACACGGTTTTGATGGCCGTTCCTACCATTACTACCATTACTACCCCAGCGTTTCTTTTTGTGCCCCTGATTTTCTGGCACGGAACCTTTCTTTGCCTGCCATACGCCGTCGTACGGACTCGGGCGCTCGTTTTGCCCTGCCGAGCTCTGCGTACTTGCACTGCTGTCCGCGCCATGCGGGCGCGGCGGGAGATGCTGTCCCTGATACCCGTTCCTTTTAAAACTGCCGCTCGAATTTGAACTACTTGCCCTCGTCTCATAATCAATCTCGAGCTCATCCAGCATCGCCTGCAATTGCTCAAGGTCATCTTTGCATCTTCTGGCAATGATGGCGTTGCGCAATCTCCTCGGCAACTTCGTTAAGCAGATTATAATTAGTTCAGGTATTGGATATGGAAAATCCAGGAACTGGTTCTTCATAAGCATCACCTGCACGAACTCACTAGGGGTTGAGTACTGGGAGGGGTTGTAATGCGGCATCATTAAGATGCTATGTTTCACGCGATCCTGATGGGTTTCAGACCAATAGGACGCGAGAAAATGCTCACGGAACCCCCGGTAATCGAGCCCATTTCTTAGCAATGCGCGCATCCTTGTGGCGGGCTCGCCTTCAAGCAACCCAACCACAAAGTCTACTTTATTACCCTCCGGCCAATTTGGAGGGAGGCTGTAATCAAATTGATCCAGCCAAGCGCGGGGGTGGATACCGCTGGGAGCGTTACGAAAGGTTTCGAACTTTCGCACGATGAGAAACTGGTTGTAGTAAAAGGCAGGAGCTGGTTCTCGACTACTGCGGTTCGCCCTGTTTGGACAGCTCACCGGACGTGGATGATGCGCAACTTCATCATCTTGAAAAGCCGAATCGGCGTCCTTGTCAGATTCGGCGCCGCGGCCACAGCAAGCATTACTGACTGCGTCAAACGGCCGCTTATCCGTCCGCTCACGCACGGTAATTGCGTGGCTAGTAGGCGCGGGCTCTCCACCGGCTACCCGCATTTCATTCATTCGGCTGGTGATGTCCCCGAGCTGGTTCTTCAATTGAACAATCTCAGACTCCACCGTACCTACACGTCCGTCTACGGCACCAGCAGAAGAGATCACTTCATCAACGCGGCCGGCCACTACACCGACGCGCGCATCAGTTGTATCAACTCGGTTACTCACGTCGCCGACACGTGCTTCTGCATTGTCGACGCGCGCTTTCGCCTCATTAACGCTCGTTGCAAGACTGTCCGCGCGCACCTCTACTGCGTCGACCCTCGTGTTTACCTTGCCGATCTCTACTCTGATGGCGTCGGCGTTCTGTTCAATCCTTTCGGATACTACCTTCGCCATCTCGTCCATGTGACCGAGAACCTCGTCCTGTCGCGTTTTTACACCGGCTATCTCTTTTTGAAGGGTGATCATACCCTCCTCTTGCCTACCGAGATTCTCTTGCACTTGTGTTTTTACACCGGCTACTTGCGTTTTAATTCCACCTGTCTCGCTTCCTTGTTCATGGGGGCGGCCGCTGCTGGGGCGGGTGGAGCATCGGGCCGGCCACTGCATTGTCCCCAAGCGGACGAGACTCGCTTTCAAGCGCTGCCATATTAGGCGTGCCACGGCTTCCGGCGAGTGTAAGCTCTGGGTTTCCCATGTTCTCAAAAGACAGGGCTCCCGAGAATCTAGCACCGCGTTACTTTCAGTTTCACGCGACCTATCTCTTTTACTCTCTTGCTCTTGCTCGCATATTGCGAGTGGAGTGTCTTGCTGAATTACCTGGAACAGAATGCTGTAACATATCGAGTATTCCAGCTTACTCTACTATTGTCGTCTGAAGCTATCGCTTCAGCTCATTTGTGTGTAACCGTTGTGTGCTGTCCGGGTGGAATTTCATCTTAGTTGTAGTAGTAGTAGTACATTAACTTTAGAAATACGTAATTTTAAGGAAAACAAAAAGAAAACTGGAACGCTTTACGATGTACCTCTGCTTCAGAAATCTGCACAAAAATGTTAATGCCTTGGCACAAGTGCAAGTAGTGTTAAGAAGAAAATCTGCACAAGATTTTAAATGTATTGCTCTAACATACGTGTAATTAGTGTTAAGAGATCTGCATAAAACTGTGACTGTTCAAAAAAAATAAGATTGTTGTTTTTTTTATTCAATAAACCTGTAAAATGGATACTGGCGTTATTATTTGATTTCTCCTAGCCCTTTTTTTAAATATATTTTTTTTTACTCCACAAAAATATGGAGAGAAATAGATTATTTCTTTTGGTGTACAGTAAGCAGTAACATCTGCATTGCACGCACTCTTCTATAAGGAGACCTACATTTACACAATATTTTTTGTACAATAGGCAGAAACATCTGCATTGCACACACTCGTCTATATGTCGAGCTGCATTTAAACATACAAAGTATAGCTCTTAAACTAAGGTGAGGTAGGGGAGTAGTTAAATAACAACACAAAGTTTTCTTAGGTAAAATTTAATTTATTTTCATTCTTTAACCAACATACAAGCATATGTACATTATCATTTGCACATACAACACTATTTTTCTTGCTCTTGAGTTTATGGAGGGCAGGAAGGCCAAAGGAACCCAGGTCTTGTAAAACAGCATTCTTGAAGAGTCGTCGCATCCAGGTAACCTTCTCGTTTGCTTTGACGAAGATTATTGTATTAATGTTGTCTAAAGCTTGGAGAATCTTTAGTAAGTCTTTATAGGGAATGCCGGGCTCGTCCCAGGGAATTCCATGGTAGTTACGAGTTAACCACATAGTGCAGTTTCTGGTCTTAACACACTTCACATCCTTGAATAGTTTTGGTGATTCAATTCTTGCAGAGAACGTGTTTATCACTTCGCTGAATGCTATGTGTGCGATGTCTTTCAGTATGAAACGATTGCGCTCATGGTCTTGAAAGCCTTGTACGTCAGCAACGATGTGTATACTTCGAGAGCTCATGATGAAATGATCCTTTATACTGACCGCTGCACAATACTAGTGACCGGGCTATAGTTAATTATCCGATCACGCAGGACTAAGCATATGCAGCAGTCAGTTGTAGGAAATTTGCTGAAGCTTCAAATTCAATCCTCACATCTATAGGTCCAGATTTAATTACTTCATTCTTCTTGGAACAATCAATTACTATTATAGGTGCCAGTTCCTTGAATTTTCGTGGACTGAGTGAACACCCATATATCTCCTCGACATCGTCATAGTAACTACATCGGAACCTTGCGTACATATGCTAGACTGTACATATTCTTGTCCCACTGCAGAAGTAAGTTGTCATAAGGGTAGAATTCCGAAATCAGGTAGACTCTTGGATTAGTTAAGTTGCAGTTGTCGAATACGGATGAATCAATTGACAGATTCCCTTGTCTGTTTTTATGAAATGCCAGTATAATGAATCGAGGTGTCTCCATTTGAACTAAGGTTTTAATAGCCCAGGTCTGTCGACTGGCAGTAGGTAGCATAGGATACTCAAACAGTTCCCATGAGCGGAAATGTAGCGGCAGTAAAGCACCTGTGTTCATTATTTTTAAAAGCTTCAAACGCTCCTCGTCTGATACACTGAAGTGCATTTTCCATGTTAGAGAGTTTATGATGAACTAACTTCGCCCTTCACTTGTTTGAATATATGTAGGAGCTGCGGAGATGTAGGTTTTAAGAGTCGATGCTATTCCAACGTTTCTTGTGCGGTCGATTTCAACTCCATTAAGTTCATAGCGTATCTCTTGAAATAGGAAAGCTAGAGCATTACGTGTAAGCTTGACATCTGCTGCAACAGGTTGATTAACATTTTTCTTCCTAAACGACCCATCCAAGTATAGGAAACTCCGACACGGCTGGGTTAGAGCGTCCTGGTGTTGAATGACGATCCTAATTTCATCGTTTTTGTTAAATGTAGTTGAAGCAAATGGTTTATGCGATAAGTATTCTTGACGAATAATCCGCTCATCGTGAGTTGGCGCTTCAGTTATACTTAGCAATGACATCTTTGAGAGGTTTCAGCCCAAATGATTTAAGGAACTCGTAGTTCACACATGTTATCACTTTGAGGTTCAATGGTGAACTGACGCTAGGTGCTATACGTGTAGAGGCTTTAAACCTTATGCCCATCCTGCCTTAGATGTAGCCGTACAATGGTTTCCTCTCCTCTGAAGTCGACAAGACGATTATCCTGGTCTACGATGCGCAGCTCCAGGTAGTCCAGTGTCTGCACCGTCACCGGAAGGTATATTGCGTTTGTAGGAGTCTCAATAATCTTGTATCCGGAACAAACTGATGGGAAGAAATCGTAAATTGTATGAACCAGTCTGTCGTTTAAGTATGAGTTCGTTGTGATGTTACACTCAACACGAATAGTGCTGACTGCGAGTATATCTACAGTCTGATTGGAACTGTAGAATTTATTGGAGTCCTTTTTCAAGACTTGCCCCTTGGTGAAACCTAGTAGCTGTTCGAGTGAACGTTTCTGACTGAAGTCGATCGTTGCATTCAGAGTCCTTATTTCAGATTTAAGAGTGCTGGTGTTTGCACGTACTGAATCCCTTTACGTAGCTGCTTTAAAACTTCATTTATTTCATCTATATCACACGCACCTGGTTCTATTACCACAGTTTCTTTTACATCATTAACTTCAAAATTTAGTTTATTATTAGCTTCCGTGTTATTCGGGATAGAGTTATAGGTTTTCAAGCCAATCAGGGCGATGCTCCACTCTCCACTGCTTAAATCAATTGAAGGGAAGTAATTTGCACTTAACACAGAAGAACGATC
Organism: Locusta migratoria; assembly: GCA_026315105.1. NCBI lineage: Eukaryota > Metazoa > Arthropoda > Insecta > Orthoptera > Acrididae > Locusta > Locusta migratoria. Next base: position 10,798,029 of record CM048745.1, read on the forward strand.
TTTTAAAGTCAGAGTGTACGACATGACCGACAAAACCCAGCTGGCGAGAGGCTTTGAATGTTCATCCTTACATAGCCTTCTTCGTATTCTATAGAAGGAACATCAGACATAAATGTTCACAGAGGTAAGTATGGTAATCCTGGTATCGATGGAAATTGTACAGAACATGTCTTCGGTTGTTTGGAAAGTGTTGCTGTAGTTCTTCTGGAGGCTTTGGGTTTCCGAATGAGTCGAAATACAGTACACTACTTATATTCTTCTTTCCAACATACGCCACCCAATGGGTTCCAGGTCCACCAGCAACATCCAAATTAACTATACCGCATTCCCCTGATCTCCACATAGTCTTCGGTAACGTAACACGCACGAAAACTCCTCGAAATCTTGGAATTTTTAATTTTTCTTTGGCGAACTTGAGGAGATCGGTATTAGTAAGAGGTCTATCTGGTAGAATGGTTAACGGTCTTGTTTATTATTTATAAAGAGTCCAAGTCCTTTCTTGTGCGGTTTCAGGTAGAGTCCTTTTCCTATAGCAGCCGCCTCCATCATTCGGTTATGTTTTCTCGCCTCCTCTAGCTGCTGCTGTGCATTTTTAGCATTATTCACAGTTCTGGCAATGGCTGATGCGCCGCCGGCCAGGGAACCAATCGCAGAGTCCCGCCAGAGCTGGAATGAGAAAAGGAATAATTCCACCTGACGTCTTCGGCAATGGTAGAACTCGAGGTGCTTTAACTTTTTTTCCTGTGTGATTACTGTCCTTCACAGCACTTTTAACTGCATGTAGTGCAGTCGATATACATCTCGTCATACAGCCACTCTTCTTCTTCTTTATCGCGTGACGTGCTGCATTCATAACTTGACGGAACCCCAAACCAAGCTTAATTTTAGCACGCATGGTTTTATCGACTGGAAGCGTTGCAAGACGTTGACCAATGTCGAGATCCTTCCGCCGTCGTATTGCTTTAGCTTTATCAGCTAAAATTCGATCAGCAGTGTGACGATCGCTATTCGACGCGTATGCGATGTCGTGTTCTTTGCAGGCTTCGTCGAGCAGGTTAATCCCCTTATCACCTCGTGCTAGACGTTTTTGAAGCTTTGTTCCAGGCCCACAGTAGTTATATCCGGAAATGTGAAGCTCAACTGGTAGCTTGTCGAGAAGAACTCCCGCTCCTTCGACATGTCTCCTACCGCGCATGGTATGCTACTGATGTACATGCGGTCCATGCGTCTCATTATATAGCAATTCGTCGATGGCAATCCAACTATTGTCAGAAGAGGGGAATCCTAGCCATTTAACTAGAACTCTACTCCCACGACGTCTTATAACCTTCTCCACGAGAAACACATTAGGTTATGAGCTCTTCTGCAGTTCCTCCGTATAGAAACTTCCCGCGATTTCTTCCCCTTTGCTGTGCTTTAAGAGGTATGTCCTGGGATTCGTTCTTTGAACTTTGGTGACTGTAAATATCTCTGTTGATCAGTTTGGGAGGTATGATTTCTCAAAAGTAGGCTTGTACTTTGATATGCGCACCAAGTCCCCCACATTGAACTTTTGCTTTCGTGGGTCTAGCATCTTAATTCTGAAGTAGACTGTTTTTAGGAGTTCGTTATCTCGAACATCAATAGGTCTCATTTTTATAGTCCTGTGTATTGTTCTGTTGTACTCTCAAATTATCTCGGCGAGAGTATCAATCCACTTATGCGAGCCGCAAAGATTGAAGCGCATCCATATTTGAGGTTTTATGGTCCTGTTCAGTCGTTCAACGTTGCTTGCTTTCAGATGCGTGTATGTTGAGTAGTGATTAATACCATACCGATCCATAATTCTCTTGAAATATACATTATAAAACTCAGTCCCGTGATCTGTTTGAAGGTTGACAGGGCATCGATTCGTACCCGTCTGCAGTAGTTGCTCAAATACTCGTGCAACGTTCTTTCCTGTTTTGGTTTCCAGCGGTAATGCCCACGCAAATTTCGAGTATGTGTCGATGATCATTAAAATATAGTTGAAACCGCTATTCACTCTGGAATACTCTTTCATATCCACCAGGTCAGCTTGCCATAAGTCATCCAAGCCTTTAAGCATAACATGTCTACGAGGATACGTTCTATGTGCTGGTCTATGGATTTCATGGACCACTGTCTCCATTCTTCTTCTTCTTATTCGATGATGCCTTGTTGTCTAAGTTGTGAAATTATGGAAACAATCTCATTCGAGTGAGCTGTATTACCAGCAGCTGTTGATGCCATTAGCAGACGTAGTCTGTCTATTACTTCAGCTGGATGACTGTAAAATATATATATATATATACTTTGGGGCTTGCCCGATATCCATACTTTTATTTTGAATGTCTATACCGTCACCATCAGTTTCATTCCCCTCTAGCAGAGGTTATATAATGTTCTTGTATTTCAGGCTGCATTGGCTTCGCGCCTTCTTATGCACATCAGTCAACTGTAACATTTCCCCATAGCGCTAGAGATCTGCAGATGTGTATTTCTTGCTTTCATCTTTAGTAGGTTTTAGGAAAATAAGATCCAATAGACCGGGGGTTATTTCAAACTCTCTGTCACCAATCTGAATTGTGCTCTCAGTTAATTTTATAGGCTTTGAGCCGAGAGTGTATGGTTTTACTTTGCTAACATCGTATATTTTATCCTTTCTAGAATCGCTATGATTATTTATGAAATTCGCGACTGAGTCTTCTTCTTCTTCTGGACATGAACTCGTTTTGAGATGCTTGAGGGAATCAGTAACAGGTTTGAACGTTTCTCTTCATGTTTGTTCGCGGTTCAGCTGCCCCAACTTTAACAATCTCAATTTCTCGCGAACGGCCTTTCGCACTTCGATGACTTTCTGCTTGGTACTAAACAGACTAAACAGACTTCTGGGTCGCATGCTCTCTTATATAGGGCCGCTATTATTAATCTTCTTCATCTTATTATTATTCTCAATAACAGCTGCAGATGCTGTGATTTTTTCGCTCTCAATATCATCTATCTTTGTAGTTAAGGTGCTCACATTTTTTCAAGTACATCAACACGTGCATTTACCTGATTGTTAAGTACTAGGAAATGCTTAGCATACTGCTTTAGATCTGTATGTACTTTCTCAATTCGACGATCGAGAGTTTGGAATTTTGAATGCATGTACATGCGTACGTTCTGCCTTTGAACGCCTCGATCACTAGACATACGAGCGAATTTGTCCATGTCGGTGTGTAGACTGTCGCACTGAGCTATATATACCGTTATATATGTCGAAAATCTTGAAAGTTCCGTCGGTACCTACCGTCATTCAGTTTCCTTGTTTTATCTATAACTAAAAACCAGTACTGCAAATGATTCCAACAGTCTGCACAGATCTTTACAAAGTCGGTAAATGACATATCAGTTCCGACATGGGCGTTGTAAATATGTTTTAAATTCAAATTGTCTTGTTTGTATGCTATAATGAGGTTTGCATTATTACAGCAACTGTTTTGGGATTCTGGACTACGTTTGGCTTAGACAAAATACATCAACGCCCATATGCCTCCCGAAACAGAAATATCTACGAATCTGGTCTTGGTTTTCAACTGAAACATCGTCAAATATGAATACGGTGTTGGGTTTTACTTGCTCAGGAGGGAGGATATCACCACTTTCACTGTACGTTGTATAGGTGACTCCTTTTATGTCTCGTAGTATCTCCTGCAATAACTGATATTTGGGTTGAGATAGAGTTTTAGAAAATACACAAACATGTTCAAAGTACACTCCATCTATATACGTGAGCAACGTCATAAGAATATTTGTTTTACCGCAGTTAGACGGACCTACAATTATTGCACGTATATTATCAGGAAGTAATGATCCGTTCTTTTTCTTGTGGGAATCCTCTCCCAACCCATCACCAGACAAGTCGCCAACTACGAAATTTTGTTGTTTCTCCCACCATGACATGTGTCAAGTAGAGGCCTACAGTTAGCTATATATAAATTCATTCATTTTCAGTATGACCAAGAAGAAGTTGGTGATATAATTTGCTTATATGCAGAGTTTCTGAATCACAGGTGCTATGACACGTTCCATTTGCTGTATTCGTCGGTGGAAGCAGTCCCGATCTAGTGCATATTGCTGCCACTCGCCTTTACGAGCTGCTGTGTATGCAAATCTCCAACTGATCATTAAGTGCGTCTCGTTAGAATCTGTATTGAAACGAACCTTCTTCTCTCCGTCACTATTCATCTTCGACTGACGCACGAGATGCGGCCCGTAGGCATTTTTTAATTGCCGGGCGGAGGCGGCTTGCGGTTCGGAGGTGACGCGGTCACCGTGACAGTTCTTTCGCGCATGCACTCTATCACAAGTATGCGATTGCTGGGGGTGGCGCCCCGAGCAGGTGTGGCAGAGGATGCAAGTACCGACATGTAGAGGGGTCGACAGGTCTGGACCTGTTGGAGGTGCTGTCCGTCTGACGGCGGCGACTGGGGTCGTAGAAGTAGCGAATCGTAAGGACCTAAATGTAAACTGTCAATCATCCTGTCCTTCCAGGAAGACCTATCAATCATCCCGTGGCGGCATCCTTTGATCTGTGGTCCGGCAATTGGCTGAGCGTCTGGTGTCGATGACACTATCGTCGACGGGCGAAAGTTCACTGCGCGTGAATGCCCATTACCATACTACTATTATCTGTAGTCATAAGGTAATTTTTGCAGTATTATCACATTTTGTTTATATACTACTATATACTATGATTTCCGTTTGTGTTAGCCACATTAGTGTTGTAAGTAGCTGGGAGATATGGAAATTAGACGTGATGTGTACTCAATTTCTATGGTATTAACAGTAAAAACATCACATTATTTTTACAATATCATTTCGTTATGGTATATAATCATGTCATTAAACATGGAAATATCTGTCAATAGGCATCATCTATTGCATAGGGGAAAATTTCCTTTCACTTTTCACAGAAGTGATTGCTCATTTGGATAGTAGTTAAAAAGTTATGTAGTAACACCTTTTCAAATGTTAATAAAGATGTAAACAAACGTTTATTGAAGATAATTACAACTTCTGTCAATCTTTATGAGATGGAGGAATCTTACTTCTATGAGTGACATAGTTGTTTTCAAATGTTAGCTGTTATTATTTTCATTTTGGTGAAAGTAGGATGTTTGGTTTTGGATATTGTATTGTCAAGGCTGATTTTGATTATTGTAACTTATATTAGCCTTCTGATTAATGGAAATAACTTGAAAAAATTTGCTTTCTGAATGTTAAGCAATGCTTCTACGAAAAAAGTATTAGTGATTTTATTCCCATTCTTGAAGTAAGTTCAATTTTCCTTACATTGCCATAAAACAGCATTTTTTTCTGCATAAATTATACATCAGTATGTTAATTAACTGAGGGATATATTTACTTTTCACGATATCAAGCGAAATTTTTATGGAAAGATAGCAGAAATAGAGTAATATATTCCAATTTTGTGGTAAGTTCATCTTTATTTTACCATAAATATTGCTTTTCCTGGAAAAAAGCTATACTAGTATGTCATTTGAATGAGGAAACTACTCAATTTTCACGAAATTTCCACAAGAGAAACCGTAATTTAACATAAAATGTTCCTGTTGTTCTGGTTAAGGTCATTTTACTTCTTTACCATATTATCGCTTTCTCTTCATACTTTCTATACTACCACATTAATTTGGATGAAGGACCTACTTTATAATTTGCGAAAGTTCCCTTTAGAAACACCAGAATTTGATGTAACATATACGGATAGTTTGTGTTCTGGCCATGCTGCCATCTGTGGCAGGGTCAGTGTGAGGTAACGCACTAGTGCCTGGCACCTGATCAATGCCCGGTTAGCTGTCATCTGCAAGATACGTGTTCATCACGACAAAAGTTTCTTTTCAATTGTTATTAACGTGAATGTAGCATCAGATCACTTCCCTTATTTAGTTCACAATAACATTTGAATAATGGGTGTATGATCTATCTTACTACTATCTATATTTAATAAGTAGATACAGCTACGGAACAGAACAGGAATTCGTATTTTGTATTTTGTGGTTTGGTACAATTCCATTTATGTCAAAAAACTACGAATCAGTTGAATACTGCTTTACGCGAATTATATAGACGACACTTAATTTTTAGTTATTTATACACCATTTCGTTTCTCTCACTGCAGTATTCATTATGGATCGCCATATAGCCATCATTTAATGTGCTGTAATCTGCCCAAAGTTTCATAGTGATCGGCGGAAAGGACAGGACAGCCATAAATTAAAAAAAAAAGGCTTTCGAGCTGAGGACGGAGGAGAAAGTTCTCAGTGCCCGAAGCTCGCCTGGGTCACTCGGGCATGGGGTCTACACCTGGGGGTGGTAATCCTCAGTGCTCGAATCTCGCCCACACATTACCCAGAATGCCGGCATAGGAGCCCCGACCGGCATCTGACGCTCCCGTGTCGGCAGAGCGCGATGTCGTGGCTCGGGCAGGCGTCCCGGCCGGACAGCTACCTGCGGCCGAACGAGCGGCTGCCGCGCGCAGTGTGGCTGGTGCCCCCGCGGGTGCACAACACGGCGCTGCTGGTGCTGCTGTGCGCAGACTGCACTGACGTGGCGGTGCTGGCCAACTGTTCCTCACGGGCGGTGTAACTGTGTCGGCAGAGCGCGATGTCGTGGCTCGGGCAGGCGTCCCGGCCGGACAGCTACCTGCGGCCGAACGAGCGGCTGCCGCGCGCAGTGTGGCTGGTGCCCCTGCGGGTGCACAACACGGCGCTGCTGGTGCTGCTGTGCGCAGACTGCACTGACGTGGCGGTGCTGGCCAACTGTTCCTCACGGGCGGTGTAACTGTGTCGGCAGAGCGCGATGTCGTGGCTCGGGCAGGCGTCCCGGCCGGACAGCTACCTGCGGCCGAACGAGCGGCTGCCGCGCGCAGTGTGGCTGGTGCCCCTGCGGGTGCACAACACGGCGCTGCTGGTGCTGCTGTGCGCAGACTGCACTGACGTGGCGGTGCTGGCCAACTGTTCCTCACGGGCGGTGTAACTGTGTCGGCAGAGCGCGATGTCGTGGCTCGGGCAGGCGTCCCGGCCGGACAGCTACCTGCGGCCGAACGAGCGGCTGCCGCGCGCAGTGTGGCTGGTGCCCCCGCGGGTGCACAACACGGCGCTGCTGGTGCTGCTGTGCGCAGACTGCACTGACGTGGCGGTGCTGGCCAACTGTTCCTCACGGGCGGTGTAACTGTGTCGGCAGAGCGCGATGTCGTGGCTCGGGCAGGCGTCCCGGCCGGACAGCTACCTGCGGCCGAACGAGCGGCTGCCGCGCGCAGTGTGGCTGGTGCCCCCGCGGGTGCACAACACGGCGCTGCTGGTGCTGCTGTGCGCAGACTGCACTGACGTGGCGGTGCTGGCCAACTGTTCCTCACGGGCGGTGTAACTGTGTCGGCAGAGCGCGATGTCGTGGCTCGGGCAGGCGTCCCGGCCGGACAGCTACCTGCGGCCGAACGAGCGGCTGCCGCGCGCAGTGTGGCTGGTGCCCCCGCGGGTGCACAACACGGCGCTGCTGGTGCTGCTGTGCGCAGACTGCACTGACGTGGCGGTGCTGGCCAACTGTTCCTCACGGGCGGTGTAACTGTGTCGGCAGAGCGCGATGTCGTGGCTCGGGCAGGCGTCCCGGCCGGGCACCTACCTGCGGCCGAACGAGCGGCTGCCGCGCGCAGTGTGGCTGGTGCCCCCGCGGGTGCACAACACGGCGCTGCAGGTGCTGCTGTGCGCAGACTGCACTGACGTGGCGGTGCTGGCCAACTGTTCCTCACGGGCGGTGTAACTGTGACGGCGGAGTGCGATGTCATGGCTGGGGCAGGCGTTGCGGCCGGACAGCTACCTGCGGCCGAACGAGCAGCTGCCGCGCGAAGTGTGGCTGGCGCAGCAGCGGGCGCCCAACACGGCACAGCTGGTGCTGCTGTGTGCAGGCTGCACTGACGTGGCGGTGCTGGCAAACTGTTCCTCACGGGCGGTGTAACTGTGTCGGCAGAGCGCGATGTCATGGCTCGGGCAGGCGTCCCGGCCGGACAGCTACCTGCGGCCGAACGAGCGGCTGTTGCATGAAGTGTGGCTGGCGACCTCGCGGGTGCACAACACGGTGCAGCTGGTGCTGTTGTGCGCAGACTGCACTGATGTGGCGGTGCTGGCCAACTGTTCCTCACGGGCGGTGTAACTGTGTCGGCAGAGCGCGATGTCGTGGCTCGGGCAGGCGTCGCGGCCGGACAGCTACCTGCGGCCGAACGAGCGGCTGTTGCACGAAGTGTGGCTGGCGCCGCAGCGGGCGCACAACACGGCACAGCTGGTGCTGCTGTGCGCAGACTGCACTGACGTGGTGGTCCTGGCCAACTGTTCCTCACGGGTGGTGTAACTGTGTCGGCAGAGCGCGATGTCGTGGCTCGGGCAGGCGTCGCGGTCGTACAGGTACCTGCAGCCGAACGAGCAGCTGCCGCGCGAAGTGTGGCTGGCGCCCCTGCGGGTGTACAACACGGCGCAGCTGGTTCTGCTGTGCGCAGACTGCACTGTCGTGGTGGTGCTGGCCAACTGTTCCTCACAGGCGGTGAAACTGTGTCGGCAGAGTGCGATGTCGTGGCTCGGACAGGCGTCGCGGCCGGACAGGTACCTGCAGCCGAACGAGCAGCTGCCGCGCGAAGTGTGGCTGGCGCCCCTGCGAGTGCACAACACGGCACAGCTGGTGCTGCTGTGCGCAGACTGCACTGACGTGGTGGTGGTAGCCAACTGTTCCTCACGGGTGGTGTAACTGTGTCGGCAGAGTGCGATGTCGTGGCTCGGGCAGGCGTCGCGACCGGACAGGTACCTGCAGCCGAACGAGCAGCTGCCGCGTGAAGTGTGGCAGGCGCCCCTGCGGGTGCACAACACGGTGCAGCTGGTGCTGCTGTGCGCAGACTGCACTGACGTGGTGGTGCTGGCCAACTGTTCCTCACGGGCGGTGTAACTGTGTCGGCAGAGTGCGATGTCGTGGCTCGGGCAGGTGTCGCGGCCGGACAGCTACCTGAGGCCGAACGAGTTGCTGCTGCACGAAGTGTGGCTGGCGCCCCCGCGGGTGCACAACACGGCGCAACTGTTGCTGCTGTGCGCAGACTGCACTGACGTGGCGGTGCTGGCCAACTCTTCCTCACGGGCGGTCTAACTGTGACGGCAGAGCGCGATGTCACGGCTGGGGCAGGCGTTGCGGCCGGACAGCTACCAGCGGCCGAACGAGCAGCTGCCGCGCGAAGTGTGGCTGGCGCAGCAGCGGGCGCCCAACACGGCATAGCTGGTGCTGCTGTGTGCAGGCTGCACTGACGTGGCGGTGCTGGCCAACTCTTCCTCACGGGCGGTCTAACTGTGTCGGCAGAGCACGATGTCGTATCTCTGGCAGGCGTCGTGACCGGACAGCTACCTGCGGCCGAACGAGCGGCTGCCGCGCGCTGTGTGGCTGGCGCCCCCGCGGGTGCACAACACGGCGCAGCTGGTGCTGCTGTGCGCAGGCTGCACTGACGTGGCGGTGCTGGCCAACTGTTCCTCACAGGCGGTGTAACTGTGTCGGCAGAGCGCGATGTCATGGCTCGGGCAGGCGTCCCGGCCGGACAGCTACCTGCGGCCGAACGAGCGGCTGTTGCACGAAGTGTGGCTGGCGCCCCCCGGGTGCACAACACGGTGCAGCTGGTGCTGTTGTGCGCAGACTGCACTGATGTGGCGGTGCTGGCCAACTGTTCCTCACGGGCGGTGTAACTGTGTCGGCAGAGCGCGATGTAGTGGCTCGGGCAGGCGTCGCGGCCGGACAGCTACCTGCGGCCGAACGAGCGGCTGTTGCACGAAGTGTGGCTGGCGCCGCAGCGTGCGCACAACACGGCACAGCTGGTGCTGCTGTGCACAGACTGCACTGACGTGGTGGTGCTGGCCAACTGTTCCTCACGGGCGGTGTAACTCTGTCGGCAGAGCGCGATGTCGTGGCTCGGGCAGGCGTCGCGGCTGGACAGGTACCTGCAGCCGAACGAGCAGCTGCCGCGCGAAGTGTGGCTGGCGCCCCTGCGGGTGCACACCACGACGCAGCTGGTGCTGCTGTGCGCAGACTGCACTGACGTGGTGGTGCTGGCCAACTGTTCCTCACGGGCGGTGTAACTGTGTCGGCAGAGTGCGATGTCGTGGCTCGGGCAGGCGGCGCGGCCGGACAGGTACCTGCAGCCGAACGAGCAGCTGCCGCGCGAAGTGTGGCTGGCCCCCCTGCGGGTGCACACCACGACGCAGCTGGTGCTGCTGTGCTCAGACTGCACTGACGTGGTGGTGCTGGCCAACTGTTCCTCACGGGTGGTGTAACTGTGTCGGCAGAGCGCGATGTCGTGGCTCGGGCAGGCATCGCGGCCATACAGGTACCTGCAGCCGAACGAGCAGCTGCCGCGCGAAGTGTTGCTGGCGCCCCTGCGGGTGCACAACACGGCGCAGCTGGTGCTGCTGTGCGCAGACTGCACTGACGTGGTGGTGCTGGCCAACTGTTCCTCACGGGCGGTGTAACTGTGTCGGCAGAGTGCGATGTCGTGGCTCGGGCAGGCGTCGCGGCTGGACAGGAACCTGCAGCCGAACGAGCAGCTGCCGCGCGAAGTGTTGCTGGCGCCCCTGCCGGTGCACAACACGGCGCAGCTGGTGCTGCTGTGCGCAGACTGCACTGACGTGGTGGTGCTGGCCAACTGTTCCTCACGGGCGGTGTAACTGTGTCGCAGAGTGCGATGTCGTGGCTCAGGCAGGCGTCGCGGCCGGACAGCTACCTGAGGCCGAACGAGTTGCTGCTGCACGAAGTGTGGCTGGCGCCCCCGCGGGTGCACAACACGGCGCAACTGTTGCTGCTGTGCGCAGACTGCACTGACGTGGCGGTGCTGGCCAACTGTTCCTCACGGGCGGTGTAACTGTGACGGCAGAGCGCGATGTCATGGCTGGGGCAGGCGTTGCGGCCGGACAGCTACCTGCGGCCGAACAAGCAGCTGCCGCGCGAAGTGTGGCTGGCGCAGCAGCGGGCGCCCAACACGGCACAGCTGTTGCTGCTGTGCGCAGGCTGCACTGACGTGGCGGTGCTGGCCAACTGTTCCTCACGGGCGGTCTAACTGTGTCGGCAGAGCACGATGTCGTGGCTCTGACAGGCGTCGCGACCGGACAGCTACCTGCGGCCGAACGAGCGGCTGCCGCGCGCTGTGTGGCTGGTGCCCCCGCGGGTGCACAACACGGCGCAGCTGGTGCTGCTGTGCGCAGGCTGCACTGACGTGGTGGTGCTGGCCAACTGTTCCTCACAGGCGGTGTAACTGTGTCGGCAGAGCGCGATGTCAGGGCTCGGGCAGGCGTCCCGGCCGGACAGCTACCTGCGGCCGAACGAGCGGCTGTTGCACGAAGTGTGGCTGGCGCCGCAGCGGGCGCACAACACGGCACAGCTGGTGCTGCTGTGCGCAGACTGCACTGACGTGGTGGTGCTGGCCAACTGTTCCTCACGGGCGGTGTAACTGTGTCGGCAGAGCGCGATGTCGTGTCTCGGGCAGGCGTCGCGGCCGTACAGGTACCTGCAGCCGAACGAGCAGCTGCCGCGCGAAGTGTGGCTGGCGCCCCTGCGGGTGCACAACACGGCGCAGCTGGTGCTGCTGTGCACAGACTGCACTGACGTGGTGGTGCTGGCCAACTGTTCCTCACGGGCCGTGTAACTGTGTCGGCAGAGTGCGATGTCGTGGCTCGGGCAGGCGTCGCGGCCGGACAGGTACCTGCAGCCGAACGAGCAGCTGCCGCGCGAAGTGTGGCTGGCGCCCCTGCGGGTGCACACCACGACGCAGCTGGTGCTGCTGTGTGCAGACTGCACTGACGTGGTGGTGCTGGCCAACTGTTCCTCACGGGCGGTGTAACTGTGTCGGCAGAGTGCGATGTAGTGGCTCGGGCAGGCGTCGCGGCCGGACAGGTACCTGCAGCCGAACGAGCAGCTGCCGCGCGAAGTGTGGCTGGCGCCCCTGCGGGTTCACACCACGACGCAGCTGGTGCTGCTGTGCGCAGACTGCACTGACGTGGTGGTGCTGGCCAACTGTTCCTCACGGGCGGTGTAACTGTGTCGGCAGAGTGCGATGTCGTGGCTCGGGCAGGCGTCGCGGCCGGACAGGTACCTGCATCCGAACGAGCAGCTGCCGCGCGAAGTGTGGCTGGCGCCCCTGCGGGTGCACACCACGACGCAGCTGGTGCTGCTGTGCGCAGACTGCACTGACGTGGTGGTGCTGGCCAACTGTTCCTCACGGGCGGTGTAACTGTGTCGGCAGAGTGCGATGTCGTGGCTCGGGCAGGCGTCGCGGCCGGACAGGTACCTGCAGCCAAACGAGCAGCTGCCGCGCGAAGTGTGGCTGGCGCTCCTGCGGGTTCACACCACGACACAGCTGGTGCTGCTGTGCGCAGACTGCACTGACGTGGTGGTGCTGGCCAACTGTTCCCCACGGGCGGTGTAACTGTGTCGGCAGAGCGCGATGTCGTGGCTCGGGCAGGCGTCGCGGCTGGACAGGTACCTGCAGCCGAACGAGCAGCTGCCGCGCGAAGTGTGGCTGGCGCCCCTGCGGGTGCACAACACGGCGCAGCTGGTTCTGCTGTGCGCAGACTGCACTGACGTGGTGGTGCTGGCCAACTGTTCCTCACGGGCGGTGTAACTGTGTCGGCAGAGGGCGATGTCGTGGCTCGGGCAGGCGTCGCGGCCGGACAGGTACCTGCAACCGAACGAGCAGCTGCCGCGCGAAGTGTGGCTGGCGCCCCTGCGGGTGCACAACACGGCGCAGCTGGTGCTGCTGTGCGCAGACTACACTGACGTGGTGGTGCTGGCCAATTGTTCCTCACGGGCGGTGTAACTGTGTCGGCAGAGTGCGATGTCGTGGCTCGGGCAGGCGTCGCGGCCGGACAGGTACCTGCAGCCGAACGAGCAGCAGCCGCGCGAAGTGTGGCTGGCGCCCCTGCGGGTGCACACCACGACGCACCTGGTGCTGCTGTGCGCAGACTGCACTGACGTGGTGGTGCTGGGCAACTGTTCCCCATGGGCGGTGTAACTGTGTCGGCAGAGCGCGATGCCGTGGCTCGGGCAGGCGTCACGGCCGGACAGCTACCTGCGGCCAAACGTGCGGCTGCTGCACGTCGTGGGGCTGGCGCCGCCGCGGGCGCGCGCCCTCCTGCTGTGGGTGGCGCTGGTGGCGCACAACGCGGCGCAGCTGGCGCTGCTGTGCGCGCGGCGCACAGACATGGCGGCGCTGGCCAGTGCCGTGCCGCTCGCCTCCCTCGTCTTCGGCGGCATTTTCCGCATCACGCTCTACCTGGCATTCCACCGCAAGTTCGCCAGCTGTGTCTCACAGGTCAGTAAGTGTGTCCCTCCTGCTTATTGGGATGTCGATTCACCACTCGTCACAGAAACTCTTCTGACACCCGATAAGTCCCGAGCCTCCGTGCCGTTACAATCTGCATCGGTCAAATTCAGATATTACGTACGAATTCCGTAATGTACACACGGACAGTGGTCTAATATGAAATTGCATCTTCTGTGTGTCTGCACGACTCACTTATTGCAGCGAGTTGACGACACTTTCGTAAAAAAGGTACATCTGACAAATTCCAGGAGGCCGTATTGTCACATTGGCACCAAATTACGACACATTTCTTCCCGACACTTCTGTAGACTGGTCATACGGTGCATCCTCTCAGGGTCACCTTACAATGTGGGTGGTTGGGTATGTGTGGGTAAGTGCTCTCGTGTGTTGTCCTATTGCAGACAATGATGTAAGGGCTCCGATTGTAGTAGATCAAATGTCACTGTGATCTCAATGCAAAATTAATGTTTTCACAATTTCTAAAGCCATCATTTTACATATGTAAACGTATAAAAGTGGATAAACTTTTGAAATCATTTATAGCAGTTTTTATTGTTGTGACCTCGTTGCCTTTTATGTTTTCCTTGTCCCGGTGTAGTCGTCAGTAAAGGTACTGGTGCAGGAATTGAAGTCAACTGTAACAACTATTCAGATTAATAATACAAGTTTTATTGTCTAAAAATTTTAATACTCAAATTTAGAACATAAGTCTGTTTCTTCTCTCTTATGGCGTAATCCGTACGATACTAGCGGCGCTGTGATCTAGTTACTGCTAAGTTGTTGCAGTGTTTTGACTTAATACTGTCTTATTTCTGACTTTGTAGCTGCCTAGTAACTGTCTGAGTTCTGAATAGTAACTGACAGGTTCTCACTAGTAACTGACTGGCTGTCCAAACGTAATTCGGCCCAGATATAGCTGCTTGTAGAGGGCGCACATCTTCGGTTACTCCCTCCGGGATGCACAGTGCCTCCTTGCGATTGGCTTTCAGTCGATCGCTGCCTTCGCCACGATCGTTCTCTTACGTCTGGCGTCTGGTGCTGACTTTACATCACAACATCCCTCCCCCCTGAAGCGCGGAACCGTTGTTGTAGGGAGCTCGACAGTGGGGGAGGAGGCAGGCTCGTGGACGTAGTGAGGACCAGAGTCTGTAGCTGCAGAGGACGGCAGACTACCGGCTGGGCCCCGCCATCCGGCCTGAGCTCGCGAGGGAACGTCCTCAGGGGAAACCTTCGAAGGGCACACCTGTGGCACAGGTGATGTCGTAGACGGTGACGTCGATGGCGATGTCAGGGTTAGTTGCTGTGTGGCGAGCTGCTCGTGCTGGTCAATGTCCAAGGGGATGTCCAGGGCAGGCAGGGGCTGCGAGGGCCCCAAGTCCATGACGTCGGGCTATGGTGCCGTGGAGATATGCAGCGGGGGCGACCGCCGAGGTGGCGTGGGCGACGAAGGTCGCGTGGTCTTTTTGGTGCGTGAATTTGCTGAGAGAAACGCAGAAGCATCTCAGGGTACATGACAAGGTCGAATTTGGTTGCGGTACTTGCTACCGGGACCTGAAATTTGAAACACGTGCACACCGCAACGTCGGATGATCTCGGCCCACTTCCACCGTCTGCGACTGCGAAAAACCCTGAAAGATTCTCGGTTACATGGAATGAAGCGATACTTCCGTGCCGGCGGCTGCTGTTGCTTCAGGTGGCGCGAGGGTTGGAGCAGATGGAGCAGGGTGCAGAAGTTCGGCCGGCGATGATCCTTAGCGTGGATGCGAGTGGTAGGAGGCGAGGAAGTGTTGCAGAGCTGCCTCACATGAGAGCTCTGAACGAAGTTTGTAAATCTGCTGCTTAAATGTGCGGATTGCGGGTGAAATGGTGCACTGGTTAGATGCTTAATCCCATTGCGTTCACAAAAGGAGCTAAATTCTTGCAATATGAACTGAGGACCGTTTTCAGAGACTATCAGTTCAGGGAGACCTTCGAGACAAAAAAATTGAAGACAACGCCCTAATCGTGCTACTAGAAGTCGTAGAAGACATTGGCACTGAATATGGGTAACCCCTAAAAGCATCAACCACAATAAGCCCCTTAGTGTTCTAGAACGGACCAGCATAGTCAATAAGCACTCGTTGCCATGGTGAATCTGCTTTTGGCCATGCAAAACATTTATGAGGTGGGGTGGACTGGTTGGTAGCGCACACTAAACACTGATGTCATCTTTTCTATTTGGGCGTCCATACCCTGTCAAGTACAGTGTCGTCATGCCAATCGCTTAGTGCGAACCATTCCCCAATGTTCTTGGTGAAGTAAGTTCCATACTTTGTTCTGCAAACATCGCGAAATCGGCACACGTGATTGTCCATTGTCATTTGAAACTAGAATCACACCTCTATACTGAAAATTCATTTCGTCTAGCAAAATAGCGATGCACCAGTGAATTTTGAATGCAACGCAATTAACGAGGCCACTGAGTGCGAATGAAGCGCAGCTAAATTTGTAAATCCGGATCTGTTTCTGTGGCACGAGCAATTTTACTATAGTCCAACGGGATGGATTGTGACAAACTATCTTCCTGTACATCTATCTGACAATATGACATCTCAGAAGCATCAAAGGCTTTGTCATGGCCAACCGGAAAATGGGAAATTGCGTCGGCATTTCCATGGCGAGTTGTGGGTCTGTACACAATCTCGCACTGATACTATGATAAAAACAGTGCCCAACGTTGCAATTTGTGTGTTGTGCGAGTGGGAATTAGCTTGGCTGGATGAAACAATGACTGCAAAGGCTTGTGGTCAATTACTAAATAGAATTTTCTCTCATATAAAAAGGGATGGAATTTTGTGACACCATACACTATTGCTAAAGTTTTCTTCTCAGTCTGAGAATAACGGCACTGTATGTCTGTCAAAAGTTTTGACGCAAAATGCTATCGGATGGTCCCTATCCTCATACTGCTCCCAGACCAAACGATGACGCATCCACTCGCAAAAGGACTGTTTTTTTTTTTTTTTTTTTTTTTTTTTTTTTTTTTTTTGGATCGAAGTGCACCAAACATCGATCACTGAGCAAAGCGTCTTTTAACTGCTGAAATACGCGTTGGCATTCGTCTGTCCAAACAAAACGAACATTTTTACGGCGTGGCCAATGCAAAGGGGCTGCAATTTGTGCTGTGGTTGGAATAAACCTTATATATTACGTCAACTTTCCGAAGACTGACTGTAATTCTCTCACATGTTTTGATGCCGGCAGGTCGCGAACGGCAAGCAAAGGTGTTGGGATAGGGTGCACACCTTGACTGTTTATTACGTGTCCTAGATACTGCAGTTCTGGTTTGAAAAAGTCACACTTATCTAAGCGACACTTAAGACCTGCATTAGACAAAACTTGAAACAATTTCCTCAAATTTGCAACATGTTCTTTTGGGGTACGGCCTGACACAACTATGTCGTCCAAGTAGTTTGAACAACAGGGCACCCGAGCTGTAAGCTGTTGCATATATCTTTGAAAAATTACGGGTGCGGATGCACTGCCAAAAAGTAAACGCAAATATTTAAATAAACCAAGATGAGTATTTACAACACGAACTTTCTGTGATTGTTCATCAAATGGCAGCTGAAGGTAGCATTGCTCAATTCTATTTTCGAGAATTATTTTCCTGCACCTAATTTGTTCATTAAATCTTCGGCAAGGTATAAGTGTCTACTACAACTGTTTGTGGATTCACTGTAGCATTGAAATCTACACAAATGCGAATGATACCTGAAGGATTCTGCAAAATACCAAGCGGACTCGCCCACTGGCTAGCTTGTATTAGTTAAATTGCACCATTTTCTTGCAATGTGCGAAGTTCTTGTGCTACTTTGTCGTGTAAAGCGAGCGGTACATCACGAGCTTTGCAAAATTTTGGTTTGGCGTTTTCCTTGAGGGTAATGCGTACAGCGAAATATTTAGCTTTTCCTAGCCCGGCAGAAAATAAATGTGGAAAGTCTTTCAGCAATCTCTCGACACTGTTTTTAGCACAAGTAAAACATGTAAAACACAGAAAAAAAAGCTTGAAATGTCACTGTGCGGATTTGCAATCGGTATACTGCAGGTAGTGAACACTGTCCTAGCACAGGAATTTCATTGCCATTGTATGCTGTTAACTTCGTTTTAGTGCGAGAAAGGGGCGGCGATCCTAACAGTTCATAAGTTTTGTGATTGAGCAATGTGGCTGATGCAGCTGTGTCTAGTTGAAACTTTACAGGAATGTCATTCACACGCAAATTGACATACATTTGATGTTATGAGGGGCAGCCGCTGGTTTGGATATTACTGCATTTTTTCGATTACTATTGTCTTGTCTCTGTTTGGATCGGAAGGGCAAATTCTGTTTCTTTTGCTGCAAGCGCACTGTTTGTATGTGACCTTTCTTGCCGTATGCATAGCATTTTTCTGACCGGGATGGACAGTTCTGCCGTTTGTGCCGCAGGAAACAATGCAGGCGTGATTTCACTTCCTTATTTGGCAAGGTTCCGCATGTAGCAAGTTGTTTACGCTTTGAGCGGGCAGGCGGAAGTACACGGCGTTTGACCCGACGCTCGCCAGTGCGTGACGTGACACCAAGCAGTGGAATAGAATCAAAGTTTTCCTCTGCTGTGGCACCTGTATCGTACTGTCCCAAAATCAGTTCTACTTGATAGAATGACGCATCTGACATTTTTAGAATCTGTTCTCTAATTCTACTGAGGAATATTGCGTCATGCAACATGACATCTCAATACAAAGCTGCACACGAACATTTAAATTCACATATCCTAGTGAGAGTTTGAAGATCTGTTATCCGCTGCCTGTATGTTTCGTTCAGATTCTTCCTACATCTGAAGAACTGATAACTTGCAGCCACTACATTGATTTGCTGTTCATAATATGCCGTGAGGGCTCCTATCACTGAATCGAAAGTTCAGAAGGCCTACACACGATAACAGAAAACGAAGTTTGACAGTGCCTTGTATCCTGTGCACTGTGGCGTAGGCTTCAAACTGTTGTAACCAGTCCAACCAGTCCTCTTCTTTTTCGTCATACTGCCGGAATGGTGGAATTACTGGAGGTTGCGGCTGCTGCTGTGGCACTTGCGCATTTTGAGACTCAGCTGCGGCCACAAGTTGTTGCTCAGTTTGCAGGAGGGATGCAATTTGCTGGCTCTGAAACTGAAGCATTTGCATTAGCTGCTGTGCAAGAAGCTGCAGCGCAGTCATGGTGCAAATACAATAATAATAAGAACTGTGCAAAAATGTAGAAATTTACTCGTAACCCTGCAACAGAATCAAAAGATTATTTACTGGATCCTCCTAGACCTGGAAAAAAATTGTTAAAAGTGCAGCGCACTTTCAGACACAAATATTTTGTCGCAATCTGGTTCTTCGTTGTCCTCGTCGCCATTTGTTGTGACCTAGTTGCCTTTTGTTGTATCCTCGTCCCCGTCTAGTCGTCAGTATAGGTACTGGTGTAGGAATTGAAATCAGCTGGAACAACTTTTCAGATTAATAATACAAGGTTTATTGTCTGAAAATTTTGATACTCAAGTTTAGAACATAAGACATTTTCCTCTTCCTTCTTGCTCCTCGTGGCGTCGTCCATGGGACACTAGCTGTGCTGTGACATAGTTGCTGCTAAGTTCGTAGCCGCGTTCTGCCTTAGTACTGTCCTATTTATGCCTAGTAACTGACTGACTTCTGAATAGCAACTGACAGGTTCTCACTAGTACCTGACGGGCCGTCCAGACGTATGTCGGCCTAGGTGTAGCCGCTTGCAGAGGGCGCGCACATTCGATTACTCCCTTCAGGATGCTGCTTGTGATTGGCTGCCTTCTCCACGGTCGTTCTCATACGTCTGGCGTGTGCCGCTGACTATCGCACCAACATTTATGGATGAGGAAAAGATGTACAGTTATGTCCAAGAGGACGGAAGAATTGCTCACACAGTCGACCGAGCTTTGGCCTACACTTGCACAGTCTTCAACCCTGACAGAGTTTTTGCCGCCCTTGCATGGCCATCGAGGCCACCTGACCTGTGACTCTGCGATTACTCTACACACAGAGTCCCCGAGACCAAACTGTACCGTTACTGTCCTCAAGAGTCTTGAGAACTGCAACAGAACATTTTGGATTAGATGGCAGTTCCAGCAGTCCAAACTTCAGTAGAAAAATGTTCAACTGCTTATATATCCAAGAGTTCAAATTACTGAGGTCACTGGTCCCTAGACTTTGTAGCGTTACCTCACATTTCTGCTATACTTTATGACGATTTATTTTAAATTGTGTTTTATTGCTGTGTGGGCAACCGTTGGTCGCCCATGTTAAGATACGCTAGGCAGCGGTAGCAGACAGTGGCTAATTCGTTGCGAGTGCGACAGATGATCATCCCAGCCGAGGGAAGCCAGCGGTTAGCAGCAATGCAAGTAGTGTGGGACTCCACCGTGTTTTCTATGGCGGGAATTGTCACTCTTTTATGTTAACATTTTATTGTTTAAAAAGGCTGGACAATAAATTCAACATTACCAGTGATTACATTCATGTTGGCAGTTGGGCAAGTGATGTACATTGGATGCTGCCATTCAGACAATAGCGTGCTAGTTTCTAGAGTTCAAGCGCCAAGGCGCGAGGAGGTGGAAAGTACCAGTTACTAGCGGGGCATGGTGCAGGCATGACTTAGTGCTAGGTCGTGGAACCTTCAAAACTAGGTGCCAAGAACATCGTTTAACTAAGAAAGGCGCTGCCAAAATAATTCGGCCTTTTCTGCCGGCCGGGGTGGCCGAGAGACTGAGGCGCTCCAGTCGCGGTCTGCACGGCCACTACGGTCGGGGGTTCGAATCCCCCCTCGAGCATGATATTTGTGCCGTCCTAGTTCATAAGTAGTGCATAAGTAGTTTGTAAGTTTAGGGACTGATGACCCTGTAGTTAAGTCCCATAAGCTATACAAACGTTTGAACATTTTTTCGGCCTTTTCCGAGCATCTCAAAAGAAGGAAACACATTCAGCCCCCCTAGACTAATTGCAAGTTCTTCACATCGCCCCCAAAGAAATAAAAAACTCTCACTTCTGGAAGAATTAGAAATCACTAAGTTTGTGAAACGGTCCCCGGGACACAGTCTCAACAACAGCTCATTACAAAAAATCAAATATTTTACGACATCATGTTATCCTCCTTTTTGTAAAATAACCCCCTTCTGACAATTCACAACATCTTTCATCCACCCCACCCCCAGGCTTCTAATAATTTCGGTTTTATTCATTATTGTTTCACTATGCCATGTATCATTTCACAAGATTCATTCCCTCGCGTCACAAACATCTCTGGTAACACCAAGCTACTGCTTGGCAAGCCGCTCATTCTCGAAGGCGTAACTTTGCCCAAACCGCTTTGTTTAGCGGTCGCATTTATGTTCCACAGTTATTAACAATGCTACTAGTTGACGACAGCGACTCCTCTGCTGCTATGGAGAGTTTTATCATATAAAAAGCATTCCATTAATTTCCATACTGTACCCCTTTAGTCCCTAGTTATTCTACTTCAAATAGCCGTTACATACTTTGTACGTATATCTCTTTGCAAGGGCTCAATGACAGAACACAAATTGTTAAGCTACCTGCACCACAGCTTTCGATAGTTCTGTGGCTCTATCTCCGCCCAAGTAAGTCTGACTTTTCAAAATGTACTCACCTTAACCACATTAGATTCGCTGCCCGCCATGTACACGGACTGTAATAAAACTTTTGTCTGTTTCCAGTCTGACGATGCGCTAACAGCGGGAAACGCGTAATTGGAATAATAAAGAACACAGAGACTGAGAATTATTTTAAAAAATGATACAATTATGATAAGCTTTTCACTCCTGGTAGTGTCTTAAAAATTTAAGTTGGATTCACTACGGTGAGTGTTCACTTTGAAAAAAGAACTTAGGGCATCAACTGGGAGGATGTATTCTTTGGGATAACTACAGCCCGCACTTATTTGACACTCTACTACTCCCAAGTTGTCGTTCAGTGTCCACGGTCGTAGTCGACTGTTCCTGTTTCCAGCTCCAGGCGCATCTCGCCTCGCCGACTCGTCTTCCTCTCTGTCTGAGCGGCAACGGTCGGGTCAGTCATCATCTCACATTAGGCACGGAGGAAGTTTGTGAGCACCCTCGACGGCGAGCGACCACAGGAGATAGTGGCACACCTTCGTGGCACGGGATTTGTGAGGTTACATCCGAGCAGGAGCCAATGCCCGAGTGCCGAAGCACACGAGTGAGGTTGACAAGTGTTTGGCTGTCGCAGTACACGTAGCAGCTGGTGCGGTCGCGACTGCCGTCGAGTGGCGTGCAGCAGGGGGGGGGGGGGTGTCCAGGGCGGGAGGAGTGGTGCGGTCGCGACTGCCGTGCCCCGCTGCTGCCGTCGAGTGGCGTGCAGCAGGGGGGGGGGGGGTGGGGGCGACGTGGGCGGGCACGGGTAGTTCGTAAACGAGTAGGTGAGAACGTTAAGGCAAATTACAAAACCTTAAATAAACTAGACCATTCGGGCCTGTCGGTTTTACAAAGCGTCACCCAATGCTTATCGAGAGACAATTTGTAATGTATGAGAAATGTTTAAGAAATTTTCTAGCACTGTCACAGGGACTGAAACTAAGGTACATTTAGTAACATTGACGTAGTGGCCACATGCTTTGTAGAGACACACTCGCAGTCTCGCTCACGAGGAGGCGCAAGTGGCAAACGCTGGCGAGAGGCACATACTGAAAGCAGACTTTGTTGTATACTATCGCATTAAAGCGACCTGCCACCAGCCCGAGGCCGCGCTGCTGTAATCTGCTGCGCAAACCGCGCGTTGGGCCCAACTGCAGCACCTAATATCTGGTTCCCGACCCTTTGCAGAACACTGGATTGCTCCTGTCACTCCGGCGAGTGCCTGTAGAGTCTCTGTATAGCGCAGAGAGTCGAGTACACTTAGTGGCCCTACACCCGCAGCAGCTCCAGCGGTCCCTCCATTCCTTAAAACATTCTATAGACAAAATCACAAAATATGTAAAAGCAAATTCTCATTAAAATTAAGCTTGGTATTAAAATAAACAAATGGATAAATTGACATCCTAATCCTATAGTCAGAGAAACACTAGAACAAGACGTGAAATTACGTAAACACCTGGAACAATAAATACAATAAAACAGTGTTCATTAAGTCAAACATACAACTCACAAACTGCCTGTAAAAAAGATAAATCAAGACACACACTAGATTAAAAGCAGATCATAAATTTAAACATGTTTCCTAAGTTCCAGCTGAAATTTACAAAAGAAAGTGATTATGAACTGCGTATTCCTAATTTGTACTGCTAAGGGTGTACAACTTTGGGCATTCGTCTCGCGCTGTGGTTGCATTAATCGTGGGCTCGACTTTACACACTGGGCTGGTACTTTTCTCTCGTCAACAAATTTCAAGAGGGCCTGCTAAGCTACATCCTGCAGTATGTCCTTCTCAGCTATTATAGGGTGGCGATCAAGTTTCCTGCAAACTAAAACTTGAAAATTCCGATAGGGATGCACACAGTTCACGATGTTGAAGCTTGCATTACGGTTTGATTAATTAATTGGTAAATTAGATGCTCCACCCACTTGGCATTACAATCCTTGTCCCAGCGACACGCAACAAGTTCTTTAACAGCTTCTACGCTTCACCGAGCGCTGACCCGTCCCTGTCCGGGAGGGCAACACGTCGGCAGCACGTCGGCAGTTTCCAGGACACACTGGCTGTGCCACCACTAACTGCCGTCCTCCCTGCTCTGGAGGAACGTGCCCTTCCCATTCACTCACTGACGGTACTGGACATCACTGTACGGATCGGCGCTCCTCCCCTAGCAACATGGTAGGGAAATTAATTTTTTTTTATTAAAAGTTTCCAAATCTTTAGTTTTTTCCCTCCGACTTTAACCATCGGCCGACTAAGCTGCAAACCGCTGACTCGCCGTTCGGCTCCTGGCCGCCTGCTGCCACTCAGCAGTCAGCAGTCAGCAGTGGCTCGCGGCCAGTCAGCAGCGACCGCGTGGGCGGACATCAGGCCTCGCTCTTCCAAGCAACAAGCCAGCGTTCACACGTCTTTCCCTGTCTTCTCCGCTTCCCCCCTCTTCTTCTATACCACCATGTTGCTCCGTGACGGGCGCCAATCCTTCGTAGGCCCCATATCCTGTAACTGTTACCTGTCGTAATAAACCTACAAGTCTGCCAGTAAGCCCGGCATTTCTCATTTAGCCGCCCCGTCTTGCTCACAACTTCCGCTCAGCCACTCCTGACAACCGACACCCGGTACATCAATACAACCTAAAAAATTAAACTTACGCAGCACAGCCGAAAAGAAAGGTACACCCTAAAATAATACACTTTGTTTGGTACTAATTGTACTTAGATCGGCCACCTTACGGTCGGCTACGACAAACGTTAAGTAGTAGGGGGAATTATCGGAACGCGGTGGTGGCGCACCTGAACTCGGCGCGCCTGAGCGCGTAGCGGCCTGGAGGGGCCTGGCCGCGTGGCAGCACCAGGAGCAGTCAGTTCCGTTCCTCCGGTCGGAGCCGCCGCCACATCCTGATGATGGTCGTCTCGACAACTGAGGGTCCGTTCCGGGGTCCCAACCAGGGGTCCTTCACGACGCCGCGTCGCCTTCACGTGTCGCCGTCAGCCGTCAGCCGTCAGCCGTCAGCCGCCACCGACGCCGCCGCCAACGCCGTCGTCGACGCCGCACTACACCGACATCATGTGAGTGTGACGTCAGACTGATTTGATATATTAACTTCCCCTATACCTCCTAACATCTTTATCTCAGTCCTAAAAAAATCCCTTTCGTGACCATTAAAAATGCCTAACACTAGGTCGCACGACCAGCAACCGGGTGCTACAACTGATAGCGACCCCATTGCTGCTCTACAAGAACGACTAAATCGGCTCTTATTAGAGAACAATGAGTTAAAAATAAATTGCATGAAACAGAGCAGAGACAAATTCCTGCTTCGCAGAATTCCATCGCGGTAGGCACTCCGTCTACCCTCAGTTCTAGCATTGTAACTTCCGCTCCTTCTGTTGCCACTACCTTGCCTGCTATCACATTTTTGCCCTCCTTTTCCGGTGAACCCCGGGAAAGTGTGGAATCTTTCGTTCAAAATATTAAAGATACCGGTCGTCTCTGTGAATGGGGGAACGATATGTTGCTAAATGTACTACGTATGAAACTCGCAGGTGATGCGCGGGTATACGTAGAATCTGTAGAATCTCTTAAAAACACATCACGTGTCGAGGTCCTTGTGGCCGGATTAATGGAGCGTTACTCTGACAAAAGGTCTGTCAGCTATTACCGTGACCAGTTGTCCACCTTGAGGCAAAAGCCGCAAGAAGATTTCGAGGCTTTTGCCGACAGAATTCGATCTATTGCCTGTAAAACTTACACCCTTAGTGGGGACCCCGTTAGAAACGCGGTGGTTTTAGACGAAGCAGAGATTCGTGCAATTGAAGTTTTTATCAGGGGCGTTGACCCGAAATACGAGGGAAAAATTAAAATCGCGTCCCCAAACACTTTACACGAGGCGGCACGACTAGCACTCCTCAGAGAGGAGGCCGACGCATTTGTAGCCGGGTCTAGCCGGCAGCCCGAAAATAAAAATGTTTTCGCCAACGACTTAAGTTGTGGTCGTTGTCACAAACATGGGCACTCTGCTGAACGGTGTCGCGGCCCCTTCTGTACTAATTGCCACAAAATAGGACACCTGCTTCGAAGTTGCACCATGCCCTTTACATTCAATACCAACACCACAAAGCAGCAAAACAGGGCAAAGTATGCAGGTAAGAGCTCAGGCCCGAAACAGGGAAACGCCATTGGGGTAGGTGTAACCGCCCATCCTCACCCCCATTAAAACACATTACACTCCTGAAGTACTCAGGCGTAACCGAGGTGGCGAGTGTCGTGCTAAAGGGAAGAATAGGCAACAAAACGGTTACCATTTTGGAAGGCACGGGTGCGCAAATTAGTCTTGTTTTTCTTGCTCATTGTAAAGATAAAAAAATACAACCCCCGCGATGACGTCTGTAGGGCATTGGGGCAGGTACAATCGAACCAATTGGTAGTTGCAAAATTAAGTTTCAAGTCAATAACATTCATTACCGGTTCGCCATGGAGGTGGTAAACTGGAAGCACGTGGACTATGATATTATACTAGGGGATGATTTCTTGCGGATGTATAGGGGGCTAATCGATTACGGAACTGAGACCGTGCGATTCGGTGGTCATGAACACCTTTTCAGCCGATCCAGCTCCAAAATCAGTTCGGAACAGCCACACAAAGTCAAGGAAGCCTGGCCACTTTCCTCTGACAAAAGTGTGGGTGAGTCCGCGCTGAAAGCGAATGGAACCCTGGAACTTCCCGCAGCAACCGGCAGGATTTTGTGGCTTCCTACAACAACAAAAGGGCGTAAAGACGCCACCCTTTTAGTAGAACCCCTGCGCCAAAATGAGGTGCTCGACAGGCTGCAAGTGTATGTACGCCGCAGTCTATGTCGCCCAGTACAACGCAATAGACGGTATTATATACCTGTTGCAGTTGACAACTTTGGCACAATCGACGCCACTATCCAGCGTGGTACTGTGTTAGCAAGTGTTTCAATAATGGAAGTCTCAGATATACCTCCCGCACCGACAAAACAGCAAAAGTCTACCAAAAGGCTACCGAAAAAACAAATTCGCTCACTCAGCTCCCGCCTACAACAAATGTTTACTGACAAATTGCAACATTTACCCCCATCAGATCAACACTCAATTAATGCAGTTTTAAATGAAGTTTCTTGGCTCTTCGAAGATAGGGATTATTTGCCAGCCACAAATTTAGTAGAACATGAGATTCCCACCGGTGACGCTCGTCCAATCCGGCAAAAGCCGTACAGAATACCATACCATCTTCAATCAGTGGTAGATGAATCCATCCAACAACAGCTCGCCGCAGCCATCATCCAACCATCGTCTTCTCCTGGTCCAGTCCCATACTTATGGTAAGAAAGAAGTCTCTGAATGGCGAGGTAAGCTACAGAATGTGTGTGGACATGCGAGCAGTGAACAAGGTGACGACACCGGATCACTACCCGCTTCCACGCATTGAGAAACTATAGACCGACTGGGTGACTGTAAGTTCTTTACCACACTAGGTCTTAAAAGTGGATATCACCGGATCCCCATAGCGCCGCAAGATCGGCCTAAAACCGCCTTTGTAGTCCCCAGTGGGCTCTATGAGTTCATCAGGATGCCATTCGGGCTGCGAAACGCACCTGTCACCTTTCAGCGTTTTGCTGATCTGCTGTTAAGAGGACTAAAACCTACTATTTGTTTAGTTTACCTTGACGACGTTACAATCTTCTCTAAAACCATTTAGGAACATATAAAACATCTCTGCAGTGTGTTTGCCAGACTTAAAGATGCTAACCTTAGTTTAAAATTAGAAAAATGTAATTTTTCTCAAAAACAAGTAAAGTATTTAGGCCATATTATCAGTGATGCTGGGGTCAAACCTGATCCGCAGCTCACCGAAGCAGTCAGCACATTCCCCATTCCTAATAATGTCAAAGAACTTCAAAGTTTCTTAGGTCTCAGTAATTATTACCGTAGCAGAGACAGCCAAACCTCTGACTGCCTTGCTAAAGAAAGATGCTCAATTTAATTAGTCAAAAGATTGTGACATAGCTTTCCGCAAAATCAAACACATGCTCACACATGCTCCCCTGCTAATATATCCCGATTTCAATAAACCCTTTATCCTGTCCTGCGATGCTTCAAATTACGCCCTTGGCTGTGTATTAAGTCAAGACGTCGATGGGGTAGAGCAACCCATAGGCTACGCGTACCGCCAACTGAATCAAGCACAACAGAAAAAGAATGCCTAGCGCTCCTTTTCGGGATTACCCATTTTCGGTGCTATCTGTTTGGTAGAAAATTCACAGTATACACCGACCACTCTACCCTACAGTGGCTATTAAATTTAAAAGACCCAAGCAGCCGCCTAATGCGGTGGACCCTCCGACTGTCGGAATACGACTACGAAGTTCGTCATAAACCTGGCAAACTCCACCAAAACGCCGACGCCCTTAGCCGAAAGGTTAGAATAATTCAAACAGAGGACATTCTAATAGACGAACTTCGGGAGGCACAAGAACAAGATCCCGTTTGCCAAAATTACAAGTCCCTCCCGGAATTCGAAGAGCAAGATGGTATCCTTTACAGAAAAACCCCACACGGCAATGGAATAGTAATTCCGGCACCCCTCCAAGAAAGTATTATTAAGCAATGTCATGACTCACTTCAGGCTTGCCACAACGGCAGAAATGCCACCAATGTCCGCGTCGCCACCGAGTATTGGTGGGCGACCCAACAGAAAGATGTGGTTAATTACGTTAGAGCTTGTTTATCATGCGCTCTGCGCGCCCAAAACAGATCACAACATATTCCTTTGCAAAGCCTACCGCAAGCCAAGAAACCATTTGATTTCGTTTCCCTTGACATTGTAGGACCCTTGCCTCAAACGCACACGGTAACAAATATATATTATCCATCATAGATCATTTCTCTCGTTTCTTAGTCATGGTACCTATTCCGGACCAATCTGCAGAAACAATAGCCAGACAATTCGTTGAACGACTCATTCTTCCGTATGGCAGTCCTGAAGCTATTCTCACCGATAAAGGAAGTAACTTTATGAGACAATTGTTCACTCAGGTGTGCAAATTGCTCAAAATCCGGAGGTGGAGAACCACTCCCTTCCACCCACAAAGTAACGGCCGTGTAGAGCGTGTCCATCGTACAGTAATGAAGATGGTCTCGCATTACACAAACAAATCGCACTCCGATCGGGAAAGGTATATCCCTTTCGCTACCTCCGCATGTAACACCCGAATTCACGAGTCCACCGGCCACACCCCTTATGAAGTCGTGTTCGGCCGAAAAATGAACTCGCCCTTCGAGCTGGAAAAACTGCCTTGAGAGGTCGACAACCAGCATGTAAAACATTTGGCGAGGCGATTTAAAGAGATTTGGCGGAAGGTCCAAGCTAATAACGCTAAGGCCACCCCCAATCAACGACGTCAAAAGAACCGCAACGCTGTCGCACCTAGTTACAAACCGGGCGACCTAGTGCTACTCAAAATACAATTGTTAAACCAGGCCGAGCTAAAAAGTTCACGCCAAATTTTGAAGGTCCATATAAAATTCTGCGGTTGACCTCTTCCGTCAATGCAGAACTGCAGTTAGCAGACCGGACATCAATAGTGCATTTTGACAGGTTGCGTCCTTGTTATGGGCGACAACCGCGGCCCGCATCAGCAGAACCAACTGCACCACCGAAACCGCGCCCTGTCAAAAGGCGCCGAAAAAAGCCAACACCTCCTCACTTGTCTCACAAGTACCCATTGCGGTCAAAACATAAATATTCCTTACGTTCACGTGACTAGTCACACAACTAACACAACTATTAAACGAATCAATGTACCATGGTATACCATACGTTTCACCGTGCGCACTTACGGCGTCTAGCTAATGCCTTTATACAATAAAGAAATCTGCTTAGAGCAAAATCACGGTCAAAGAACCGATGTATACATTTCAATTACGGCCAAAGAGCCTTCTCGCTATGGTAAATATCAAAAAACACCGGGACGGCACTGCCACTAAACAAGTATCAATTGCCCAGAGGATTTAAACACTAGTATATCTTTACACTCCACATACATCATTTGTTTAGTTATTGTTTATTCTCTCAATGTCATAAGTGTTTTAGTATTAAGTATGCATTGCCGACTGCGCTCAGCCATCAACTTTCATTGTGTTATATGTATGGTATAGTTAAGGCATAGTTAAGAGCAAGTTTCTATTACTTTTGACACTCAACAGATTGCTTCATAGCTTTCTGTGGTTAAGATAAGTTAGGTAATTAATTATTCTGCTTATGCTTTTCGACAGTGCGGTTGCCAGAGCGACAACCAAACTAATTTTGCGACCACCATGATTACTACCTTAGGATATTAACAATTGATTCTTTTGTGGAAATGGTTAAGGTTTAGTAGAAGCCTACTAAGTAACCCAGTGTCATTACCCCTTGTTTAAGAAATACTAGCTAATTTGTAAGTAATCAGGCATTAGCTGAAGGCCCAGGAACGTCTAGTTACACTTCACTAACAGGCCAAATTCCGTAACATTTTATTTGAGTTGTTTACTCCCCTAAACTTAACAGTTTTACATATATTAACAATGTTTTTTTACACATCGGTAGAATTTTGAGAAATATTTTGTAACCACAATAACATTTCACTAGCCACTACGCTAAAACATCAAGCGTTATGTGCCCCTTATTTTATTGCTACAGTATATCATTATGTTGCTTTAATTTGGGGAAATATTTGCATTCCCGATTCAGCCTTTACTTACTAACACTGGTTGCAAGTTTACATAATGTTGCATGTTCAACATTCTCAACAAACAACTCCTTCCATACGAATTAATTATTGTAAAGAAATTTGCCAATGAATCACCTGCCAGTGCGTATTTCGGTAAAGAAGCAGCCGTCAAACCAACGCCACAGAGTATGTTGTTGTAGCCGAGCAACCATCTCCAAACGAACCTCTCCCCCCCCCCCTTGCAATACAAACATCACGTCGTCCGATATAATTTCACGTTACACACAGTAAACTAAACGCACCTTCACACCCCCGTTTCATTAACAGAGCTAGGTCGAACTGACGGCACAAGTGAAAGACAAGGAACCTCACGGACCCTTTCACTATTTCCTATTAGACCTAATGACGATTAATTCCATCAATGTACGAACGTATTATGACGGTGGCATTGTACAGAGTGGGTGGGAGAAACCTTGGTAACGCAGTTTTTTACGCTACTCGCGGGGCACGAACCTATTCGTCCGGGCTGACAATTATGGTGGGCGGATAGTGTCGGCTGCTACGGAGTTAATTTTTGAGAAAACCCCGGTCCTTATACCACATTTTACGCTCTGCTGAGTTACCAACGCTATCCTATATTTCTCCTTCCGCCTCCGGCGGTACCGGCTCTATCATTCTTTCCATCCACTTTACACTGAGTTATTGCTACTCCCTTGTTGCAGTTCTTCTCCCATAGATTCACCAAAGGAGACATGTCCCTGATTAGTCGTTCGCATTACTACGTGATTGATTTCCAATCAGCACCATTCGACACCATGGCCGTCCTCTAAGACTACCCAATATCTAGCTCGCACCTACACAACGAATTGGCCAGCGGTTCTTTTCCACATCATTGACTGCACATCGTAAATGAGTTTCATTCTCGTGAAGCAACAGCGCCGCAGATAACGCGTCTGCAACGCGACGCTGCTATAAGCCAGCATTCCTCCCAGCCGCAAGCCGCACTGGAAGACGCCGCTATAACGCCACGGTCAAACACGTTTTGCTACAATGCGTCCACTGAATTTCCCTCAAACCACATTATTCCTTCAACATCTAGCGATATCTAACGTCCACAAAAGACGTCGGGTGCAATTAACCGCCGCCCATTTTGTGCTTTTTCGTTGTTGCAAATTTATTACGTCACTAGCACGGGTTCGACAATGCTGACACAACTCTTGTTACTTCAATTGTCAATCAATGATGTCCGTGTTACACGACAGTAACCAGGCAAACCTCTTCTCGCAGCAAATGCTGCCATGTTTTAATTCATCACATTTCATCTACACTATAAATATCTTCCACTAACACTGATTAACAAGTTCATGTTTACACACCACGTAAGAAACCGTCTCTATCTTACCCACATTTTTGTGTTTCCAATTTACTACTCCAGCTTATTGCCCTCGCTGATTTACTTTCCGCCACAGGCGCGGCCTCACAAGCCGCCATAATTGTACTGCGCTCTTGTGGCAAGCTCGGTGTAACCATCGCTTCATTGCAAGAGGGGGGAGAATACACAATATTTGCGGAAAACACAGAAGTACTAATATTGGCATCATCTTCACGCTTCCGAGTCTTGTTTGAAGGTTACACATACATTTTGACTCCTCCAACACGTCCTATTATTTGCAATGCAACTATCATATCACGCTACTTGATCAACAGGTGTAATGTTAAGATCATAGGGCATTGGTAACTCAGGAACTGTTTTCATGTTAGCAGATGCACTGACATCAGTTTTACAGTTTTCATTTTTACTACTTTCCAATCAATATAATTCGAACTCCTTTTACAACCGCTTATCTCTAACGTGTCGCTCGAGCACATTCTCAAGTGAACTGAAAGTTCCGCACTCAAGAAGTATTTGCTGCCATAACGGTGCTGCATATCTAAAAATGCCTAGACCCGTACCTACAATTCCACATAACCTTAATGTGCGGTAAAGCTGTTGTGAAAAGTGTAGGAACGCTTTCTTCGCGTAGTGTACAACGCGAGGAGATTGCCAATCACGCCGACGCAGCAGATGACCGCGCAGTCCGTTTTGACCCTTTCCCGAACTTTCAAGAATTCCAGAACCCACCTTCCTTGCAAATTCCAGTCCCTCCCGCTCCCCGGTGATCGACCACCGACCGCAACCGTTGGCGATAGGCCTACCACCCGGTCAGCAATTCGCACGTGAACAATGCAAGCAAATACCGGAGATTCCGCAATACCTCGGCAAGCAGTCACGATCCGTGGAACGCGCTGCCTAACCAGCTTCGGCAGTCACGTCGTTCAGGTAACGTGCTTCAGTGAAATTCGGATGTTCACAGTGGTTAAAAGTTTACCAACTTCACAGTTCCTCGTAACTAAGGTATGTAATGAACTCCTTTGCTACGTTGTACAATCGTTCTAATGGACATCAGTCCTAGTAGATATTTTCTTTTTCTAGGTTTCCGCGCTAGTGAACTTTGGCTTAAAAATGTTCTTCGCAGTTGTGATGCTACTTGGCGCCTCGGTTATGGGAGAGTCGCCTATTCGGATACACCCTACTTCTACGGGCGTTCTTTTTGAAAAATTGCCAGCAGTAGTGCACACACCACACTCCGTCGAAATCTCCGCAGAATTTAGCATCGCCATGCTTCAAGAGGAGGACTTGGCACTTCAGCAAAACGTTCGCCAATTAATGTAGTATGAACCCCTAACTAAATTAATAGAAATGAAGGAAGTAAATCGCATTATATCCCATTTACGTGCGCAATTACGCAGTATAACTGACGCTGTCCCGCCTATGCGAGTAAAACGTGCATGGTTTAATGCAGGCAGCACTCTTTTGAAAACTGTTTTCGGAACACCGGACCACAGAGATGCAAAACATTGGAATCATGCTATAAGTGAACTGTCAACACTTACGCAAGGACTACATACTGCGGTCACTCACCAGCAGATTCGCTTAACGCACTTAGAGAATAATTTACTTGCAGCTACTAGAAGAATACCAGTAACTGCTAATGAGTTGTCACAGCATTATCAATATTTAACAAATATTGTGCAACAGGAACTTTCCCCACGTCATCACGGCGTCACCAACGAGACGAACACCATCCAACTCTCGCGAAGTATACAAATTTTACTATCCAATGTCAACACTGCCCATTCACACCTACAAATGCTACACAATGCCATTCAGTCAGGTCTACAAAGACGATTAAGCCCTCAGTAGCTACCCGCTGAATTGTTTCTTCATCTTCTACATAATAATTATGCCGCCGCCACAGTAACGCTTACACGAACAGAAACGCAATTAAGAGCACTCATCTCGGTTCTAGTGTCATGCACCAACTGCAATTATGAATGTTATAAACTGCATGTTTTCCCTACCATATGGACTCGCGTGGCAAACTAATGATTACCTCGTAGTCAGTGCAGATACACAATTTCATACCACCCTCCGGAGTGATGAGTTCCATCAATGTCATTTTGTCAGTACATATTTATGTCCGAATCTAATCATGCATACCCGTACAGATTACTGTGAAATTTCTCTATTTCTATCAGAAGACGTTTCATCGTCATTTACCCGCTTGGTTACTCCTGTTTTAACCTCCATACGTAACCCGTAGGAAATACTTTATTGTATGCCGTACCAAACGCCACGGCGTTTACCTTTTTGTGTTATGATCCACTACAAGGACCTCACATGTATCGTGTTACGTTACATGGAACTGGCTTAGTATATAATATTACCAGCTGTGATGTATCCACATCTGCTCGGCGTATTGTCACATCCCATCGCACTTATGCATCCTTGAAGCTACCCCCTCCTGTTTTATATCTGCCAGAAATACCTTACCATGCTCCCGTGCACGAAGACTGGACAGAATTACCAAGATGGAATTCTACCGGGTTGGTACACTCATTACAACATTTGGTCCGTAGGGAACAAAATACGATTTCCCTCGACCGAGCCTTAGCGCACATAGATGCGTGGAACCAAAAGCAATATCAAATAAAGGTTTTGACGCCCTCTATTTCCGCTCCTGTTCTGATCTTTATAACAGTAATCATCGCGTTCTTCCTCATGAAGAAGAAGCCCCGGAAAAGTCGGGATCACGCCCGCGAAATTCCAGACCCCTAATCTGCTGGAATTTGCCAGCTCTAGCCCACTCATCCCCCTGTTCACATCTAAGCATATCTTAGTCGTGAAGCAGTACTGACGTCACACTCACACCAATTGAATGTACTCTGTAAATCACATCATGATTCACATCAATTAAGTACCAATGTTCACCTTTACTTAATGCCACTCAAATGTTACCACTTCACACTTGTATTGCGTAGAATTATCAGCAACCAGATATATTGTAATACACTCTCACTTTACACCAATGTATCTTTGTTTCACACGTCAATTATGAAACCAATGTAACTCACTTCGTATATACTTAAGTGATATGTCACTCATTGCTCATTTATTTGATTGGATGTTATTATTGCCAACTCAGTTAATAATTCGTGACTCTAGTAAAAACTAGATTTCTACACCACACTCCGTTTCATTATCATGATGCACCTTGATAACTACAATTTTACTATATTGTTACACCTACATTCACTATATGTCATAAACAACACACAATCAAAAACGTTATAATACTCAATACTACCGAGTGTAGCTAGTGCTACTCAATGTTATGTATTGTATCAAATCAACTCTTATGTGTTAATTGTTGTATCCTTTAGGACTCCTAAATGTGTAACGTGCTATGAGCACCCCATTTTAAGGCTCGGTGGACGAAAATGGGCCACCACCCACCATCAGCCCTACTGGATGCCCGCGCGGGTGAGTTTCAGCCACGCGCGGCTACGGCCCGGCCACCGGCACCTTCCGCGCCCCTGGACCCCTGGACCCCTGGACCCCTGGACCCCTGGACCCCTGGACCCCTGGACCCCTGGACCCCTGGACCCCTGGACCCCTGGACCCCTGGACCCCTGGACCACGCCCTCACCCCGCCGCGCCGACGCCGTCGTGTGACGTGACAGGGACGGGCACCGACCAGTAATGTACACTCAACCCAAGTATTTCGGCCTTACGGCCTTGTGCATCAAATCTAGTAACCGCACGTTATACAATCGATAACCAACTTCATCAACTACCTCCAACCAATACTCCAAACTTATTCACTAAACAAATTGCACTGATTTTAGTGACAGGAACAATTAGTGTAGAACTTGTGTGTGAAACTAAAAAGAACTAAAAACTATATACACTAGTATATTAAGAAATCTTAAGCTGATATGTTATTAATTGAATATATATGTTATGTTATTTGCCTTCTGTTTTGATAGCAGTCTCTGTTAAACACTTGTTGTTGGTTCAGTTTTGTTTGTTATGATTTTCTGAAATTTGTTTTAATGGAATGTACTGGCCCTCTGAATTAACATTTAACGAAACCAATAATCATCTCAACCCCCCCAACCACCCTTCTTCGGAACGGGGTAGGCGCTCCTCCCCTAGCAACACGGTAGGGAAATTAATTTTTTTTATTAAAAGTTTTCAAATCTTTAGTTTTTTCCCTCCGACTTTAACCATCGGCCGACTAAGCTGCAAACCGCTGACTCGCCGTTCGGCTCCTGGCCGCCTACTGCCACTCAGCAGTCAGCAGTCAGCAGTGGCTCGCGGCCAGTCAGCAGCGACCGCCTGGGCCGGACATCAGGCCAAGCAACAAGCCAGCGTTCACACGTCTTTCCCTGTCTTCTCCGCTTCCCCCCTCTTCTTCTATACCACCGTGTTGCTCCGTGACGGGCGCCAATCCTGTAACTGTTACCTGTCGCAATAAACCTACAAGTCTGCCAGTAAGCCCGGCATTTCTCATTTAGCCGCCCCGTCTTGCCCACAACTTCCGCTCAGCCACTCCTGACAACCGACACCCGGTACATCAATACAACCTAAAAAATTAAACTTACGCAGCACAGCCGAAAAGAAAGGTACACCCTAAAATAATACACTTTGTTTGGTACTAATTGTACTTAGATCGCATATCTGCTGCAGCAGTTGAATAACGTGCACGAAAGACTGAAAATTAAACAAAGATTACCCGTTACACAGGCGCTGCACAGTAAAGCAGCAAATCAAACGTTATTTATCAGAGCCGACATTACTGACGCCGCCATCGACTGCGCGCATCGAATGAGCGTCCCTCGCGCGTTAGCTGCCTGTACGGAGCATCCCTCCACTCACCCAGCGCCGCGTACGCTCATATGCAGGAAGACAAATATTACAAATGCGTCGTCCACGCGACATATCGTCGGCGCGTTCTTCAATGCCGAAAAACAGTGGAAACCACACACAAAATACACAATTGTAAATGCATCTTCTATGCGAGACGTTGTCGGCACGTTCTTTAACGCCGTCCAGCGTGTTCCGTTTGCTGTTCATCGTCATACCACGAGTAGGGAGGGACCTAGTAAATTCGTCATTGTTTTGACGTTGAGGGTACAGGTTGTGCGTCTGGCTTTTTGTCATGTTTTGGGTCGGGTGAGTACACTTCCTCACTCGCTCCTAGTGAACACGCTTGGAATTAGCACCATGCAGTACGTTATTGCCGGAGTGTCAGTTGTTGCTGTTCCCCCACGTGCGTTTTTCCTCCCCTCAGTAGTCACCTTTTACCCATTCCCATTGTGGTTACGTCATTGCCCGTTTTGCTGGGTTCGCTGACTGTTTCCCCAAGACTGACGATTAGAACCCTTATTATCTTCTTTATCTCGTACCTGATTTCGATTATTATTCCCCTTTCCATGTTTGGCGGGAAAGTTATTCTACGGGGGGTCGTTATCAAAATCGAGATCTTAGAGGAGAGGCTGAAACTGCTCCACGTCGTCTTTGCATCTACCCTGCTAAGTGACCATTGCGAAGATGTCACGGCAACTTATCCAAACAAAATCTAATAAGTTCAGGCACGGGACACAGGTTGGTCCAATAATAGTTCTTATTCAACATATCCTGGAAGAACTGGCACAGTTCGGCACCATTTTGATGTTATGGCACACGAGGTCCTGCTGGCTCTCGGACCAGTAGGAAGCTAAAAGTATTGTCGGAAGCTCTCGTAGCTTTCGCCATACTTAGGGAACAATCTCGTTCGTGCCACGGGTTCACCTTCCAGGAGTCCACACACAAACTCGATTTTATATTCTTTGGGCCAGTTCGGTGGAAGGGATAAATCGAATTTATCTACCAACGCCTGCAGACGTATTCCACCGGGTGAGTTACGGAACGGTTCAAACTTACCCGTGGCTACAAAGTGGTTGTAGTCGAAGCGCAGTGCTGGGTCCCGATCACAACGTGCGGTCCTGATTTGAACACGGCTCAGCCTCGTCCTCAGAAGTGGCATCGGAATCGCAGGCTGCACTCCCGCCTCAGCTGCTACAAGCGCGACGGTTCACGTGGCCATTACACGTGGGCTCCTGTTGCCTGGTCAGGATTGTCAGCGTGGCTGCAACTCCCGCTTAAAGGCTGCACGGGATTCAGCTCTACCCGTGCAATCCTTTGCACTGCATCGTCTAGCGCGCTCTGCACACTAGTAACTGCAGCGGTCATAACATCGACGGGGCCAGAAACCAGGCCGATACTGGTTCGCGCCGTTTCTGTGCGTTTCTCCACGCGTTCACGCACTGTGTTCACCTGCGCGAGCACATCGTCGACACGCGAATCCACGGCTCCAGCGCGTTCGGCAAGACCGCCGACCCGCGTCACCACACTCTCGACGCGACGTTTCACAGTTTCTATCTCCGCGCTGCTCCTGCTTACTCTGTGCGCCAGATGCTCGCGGAGGCTAGTCATCTCTTTCTATACCCCCGCCTCTCGATTTGCGACCTATTCTTTCACTTGGCAAAGTTGATCGTTAGTGCGATGATATATTTTATCAAGTCGATCATCAATCATGCGCGACTGCTCTTTTATTTTGCGACACTGGTCTTTCGTTTGTTCGGTAATCTGTGCGGTCATTCGTTGGAGGGGGTGGTGCGCACGCACCTGCGGAGCAGCGGTCGCCACTGGGTTAATCCCATAATCCGTGACACGAGAGAAGGCCACGTCACGGCTTTCCGTCGGCCACTCACTGCTAACCGACACAACGCCTGTGCTTTGCAAGTGGTTTCCAAGTGAAATATTTTCTGTTTGAGAAACATCTCCCGCATTCGCAGCCTCATTTATGGCAACGTGAAGATTTTCAGTAGCAACTGAGTCTAATTCATGTTATAGAGTGTACTAATGAAAAGTGTAAAATGAATTAATAGAGAGTCTGAGGATATAATATTTAATAATAAAATAACTATGGGAATTGTAATTGAATGGACAAGTGGAGTTTAATGGCAGACAGACAGTGGGTTCGTCTGAGGCACGTGCGCTCTCGAAAGAGGAACTCTTGCAACACAGACAGGCTATGTGTAGAGCGTGACTTTGTCACCTTACAAAGGTTTCTCCCACTAACGCAAGCAGGTCACCGGAGCGGCCAGAAAGTTATAGTTGCAACTTTCGACTATAAATGAACCTCTCTAAGCACAGGTCGGCATAGTCATCAGAAGACGGAGAAGGGTTCGGACCGAAGCTACGTCAGTCGCAGAAGCGCCGCAGCCGTCGTCGGAGGGTCGTGTGTTCGACACCAGAAGGGCAGGGGCCGTAAATGTTCTTTCGAGACAGCCAGACCGTTTCGTTCAAGTACCGAGTCCAGTTTTAGCATGTCACTTGTGTAACTGCAAGAATAGGGGGTTTCAAGTCTACGGAATTGCTGTAAAACTTATGTTAAGTAAATGTCTTAACTTGGAGTCTTGTGTTGTTCCACATTCCTCTATGAGTCGTTTAGGCCATGTTCCACAAGAGAATGCCATCCTGACAACTGAGGTGGATGGTATGTCACCTGAGCTGTCAGTCACATTTTAGTAAGACATGTTATATTACGGTATCAGGAAACGGCTCGACACTAAGGGAAGGTGTGGAATTGCATTAAGACTCAGGAGTATTTGTAGTGTAGTTTTAATTTTGGGGAGAATTTTTTCTTTGTTTTGTGGGTAGTAGGAGGAAAATACTTAAGCTCTGGCAGGGGAGAATGACGCAGAGGGGAAGGCGAGTGTTACTGTAGATGCCGCAATGACGTCATTTGTTAATCAGGTGGCACCGATGCGCGCAGATATTGAGCAACTACATGAGGAGTTACGTGGTGTAGCTCCGCCGCTGATAGTTAGTATCTCCTTGTTCAGGCAAACCAGGTGAGGATATAGTGATATTTTTATGATCTGCTGGCAGCAGCTAAGTGCGGTTATGGTCCGATGATCATGTGCTACAAATGACCAAGTTAAGGCTAATTGGTGAGGTGAAAACCTATATCCAGTGTAACGAAGAACTCAGGAACGCATTAACTTTCGAGGCATTGAAAAATGGCTTATTAAAAAGATTTCGATCACAGAACAGTGACAGGTTTTTTCAAGAACAGTTAAGCACGGTAAGCATGAAGCAGAATGAAACATTGGAAAACTTTGTGGACAGAATAAGGAAAATAAACAAAAATACATATCGGTTGACGGGGAATGAGGAGGCTAATAGAATTATTTTACAGGAGGCGGAAAAAAGCACATTAGACGCGTTTTTCGGGGATTGCCATTAGAAATGTCACGGCAGGTCAGGGCACAATTTCCAAAAACGCTAGCAGAAGCGGTAACCACGGCAATCTCATTTGAAGAAATTGATTTGGCAACAAGGGCAAGGGAAAAGCGTGGTATTTTTTCCATGGAGATAAGGTGTGATAGGCGCGGGCACATAGCAAAACACTGTAAGCAGCCCGAATGTTACAATTGTGGAAAAATAGGTCACGTTAGTAAAGAGTGCAGGGCAAAAAAGCAACCTGAGTGTTACAACTGTGGCAAAATAGGGCATATTAGCGAGGAGTGCAAAAGGTAAACAGGTAAACGGGATAGGGGCCCACGAGTCGCCGGGCCGGGCTCCCAGTAAGATTTCAGGCCATAATGACCAGGCAAAGGCGGCTCGCTGGCTGCTAGGAGCAATTGGCAAGCACAGTGTACAACTGTTAGTAGATCGGGAGCGAATGTATCGGCAATAGCCGATAAGTGCGTACAAGGAAAGCGTTAAAACCTCCGAGACACAAGTAGAGCGGGGTAGGAAGTAAAAAAAATACATTCGTTGGGGCATACACTAGAGAATTTTATGGTTGATGTTAAACAATTTACTGAAGATATGGAAGTAATATCTGAAGTAAGTGAGGGAAACGATGCGATTCTAGGAATAGACTTCCTGAATAAAAATCGCGCCAATATCGATCTCCGTCGGCAATTAGTGGAACTCAGTGGGAACTTATTCCAACTATGGGATACTGCTGCGAAGGGCCCACTGCCGCAAGATTCACCTAACCGGTTGGTAGAATCAAGTGAACTACGTGCAAAGCATTTGAGGGTGGATTCGCGCGATAGAGTACCGACAGGTGCAGGGAAGGTCCTATGGATTGACATCGAGACTGACTTACCGGCAGATACTGTGTGTTTGGTAGAGCATTTGGAGGCCAACAGTGAACTAGACAATGCGCACTGTTGTTTACGCAGAAGTATAGTTTATATAGAGGAAATAGAATGGTCAAAGAGAATACCAGTATTACTTGATAACTTTGGAGCAGAGGATAAGAAGTTGACAAAGGGGATGGCTAGCGGTAAGTAGTTTCGAAGAAGAAGATTTCATATGGACAGACGAAAGTAATAAAGCAAGGCCGGCAGCCTATAAAACTGCACTGCGTCAGAAAGTGCCACATCTGAAGGGAAATCATCGAGTGGCAATAGAGGGAGTATTAGACGAGTTGTTTAACACTCTGAGTCCCAGGATCTTTGCAGTATGCATGTCGCAGAATCCCGGGTAATTTTGAAACCTATTTAAGTGACTACCACTTCATTCTAATCATCTTATGTACAAACATGGAGACATTTCTTGGATCTAGAAAGGTTTTTCTTTAATCTAATTACAAAATGAAGTGCATTTAATACAAATTGAGTCTATAAATTTTATTGAATTTTCAATACATATTTAGTAAAAAAGGAAATCTGCATAAATTCTTAATGCTGTATTTAACAGTAATTTACTTTAGTATGGTATAATTTGAAACACTCAGGCATGCACAGTAGAACTTTACAGTCAGGGCACCACCATACTGTTTCCTTTCTTGAAGACTTTCCACCAGCCAGTTTTGCTTTTTCCACACAAACTTTGCACACTCTTGTAGGATGCGCTTTCTTTTCTGTGGAAGGAATTCTTTCAGCAAAGTGCCTTCCTAAAAGTCTGTTACCGCTCACATTTTGGGGAGTATCAATATTTTGAATCACACCTCCTTTCCTTGCAAACTCTTCACCTAATTGCAGTAGGAAATTTGCCAAATGACAGCTTTTGTCCTGATTACTTCTTGTTTTCCGGTACAAGATGAAGGCGTGCACAGCTGCCATTATAAAAAGATGAAAAAATAGTCTCTTTCACCATTTCATTTGCCTTCTCTTGAAAGGTTAATATGGTATCAGTTGAGTATTCCTATGTATACCTGTCTTGTTTAGACTGTAATCCAATATAGCATTTGGTTTTATCTTCTTTGACATCCCAGTTTTGCTACGAACCTCTACTTCTCTCTTTGTCATCTTGTGAAGGCTTGACAAACAAAGAACATCTCTAGTGTCCCTCCACTTCAGAGACAACAAATATTTATTCCTCATAAATACACAGTATCCTTTCTTTAGCTTTTTGTTGAGTACACCTTCTTTAGGAAGTCCTTTACGATCCGGCATGAATGTTCCCACAGCCTTAGTTTTGTTCTCCCACGGATAATCAAAAGCAGCTCGTGAAGCGTAATATCTATCCATGTAAATGGTATGTCCCTTGTTGAGATAGCCAGACAGAAGTCTCTGAAATTGGGCAGTGACTGAATTGTCTGCTTGCCCGTTACCTTTGTAAACTTCAGTGCTGTCTTTGAATCGCATAACGTAAACAGTTTGATACCATATTTGTCAGGTTTGTTTTTTATATACACGGAAAATTATTCTTCCCCTAAAACCACACACACCTTCATCAATGGTAAGGTTTTCCTCAGGTGAGTATGCTGCTGGGAACTGTGAAAGCAAATGATCCAGGAAAGGTCTTATTTTGTGCATGGGATCATGACCACGTTCGTTTCTTGGAATGTAAGAGGAATTGTCATTTATGTGAAAACAAGGGAGGATAGCGAAAAATTTATTTCTAGCTAAAACTGAACCGGGAAATGGAGTGGAGAGAATGTTTCAAATGTTTGTATAGCTTATGGGACTTAACTACGGGGTCATCAGTCCCTAAACTTACAAACTACTTCTGAACTAACTACGACTAAGGACGGCACAAATATTCATGCCCGAGGGGGGATTCGAACCCCAGACCGTAGTGTCCGTGCACACCGTGACTGGAGCTCCTCAGTCCCCTCAGCCACCGCGGCCGGCGGAGTGGAGAGAAAGTTATTTGTAGACCAATAATCACGCAGCCTGTCTTTCTTTACTAGACACATGTGGATTATCACAGCACTTCCTAAGTAATAGAACGCAGTACGTTATTCTCGACGGCGAGAGTTCATCAGAGACGATTGTATCGTCAGGCGTGCCCCAGGGGAGTGTGATAGGACCGCTATTATTTTCTATCTATATAAATGATCTGATGGACAGAGTAAGTAGCAATTTGCGGTTGTTTGCTGATGATGCTGTGGTGTATGGGAGGGTGTCGTCTGTAACTGACTGTAATAGCATACAGGATGACTTAGACAAAATTTCTAGTTGGTGCGAAGAATGGCAGCTAGCTCTCAATGTAGAAAAATGTAAGGTGATGCGCATGAGTAGAAAAAACAATCCCATAATGTTCGAATACAGCATTAGTAGTGAGCTTCTTGATGCTGTCGCGTCGTTCAAATATCTAGGCGTAACATTGCAGATATGAAATTTAACGAGCATGTAAGGACAGTTGTGAGTAAGGCGGACAGCCGACTTCGGTTTATTGGGAGA
Source organism: Locusta migratoria (assembly GCA_026315105.1). NCBI lineage: Eukaryota > Metazoa > Arthropoda > Insecta > Orthoptera > Acrididae > Locusta > Locusta migratoria. The sequence goes on from CM048745.1 coordinate 10,840,931, forward strand.
ATTTTGGGAAGATGTACTTCACTTGTAAAGGAGACCGCGTATAAAACTCTTGTACGACCACGTCTTGAGTATTGCTCAAGTATTTGGGACCCGCAGCAGATCAGTTTAAAAGAAGACATAGAGGCAGTTCAGAGACGAGCAGCTAGATTTGTTATCGGTAGGTTCGACCAATGCGCGAGTGTCACGGAAATGCTCCGGCAACTCAATTGGGGATCGCTGGAAGAAAGACGACGTTCTTTTCGTGAATTTCTGTTAAGTATATTTAGAGGGCCGGAATTTGAAGCTTAGTGTAGTACGATCTTGCTGCCGCCTACTTACATTTCGCGTAAAGATCACAAAGACAAGATAAGAGCAATTAGGGTTCGTACGGAGGCATATAGGCATTCTTTTTTTCCTCGTTCAATTTGGGAGTGGAATAGGAAAGGAAATGCCTTGTAGTGGTACAGTGTACCCTCCGCCACGCACCTTACGGTGAATTGCGGAGTATGTATGTAGATGTAGACGAATAAATACATTTCGTGAAGTTTTACCCCAGTCCATGGGCTCCACATGCTTGTGGATTTCATGTTGCTTCCTCTTCTCATTTTATCTGCAACTGTTTTTGCATACCTGTTCGGTTCTGCTTTGTTATGATTTACCATCGATTCAGGGAAAAAATTGAAAATATATCGACAGGACTACTACCTTCATTCACTTCTGCCATACACCCACATTCTTCTTTGAATTCAGGTAACTATGGTTGCTCATCTGATGTGGTCCAACCTAATTCTGCAACTGAATATTTGCCAGCATCATTATGCCTTCTCTTGTATGGTGGCTCCAAAGACTGCACTGTATTTGAAGAACTGCCTTCATTGTTGTTCGGTATATCATGCACTGTTGGACCTGACATTTAGTTTGAAAACAAAACGAAAATATAGCTTACACTGCCGATTTCTCAAACAGAATAATATAGAACAATGGAATGATAATACTGAAATCTGTTGGCTTCATACCTGAGTCTGAATCAGAAGGAAAGTCGCTGTTTTCACTTTCAAAGACATCACCTTCGGAACCAGAATCCTGAAACGTCTCGTTCAGAAGTTTCTCGAGCTCAGTATTGGTCATAAACTTCGACATAATTACGAGAAAACACGCTTCTAGCACAAGAAACCCGCAAAACAAGAGAATAGCACTACTAACAGAACGAGACGCCTGCAAATACTACGGCAATTCGCGGACCGCGTCAGAACAGCAGCTCGAACAATAAAAAGCTGTCCTTGAGAACGCCGAAATAGTTTCAGAAATATCCACACGATGGCAGCACCAAGCAGACATTAGTTCACAGCGCGCCAGACACGATTTAAACTTGCGTCCACAACGAAAACCATGTAAGAGAAGCAAAACGAGCACCGTGCGCTATGACTGCCACACGAGCTGAGCTCGGGCTTGGGACTCAGAGTGTTAATGCGCAAGGTCCCTTACCAGCTACACAAATTACGCAACATAGGATTGCCACGGGTAATAACCCTTCAGTGTATAGAAAGCCATACAGAGTAGCGCAACACTTACAAACGATATTAGAACAGTTTATAGAACAGCAACTTAAGGACGGAATAATTGAACAATCCACTTCACCATATAGTGCAAACGTGGTCATTGTGCTCAAGAAATCAGTAGACGAGACGAAGCAATACAGGTTCTGTTGTGATTATAAACATCTCAAAAAAAAAAAAAATAAAAAAAAAATAAAAAAAAAATAAAATAAAAAAAAATAAAAAAAAAAATAAAAAAAAAACTTCTGTCGTGTACCCTTTACTGAAAATAACAGACATTTTGGATAGCCTGGCGAACATAGGTACTTCTCCACGATTGACTTCAGATCTGGCTATCATCAGATTGAATTTGCGCCAGAGGACAAACATAAGACTGCGTTTTCTATGCCAGGAGGACATTGGCAGTATGTTAAAATGCCGTTTGGGTTTAAAAAATGCGCCTATCAGCTTTCAAAAACTATTAGATGGGGTTCTAAGAGGTCTAAAAACACGAGAATGTTGCGTTTACTTTGATGATATTGTTGTTTTTGTATTGAAGAACATAAAGTGTTTCAGAGGCTAAAAGACACTAACCTTACGGTCAACTTGGAAAAATGTAATTTCGCTTTGTCGGAGGTCACGTATTTGGAGCATGTAATTAGTGCAGATGTTGTGAAAACGGATCCTCGATTGATGCCAGCAGTAAAAGAATTTCCGGTTCCCCAACGGGTGAAAGATTTGCAGTCATTTTTGGGACTCGCATCGTATTACAGGAAGTATATAATAGATTTTGCAGAGATCGCCAGGTCTTTAACAGAGCTATTGAAGACAGGAGCAAAATTCCAACGAATCGAAGAATGTCAGGCAGCATTTGAAACATTAAAACAAAAATTAATATCCAGTCCAGTTCTGCCATATCCCGATTGTACCAAAGAATTCATTTTATCTTGCGTTGCAAGGGGCATTCAGTGGGGGTAGTGTTATCACAAGTTACTGATGGAGCGGTACGACCTATATATAGCCTATGCATCCACACAATTATCACCAGCAGAAAAAAACTACTTGAAAACTGAGAAAGAACTACTGAGTGCAATCTATGGAATCAAATATTGCAAGTGCTACAGACCACGCAGCGCTAAAATGATTGTTAGGTTTACGAGACCCTTCTAGTAGATTGATCCGTTGGTCCCTTTGCTTGTCGGAAATGGATTTTGAGGTAGTGCAGAAGCCTGGGAAGAAACATACCAACGCAGATGGATTGAGCAGAAATTCGCGGTAACTGAAGCAATAGGTCGGACATCGGAAGAAAGACGGAAGGCACACACCAATGATTCGGAATGTAAGAAATATGCTACTCAGAGACAGTTTTGTTTTGAGGTAGAAGTGTTATGCCATAAAACACGGCTGGGAGCAAGAATAGTGGTTCCTAAGCACTTGAGACCGGAAGTTTTATGGGAAGCACACGAACACATGCTATCCGGACATAGAGGTCCAAGCACAACAGATAGGCGGGTGGCAGAAAGATTTTGGTGGCCTTCAAGGAAGCAGGATGTGAGGCAATACGTGCGAGACTGTGTGAACGTCCACGACGAGCCGATATGGGCCGACAGATTCCGTTGCAGAGACTCCCAGAAGCATCGACATCATTCCAAATATATATATGGTCCATTTCATAAGACGCCAGCGGGTAATAGGTATGCATTGACAATAATAGACCATTTTTCTCGTTACCTCGTGACGGTTAGTTTTCCCAACCAACAGGCTAGTAAAGTCGCGCAAGCGCTAGTGAATAACTGGATTCTGAAATTTGGAGTACCAGAATCCATAATTACGGATTAAGGTTCGAATTTTATGTTGGAAGTCTTAAAACAACTTTGCCGATTATTGAAAATTAAGAAACTGCGAACTACTCCACTCCATCCACAGGGGAATGGCAGAATGGAGAGAGTGCACAGAACCACTGGGAAGATGTTACTTTACTATATCAATGAACAGCATAACAACTGGGACCAATATTTAGGAATGTTAATCGTGGGATACAACGCCAAAGTGCACGAATCAGCAGGTCTATCTCCTTACGAGGTAGTGTGCGGTAGGAAGATGGCATCACCGTTCGACGTTCTTCAGTGGAAACAAGGGAAATTGGGAGAACCGGTAAAGGATTTAACAAAAATGATGAGGGAGGTATGGAAGAAAGTACAGAAGGCAAACACAAAACCACTGGAGCTACAGGAAAGGATTGGCAATAAACATGCAAAATAACCAGATTTTAGGATAGGTCAGTACGTCATGTTGTCAACCCCTTATGTAGGAAAGGGAAAAAAAAGAAGCTGGTATCAAATTATACGGGGCCATATCAGATAGTATAGATCACATCGCCAGTAAACGTGAAACTATAGCTCCCAACGCGTACGACGATAGTGCATGCTAGTAGAATTAAACCGTGTGATCGACGTACCAACACGGCCGGTGGTGCCAGATAAAACACGGAGTAAGAAGCAGCCAAAGGGAAAGCGTGGTGATACGGCGGGAGTTATACCACAGTCAGACCGGTATAATCTGAGCCGACCGAGGGAGAATACAATGATAGTTCTAGTAATGATTTTAATAAGGTTGTATGTTTTTTTCTATTCTTTTTCAGGTGGGCTGATAATACCCATAAAATGGAGAGGAGCATAATAGGATTACTGCTATTCACAGCATCTATTAGTTATTGTTTAGGATTTCAAGTGCATCAGTTGGATAGTGGAGTGTTGTTTACCAAACATGGACAAATAGTGTTAACCAATCATAAATGGGATATTGTGTTAGATTATAGTTTATGGTAATTGAGGAATGAATTTAGGAGATTAGAGGAAGAGTTTATTACATTCAGAAATAGAACTAGTAGCAGGAAGGAGCTGCAGGAAGTAATAGGAGTTTGTCTTTCACTTGCTGAAAAGATAATTTCAGTGGTCTTATTTGACCACTGGAATTATCTTTTCAGCAAGTGAAAGACAAACTGCACCGAGTACAGGATGTCGTACCGCGATCAACAGTAAGAATTAAACGCGGGTGGATTGACGCAGGCGGGAAATTATTAAAAACAGTCTTCGGTACAGTAAATAATGTCGATATTATGCAGCTAAATGGTACAATGCAGGTAGTTAAGGACGCAATGGATGTAGTACACACCACGGAGAATTGGCATAGAACAAGGATCAGGGGATTAGAGCAGAACATCCTAAATAATACGAGACGAATAAGGAACATAACGCAAGAATGAAACAAGTATTTATTGGCAATAGCTACCACGGTTAATAATGATTTGCGGATAGTTCAGACACGCCTAGACATGGTGGATAAGGAAATGTCAGTGGGTAAGACGTTATGATTTCTTTCAGACCAATTATTCGAAGCCAGATTAGCTACAGAGGAATTACTGGAAGCCATACAGCATGCAACGCAGGGTCACGTTACAACTACGCTATTTCCGCCTAGAACATTCATTTCTTTATTACTTAAAGTTAGAAAGCAACTGCCGCAAATGCTAAAATTAATACTTCCTCCAGAAGAATCATACTTACCTCAATATTATAGATTAGTCCAAATATCAGTACAGTCAGATGGATTGAACCTGAGGGTGTGAATAACATTACAAGGAACTGATAGGCTAGGATTATATAATGTATACACTATACACACGTTCCAGTAAAATGTAATACATTGAGTAAATTTGTACGATATAAAGCAAACGACGTATTCATAGTTACAGAGAAAACAAAGGAAAGCACAGTAATGAGCATCGTAGACCTAGGCAACTGCATTTTTGAGGAGATCATGATTTGTCCAGCCAGGGAAACAAGGATCGGCGGTAAGACCTGTTGTTTTTTGGTTCAGACGTTTCATTATGTAAAAGAGAAATTTTACAACCTACATCACATTTTTTCGAAGAGGTAAAATTTAATAGGATCCATGCAGTACATCAACCGACTGATATTTTTGCTCAGTGTTTTAGGGAAGGACTAGCTGAATCGACGCAGCATATGAAACTCACGGGTAGTGGATTATTACTAAACGGAACTCTTTGCTCTATAACAGGACGAGATTTCAATTTGCCAGATTCCTTATCAAGTCAAATTACAGTTAACGAAAGTTATTCAATTATATTTTGTCCAAGCAACCCTATGCAGCTCCTACCGGCACCGAATCTGTCTTACCTTAACGATTCATAATAAATTAATTAAAGCTCTTTATACAATCTCTGCAGGATGGAATAGACCCTAATACGTTAATGCAGCAAGTGATTAACTTGAAACAACAGCAAAAAACGAGATTTGTAGTAATAAGTTCAGGTGTTTTAGGAATTTGTCTTGCCAGAATCCTACTCTGCGTAATTCATTACTGTTATAGGCATATGAAAGTGAGAGCATCGAATGATTTACCAGTAGGCCTACATCAAACCAGTAACATGGATTACTTGAGCCTGCACGTAATCTTTGTAACACCTGTACGTTAATGTATTGTAACCTGTATTCAATGCAAGATACGTTAGTTTGAGTTGTACTTTTGTCTATTGTTGAATTTACATGTGTTCTTGTTTTGTTCAAATTCGCGGACGAATTTTGTCCCGGGGGGGGGGGGGAGTATAGAGTGTACTAATGAAAAGTGTAAAATAATTCAATTGAGAGCGTAAGGATATAATATTTAATAATAAAATAAATATGGGAATTGTACTTGAATGGACAATTTATTAGCAGACTGACAGTGGGTTAGCAGCAGCAGCGGTTACGAAAATCAGTAGTAAACAGTGGTGGCCGGAGTGTTATTCGTCTGAGGCACGTGCGCGCCCGAAAGAGGAACTCTTGCAACAACACAGGCTACGTGAAGAGCGTGACTTTGTCACCTTACAAAGGTTTCTCCCACTAACGCAAGCAGGTCACCGGAGCGGCCAGAAAGTTATAGTTGCAACTTTCGACTATAAATGAACCTCTCTAAGCACAGGTCGGCATAGTCATCAGAAGACGGAGAAGGGTTCGGACCGAAGCTACGTCAGTCGCAGAAGCGCCGCAGCCGTCGTCGGAGGGTCGTGTGTTCGACTCCAGAAGGGCAGGGGCCGACGGGAGCCAGTCAGCTGCCACGCAACGCCGGAGGATGGGAGCGTAGCAGCGGCGACAGTGGCGGCTGACCTGCGACCAGTCGGCGAGCGCTGCCTTCGTCTGCTGGGTGGGGCGCAGCCTCCTGTCTCACGCCACAAAGGTGTCCGACAGCAGGCCACTCATTCTGTCAACGTAAATGTTCTTTCGAGACAGCCAGACCGTTTCGTTCAACTACCGAGTCCAGTTTTAGCATGTCACTTGTGTAACTGCAAGAATAGGGGGTTTCAAGTCTACGGAATTGCTGTAAAACTTATGTTAAGTAAATGTCTTAACTTGGAGTCTTGTGTTGTTCCACATTCCTCTATGAGTCGCTTAGGCCATGTTCCACAAGAGAATGCCATCTTGACAACTAAGGTGGATGGTATGTCACCTGAGCTGTCAGTCACATTTTAGTAAGACATGCTACGTGGAAAGATACATGGCACTCCAGGTCCGAATATATCTGTTGTAGATGGTTTGGTAGCGTTCGGCGGTGCAGCATCATTCCATTATAGCGTCTGCTGGCGGCAGATGGCAGCGCTTGCTGGAATATTGCAGATTCTTGGCGTCGCTAATACTTCTCATGAGATGTAGGGTACCCTTATTTTGAGGTTAGCATTTAATGCAGACCGCTGTGCAACCGCTGGCTGTGCTTCCTGGCGTGGCTCTTCCCCTCTGCCTGCAACACACAGCGCCCACCACTGCAGCACCTGGTAACGTGCACCAGCCACACAGCCTCTTAAGGACGACACCGCAGCAATGGCGACGGCATTGGGACACAAGGTACACCTTGAGAAAGAGACAGAAAGAGAGAGAGAGAGAGAGAGAAAGTAACCAGAGAGGCATGTCGGTGTTGTTGGACAGCTTGCAAACCTGCACACAAAAAAAGTTAGACTGAACATAGTGGGAAGTGGAGGAAGAAGAAACCATAAGTGATGTGACAAGCTGCCGGTCGTTATTACACGGTCTAAGAACCTTCCTAAAAGACTTAACACGAAACTAATTTCTAAAGAAAAAAGAACAATGTGTGCAAAGCATGCTACACTAAGTCGAGTGATTTGCCAGATTTATTTGTTTCCAGCTCCTCCGCATTGAAGTGCGCCGTTCAGGGGCCCCACATACGCAGGCTAAGAGTTATGGCACAGCTTCTTCTGTCTTCAGACGGAAATTGTTCAGTAAGAGCCTGTCGCCGACCTGGGAGGCCTCGGTTCTGACTCTCTGGTCGCACTTTTCCTTCCGCTCCTGGCCAGCGGCTCTTAGTCTCATCAGCGCCAAATCAACAACTGCCCTCCTAGACAAAGGCGAGGGATACTGCACCGCTTCGTGCATTATGGACTTCGGCCATTCGTGTTTTAGGTCAGTGATGGGAGCCATCTGGGTCACGCAGTGCGGAAACTCATTAATGACTACTTGGAAGTTTCTCAAAAAGACGTCCCAGGACGCATGTCTCTTTGCACAGTAAGGCGGCAGAGATTTCCCCGATCCTTCATAACTCGTTCTGCCGGACTTCACTGAGGGTGCCTGGCGGACGCAAATATGGGGTTTATGCGGTGGCGCCGTGATGTTGATTTCCACACTGCAGATCGAAACTGTGGGCCATTGTCGGAGACAATGTTCTCGACATGCCCGACCTCTCTCAGAAAGTCTTGTTTTAATGCCCTACCGGTTGCTTTACGCATGGGCGTTAGGGTGACATATTTACACGTCAGTTCGGTGGCTACAAAGACGTAACAGTTCCCATGTGTGGTACGTGACAACGGTTCTAGTAGATCTACTGCAGCAAGATGCCTTAGTCCATTTTTGTTTTAAAAATTCAGTGCAATACATAAACAAAACGTTCTTCTTTAAAATGAAACTCATGCCTGACAGTGTTTAAGCAGTGTAGACAACAATACGGCAGTTGAACAAAACAAAAACTCCTATAGTTTTTATATACATATATATGTCACTTGCAGCGCCCTGGGTTAGCACTAGCCACCCACAACCCACAGTTACTGTATATACTGTGTTTTTTCTTTATGAAATTAAGTATTTGAATTAAAGGAACCAGGTAAATTAGCAAAAACCATTTAAAACTAACAAAACATAACATTCCTTCGTGGAAACGGAACTACCTCCGTGAAGCACTGAATCAGTACGCGCAGACTGTACGGCTGTTCAACTTCAGCAATTCGTCACTCTACATTGATAGTTGTGGGTGGCGTACTAGCCGACTCCTACGTTCTCAAAAACAATGTTCATTCTATTGCCAAAGAACTTTGGCAAATTTTCTGTCTTTCGTACCTTCCAGAGTTCTGTTTGCATATAAGCACGGAAACTGGTCAAGTAAACTTCTCCACGTTGTGTGATGACATAATTGCAGGGGGGTAGAACATTTTATCCGGTTTTATTAATAACTCAGGCCTATAGGGTGTTGTCGACCGTTTGATAACTGTGCAAGTATATCAGTGACCCATTTCCAGGTTTCTAAATGTCTACGGCAGGTGAAACGGTGTATTAATGTGTCGACAAGTCCACACTTGATACATTTATCGGTTTGTTTCAATCCCATCCGACGCAATTTTTCATTAGTGGACACTGTGTTATTCACCACTCGACACCCCGTCGATGCTACTTCCATTGTTAGTGGCTGAATTCTGACATTCTCCCATACATTTTTCCAATGGCAAGAAGAAAACTTCGTTTCAATGGTGTTTGCTTTATTGTTTCGACGCCAGTGCTGCATTAGAGCCTTGGTTTTTAAAGTCGGGCGAGTTAACATGTCTTCACGGACAGGGCTTAGTTCGAGGTAGTACTGTCGCACATGCTTCAAATGGTAGCTGATCCTACTGATATCGATTGGTGGGTTCATACTTTTCGGTCATACTATTTGGAACAGTTTTGCAGTCAGGGTTTGTGGATTGTCAGATATTGTTCGTAATGTTCGCTTGAGAAACAGTGCTGGGCGTTCCGTTCGACGTCAGTTAGGCCCAGTCCACCTTCCATTCTCGGTATCATGAGCGTGAGGCAGTCCAGTTTAAATATGTTACCCATCCATAAAAATTTGCTGGCTAACTTCATGATCTTCTTAGCTGGTAATGTCGGTAATGGAAATACTTGTGCCAGGTAGTATGCTTTGGGAAAAACGTAAATGTTGACAATTTTGATTTATTCCAAAAGCGTCACAGCTCGCCAATTGTTTTCAAATATGAGTCCCTGCATACCATTTATGACCTTAGTTAAATTTTTTGCAGCCATTTTTAGAAGATCTTTATCGAAAATAATTCAGGGATTTGGGATTTTCCACTATGTTTACCCATGTGGTCCGTTACCCGTTCGAAACCTCTAAGGCTGACCATTTTGCATTTCTCTTCGTTGACCCGTGCTCCTGACACCATAACTATCTATCTCTGATTTCAATATCCCTATTTCGTCTTCCGTACGAACGACTGCTACGTCATCCGCATACACACGAATAGCAAAGTTTGCCCGCGAAAGAGATAGCCCTTGCAACTTCGCCTGTAGTGTTCGGAAAAGTGGTTCCAATGAGAAGGCATATAGCGTCATAGAGAGGGGACTGCCCTGGGGTACTCCTCTCTTGACATTGATGGCTTTCGTCAGTCGTCCATTGATGTCAATTCGAGTGGTTAGTCCCGTGATCATGTTTCGCAACACGGTAACAGCTCTGTTGTTTAACCCGACCCTCCCCATGATTCTCAGCAAATATTGGTGACTGACACGCTCACAAGCCTTAGAAAAGTCGACAAAAAGTAAGGCACAGTCGACATTGGTTGCTGCACTAATCCCAGTGACATCCCTGATTTCGGCTCTAGTGGTCATGATAGTCCTACCTGGGATACACGTCTGGTGATACTGGATGTCGTTTTTAGCTATTGGAGTCATTCTACTTTTAATTGCACTCGCCACAGTCTTGTAATCAAAGTTTAGCAACATGATTGCTCTAAAGTTGACAATGATATTTGAAAGACGGCTGTCTGCCGTCTTCCCTAAATTTTATTTAAAGTCGCTTAACGACACTCTACTCGTTTTCTGAGGCATGAGGAGTAACGTAACCTTTCAGTTCTTGTTTTTAAATGTTATTATTAGTAATCGTATTTAAATTCATTTGTGTTAGATTTATGTTATTAATTTATTAGTGTGTCAATCAAAGTGGCAACATGAACGGCTTCTCCGTCTCGCCACCATGCCTAAAAGAGGGTAAAATGTTTTGTCTCTGCATGTGTGAGTATGAGAATTTTTTGGCGTGCTAGTGTGTCTGGGAAGTATGAGAAATTTAGTTTTGGGCAATGCTCTGGACCTGCGTCGATAGGCGGCTAGTACCAACCTCTCTTTCTGTGCTCTCCAAAGAGGCTTCCACACCCTTTCGTTGCAAGTTAGGTTGGCAAGAGGCTGGTGTGAGCCTATGCGCGCCCTTGTGCGAATCCCTGCGTTTCCCCCACCACCTATTTCTGGGCGGAGGCCCACATGGCCCGCCAAAGCCTCACTCGTTCGGTGGCTGTCCTTCGGAATGGTGAGTTAGCTCTGCTCTTTCAGCCTAGAGATGGCAGCAATTCGTTGTTCAGTTAGTTCAACTTAGGTTTTAGAAGTTGCATTCATTTTCGGAGTAAGTTTCTCCGAGCATGCATCGAAAGATGCACGGCGACTAATCAGGATTTTTGCTTCTTGCAACTCGTGTGCAATTTCACTGTTCGTTTTCTCTGTCCGCTAGTAACATGTACTCCACGTGGTGTGTTCTCAGAACAAAGCCTTCAACGGAGCCCGTATTTGTTCTATGCCCTTCAGGCTAGAATAACTGCATGTATCTTTCCATTTTCTGGTAGTACTCCGCGATCTTCCCTCTTGCGCCCGTTGTAAAATTGCTATTTTATTCTCGAACTTGTACTCTGTTCCCAACCGCGCTCTGTAAATTATCTACTTGCCCTGTACAACCTTTCTCATTTGCTTGCTTAGGAAATGCTGTGCATTTCTATAGGTTGCATGCCGTATTTAATTTTTGTTTTCCGCGAATCCGAATTTATTAAACTTTGATAATTTTTGAGATAGGATGTCATCCTTCTCTGTAAAGTTCGTGCTATCGCGTATATTTGTGTATCTTTCGTTCCTTCTAACATTGTACGCATTTCTATGGGTTGCATGCTATAGTTAATTTTCGTAATATTTTAGTACCTGATTTTCTTCATTTCCTGGATTTTGTAACCACATGGTGCGCGCCTCTGTTACTTTGCCAGCGCTTGGTTTAGCTTCAAAGGCAAACAGAGTTTGTTGCTATATGTGCCATCTATAGTTAAGAAAGAATAGAACTAGCCACGTACGAAAGTTATTTTTATTGTGTTGTGTCCTTCGCCTTTGCTCGCTGAAACTTCCCCTTTGAGATCGACGGCCGTTTCTGCCTTGTTCCGCACGCTGTTTTTAGCAAGTTTCGCTTGCATTGCGTGTGTGTGTTGATGAATGCTTGTTATTTGTAAATCCTCCCCCAACTGAAATTCAATTCAGTGTAGATATATTTAAATTTCTATTATGGGCATTTTTAGCATAACATATGAGATAGTGCTTGTGAGCTAGTTTCAATGGGATGCGTTTTTATTGTGTAACTAATTTGGTTCCCCCCACTTGCTTGTGCTTACACTGAATAAAATCATTTTGTTCAGTAAAATCTTGTCCTTTTTTTAATACAGTAGTTTGAAAATACCTACCACTTTCTTTATAAATATTGTTTCAGACGTGCTGAGAACAGATTCAGATGCAAATTATTGTTAATATTTCCGTTGCACCTCTTGTTTCGTCCGCCACTTTCATAAAGTAATTTATTTGTGGTGGCTCGTTTCATAGTAAGTGTGATTCCTGTGAGCTACAATTCATATGACCGCTGCTTTTCTAATTTGCGGCTGTGAGAGTAATTTAAGGTCAAACTAGTTCTCAATTTGGGCCAGGCAACAAGTTTCAGGAACACATCAAGTAGTTTACATGAATATTTTAACTGGCTTGTACACCCAGAACTATAATTTTTAAAAGTAATGTTGATCTTGCTTTTGGCTCCTCTCGTCAAGACTCTATTTACTAATTTTATAACTGTGAGTTTTTCATTAAATTAATTGATGGCAGATTTGATTACACTATTTAAGCAGTGCATTTTTGATTATTTACCAAGATCAGTTTATTGTAGTATGCAGACAACTACAGTGAATATACTCAGCTAAAATAGCTAAATAACACATTACATCTGCAGTGGTCAACTTTCATTTGGTCGACTGCTGCGAGGATTCGCTCTTCTAGTGAATCTTCTGATAAAATAGTCTCTTACTTTGAATGCTCGCGCGAATATTTAACAACATTTTCTCTCAGTGTGTGGATGTATGTTCAGCAGCGCGCTTTAACCTATTTTATTTTGCGTTGTTTTCAGCAATCGTATGTTTATTAGTGTGTTATTTTAGGGAATATCGTGGCTTTCCTGCAAGAAATGAAAGCACAAAGTAGTTCGATGCAGGAAGCTATCGCAGGTCTACAAGAAGCGCAAGCTAGTTCCATGCAAGCTTGCAAGGAAGGGCAGAACAATACGGTTCAGGTCCTCAATGAGAAATTTAGTGAGCTGCGCACTGACGTTGTGCAACTCGTGGAGGAAAGACGCGAGATAGCGATTGGTGCCATCTCGGAGAACTCGAATAAAATTAAGGGGAATGCAGAAGCTATCTGTGCCCTCTCCCAGCGTCCAGATCAGACTGATTCGAAGATCCACTCTCTCGGGGAACAATTCCACGAGGGAGTAGAACGAGTAGATCAGAAAGTAGAACGAGTAGACGGTAGGACAGACGAGTTGGGCGCGCGGGTGGAAGCGCTTACCGCAGCTCCGGCAGGCCGAGGTAGCGGCGGCCGCGGACTCAGCTTCCGAGGAGGAGGAATATGAATCTCCGCGTCCTCACGCAGTACGAAGGGAGAGTCATATTCCCAGGCCCGTACGAGAGCCTGCCCCAGCCTTTGACTACAATCACTTCATGACCGTGAGGAAATACCGAGCCTTTAGGAATTCCATTAACGGGATACACCCGCGGGCATGGCTCGAGCAGTTTGACCACTCCTTGCCTCCGAACTGGCCTGAAGCAAATAAGATAGAGTACATATGCGGCTACCTAGAGGGCGAGCCCGCCACGTGGATTCGAACCCTATACTAGATATTGCCGGTACTACAGGGACTTCCGGGAGTACTTACTGTCTGCGTACTGGTCGGAGAGGCAGCAGGAGAGGGTAAAAAGCGGCATCCTAACGATGCCTCATTTTGCGCAAAGCAATTACAAAAGTCGTGGGGAATTATTTCAAGCAATGGTGCTTCGGAATGAGTTCCTCGATCACCCGTATCCCCCGCGCGAATCGATAAGAATTTGCGCGTCTAAATTGCCGCGCAATGTACGCGACGCCGTTCTCGCAGGAAGCTGCAAAGACGACATTGACTCATTCCAGTCCTACCTCGCAGACTCGGAGTTTGACGACGACTACGGACCGAGGAGGGACGGCAACGCCCCTTCTAAGAGAAGTAGTCGGTCCGACGAAACTCCGAGGAGTAATCACCAGCCAGAGACTGCTGGAGGTCCGCAGCCCGGCCCATCAGCCACGGAACGGTGGCGGGCGGCGCTTTCCGCGTGATCGCCAGGGCGGAAGGCGAAGGCGGTTCGGCAATGGAAACAAGGCATTCCGACCGACCCGAGGCCAGCCAGCCAGCCGGCCAGCCAGCCCCTAGCACAAGTCAGTGACTGTCTCCAGAAGGTGATCGCTTCACGGTCAACTTGCTCGGAAAGGAGAACATCCTTCCTGCCGGGCGGGATGATATTAGGGACACTCTTCTCGAAGAACTCACTACAGTTGAACCAGCGTCAACCGCTCATAAATATTAATGCTAAGAAGGTTGCTCTGAAATGTGTGCTAGAGACCGGCAGCGTCGTGTCGGTCACGAGCGACTCCGCTTTCGGCCGTTCTGAAGCAGTAGCAACATGGCCTATTCTTCCCTTACAGAAGACGGAACTTAAGGGCGCACTAGTCGGGCGCAGTGTTGAGGTTAAGAGGCAAGCAGAGGTAATACTCGAATGTCAGGGTCATGAATTCTGCGTAAACTTCATAATACTACCCTCGTTGACAGTGCAAGTCCTTTTAGCCGTAAATTTTCTCCTCGCACATAACGCCATGTTAGATTTTGGTGAAGGCGTTGTAAAGTACCCGTCGCTCTTTTTAATTTTATTTTATATATCCCCGTGTTTGGACTGTGTTTTTTACCATTGTCTGACACTGTGCCCGATAACTTGTACACTGAAGCTTACGAGCTATTGATGCGATATGGCTCCCACACGTTTTTATGTGGAATGACATGCCTACGCAGGCTTTATCCAGTTTGAGTACATATATGGGTTCCCGCCACGTGTGAAATAAGCACTACCAACAACTTTAATGAAATTGAAGAGTCATAAGATTGACCCGCGCAACGGAAAACAGTACAAACGCATCTGATCTAATTAATCGGAACCAATATACGTACTCAAATGGAACGGATACGTTACTTTGTTATTTACGCTTCAGTGCTCCATTGCAGGCCACAGGAAAGACGTTAAGAATGAAATTATTAGTGCTGAATAGGGTCATATGAACATTCAGAAATTGCTTCAACACGCATGTGGGATAAAATCGTTATTTATTTAACCACTAATTCTTTAAGATATACACTGTGTGATGTTAATTTACATGCTAATTTTTAGTATGAAAGAGAATTTAAGTGCAACCTTTTGTTGCTATCATCTGAATGGGCCTCCTAGCAAGTTGCAACAGACCCTCTGTTACCAGACGTACTAGGTACTGACCACCACGTGGCACAACGTACACACTGATCACATTGCACAAAGGAAACCGTCATTATTCAGATATTAATCCTACACATTTATGCATTAAACAAATCTAATACACACGGGAAACAAATTATTGAACATGTTCAAATGTTTGTATAGTCTATGGGACTTAACTGCGGGGTCATCAGTCCCTAAACTTACAAACTACTTATGAACTACTTACGAACTAGGACGGCACAAATATCCATGCCCGGGGTGGGATTCGAACCCCCGACCGTAGTGGCCGTGCAGACCGTGACTGGAGCGCCTCAGTCCCCTCGGCCACCGCGGCCGGCAAACAAATAATAGCTAATAAAAGACTACCATTGCACCAACTGGATTCACAAACTCCAGTTTATCCATTTTGCGCGCAAAATCCTAGTTAGAAGGAAAATATTGACCCTCAAAATGAATATGTACCGGAAACAAATACAAAAACACGTTCAACGAACTGATACTCCCCATGATAATGCAACCAATAACCGACTTAGCAGCAACTTCAACCCACGACAAAACACACACCATCTCGGTCTGATTCTATCACTTGAAGTCACCAAAAAATGTTAAAATTGACACCTATTGATTGCGTCCCTTAACAACCGGTGGTGAAAGCGTCACCATGAGCAACATTGCTGAGTATTCTCACCAAATCGTTACCAAAACCTCCGCGACACCAGCGAGCAGCTCTCCTCACGTCCGCACTCCGCCAGGCCAGGAACCGATCTCTTTCTCCCCCTAGGCGCCACCCGGGCCAACCGTCCCCTCTTGAAATTCGAGAGGGCGGAGCGCCCCGATTGGCTGGACACCGAGGGTCCGTTACTCCACCGCCTTCGCAACCCCCTGGCTTGACCAGATCGACCTTCTACTTCGACCCACAAACAAAACCTTTGCTGCAAGGCAGTTCTTGCCACAACTACATAGCCACAACCAAAGATTACAATATTGCCCATGTTACCAACACCGAAAGAAATATTATTAAATTCCACTCGCACTCCATAGTACACAAGGATGGGGAAAATAGGAGATTGACTCATAACAGGAAAGATATAAAATAAAATGTACACCTTCGCCCATCTCTGTTTCTACAATTGCTCTTGCAGCTTTCAACACCTACCACAAAGTGTTGCAAGCCATTCCCAAGTGAATCAATTCAAATTTCGTTCATTAAGTTGACATAATGAGACCTCAGAGCAATGAAACGAAATGACAGTCTCGTGTAAGCGTGGTGCGCTTATGTAAGGGCGATGCCATCATCAAATTAAAATTTGATGAGTGTGCTGCCAAGGTGGACTCTGCCGACCTCTGTTGTCATTTCCTAATGGACTGCTGCCCGGCAGTTGCTCCCACTCCTTTGGTTTCCTGTGGAGAGGAGATGGTCGTTCTCTACTGCAGTAATGAGGACGAAAATGCAATCACGGACGAGATCGCCAGGAAGATCGGACTCGTCGACGACGCGCCAGGACCCGCAAGATCCGAGCTGCCACGAATATTTCGCCAACGCTTCTCTGTTTTTTTTTTTTTTTTTTTTTTTTTTTTTTTTTTTTTTTTTTTTTTTCTAAAAATCGCAGAACTATAAACGGGTTCTTTGTCTGGTCGTACCCCATTACCTGGGTGTATAAGGAGCAGGTCGAGGCGGATACTGCCCGCATGTTGGCTGCGGGAGTGATTGAGAGAGCTGTGAGCTCGTACAGCAATCCCCTCCTGGTTGTTCCGAAAGCGTGACAATTCAATTCGGTTGTCCTCGACTCGAGGCAAGTCAACTCGATCATAGAACCGTAGACGGACCGACCACAAACGTTGGACGAATTGCTGCAGCAACTTCACGCGTGCTTTCCTCAATTGACCTGCGCTCCCGTTATTGGCAAATAGAACTTGTCCCTGACTGCCGGCCTACACTGCTTTTCTGTGTTACGGGGCCTGTTACCAATTCCGTAAGCTTCCGTTTGGACTTAATGCCAGCTCCGCCGCCTTCATCCGCGGATTTAATAGTATTTTGCCGGACGACTTATGGAGACGGGTAACAACGTACGTAGACGATGTGCTTATTGCGGAACAATCTTGGGAAGACCACAATTACGTGTTAGCACGGCTACTGCACGTATTCGAACAGTCAGGAGTGACTGTTAATCTAAAGAAATCAGAGTTCGGCCGCCGAGAAGTCAAATTTCTTGGCCACGTTATTACCAGGGATGGCATCCTACTGGACCCGATCAAACTGGTAGCGATTAGGGAGTTTGCAGTTCCGGCAGCTAAAAAACAAGTCAGGGCCTATTTGGGGCTTGTAAATTTCTATAAAAGGTATATCTCGATAGAAATTATTGCCACTCCAACTCTCTGCGGGCTCACAAGTAAGAACCGTGTATGGAAGTGGAATGAGAGTGCACAAAAGGAGTTTGAGGATGTGAAGTGCGCCTTGTTAGCAGCTCCTTCACTAGCCCATCCTGACTTATCAAAGGATTTCTGTCTTGGTGCGGACAGTTTCAAGGCTGGAGTAGCCGCGGAGCTGTTCCAGGAAATAGAGGAGGATGGGGTGGTACAGCGGAAGACGATTACGTTCGTGAGTTGCATATTGAACAAGTGTGAGCAAAATTACTCCGTGACTGAGCTTGAAGCTCTTGCGGTTGTCTTCGGTTTCCTTACGGTTGTTCCTCCAGGAATTTCGTTTTACCGTGGTCCACATACCAGGGAAGGAGAATGCAGTGTATAAGGAGCAGGTCGAGGCGGATACTGCGCGCATGTTGGCCGCTCTCTCTCGCTCCCCGGCGGGTTTGGCGCAAGGGACAAATAATGAAAACAGCTTCAGTGTCTTATATCTCAGTGGCGTTGCTTTTGAAAACTTTATCACCACCTCTTTTCAGGATATAGCGCGGGAACAAGATAAGGATGCGATTCTGAGAGATTTGAAGGCCAAGTGGCGTGATCAGAACCATCCGTCAATCAGACATTACTACCTTACTAGGCGAAATATCTTGTTCTGACGTAGCGACCCCGGGCAAACGACCTGGGTTGTGTGTATTCAAGATGAGTGTGTCAACAAACTCATCTGGTTTACTCACCTAAGCTACGCGCACTATGACCCCAGCAAGTGCTACCAGGTACTCTGTGATACCTGCTACTTCTTTAATATGGAAAGAAGGATCCGAGTATCCGGAAAGTACTGGCCATTTGTAAGCTCTGTTAAAAGAATAAGTCCAGCACATTAACACACCGTGCTCCCCTCTTTCCTATTATTCCTTCTCAGCTTCGTGAGTTAGCTGCGGTCGATCTCTTTGGGCCGCTACCAGGCACACTGAATGTCTATTCGTACATCTTTGTGGCAGTGGAGCTAACATCAAAATTTGTCACATGAACTCCCTTTGTCAAAGACTTCTTACGACAAGTCGAGCCTGTGGAAAAAGTCATTGCAGATAACGGTGTTCAGTTCCGTTCCCCAGTTTGGAAAGAAATGCTACGGAGGAGACGAATAAGGCCTGTTTTCATATCGGTTTATTACCCGGCGTCAAATCCCTGTGAGCGGGTAATGAAAGCACTGGGAAAGCTGTGCCGCCTGTACTGCCACCGTCGCCATATGGCCTGGGATCAGCATATACAGGGTTTTCAGCACGTCCTGAATGACCTCCCAAACAGTTGTACCTGTATGCCCCCGGTGCTGGTACTTGGGAATCAGTACCCGGAGGACAAGGTGCGCGAAACTGTGCCTCTCGACCCGCCGGTTCGATTGAGACACAGGGACGTCGTGGAACGCGCCTTGGCGACCATCAGAAAGGAGGCGACAGCAGGACAAGCTCAATCGCGTAGTAAGAGTGTTCCAGAAGGTCCCAGTACGTTCGCGCCGACTCTCGAGCAAACGTCATTCACTCACCAAGAAGTTCTTCCCCCTCTTTATCGGGCCGTATCGCGTAACACGAATAGCCCACGAGAACACAGTACAGCTCGAGACTCTCTGCACTGGGAAATCCAGAGGACTCCACCATGTATCAAGTCTGAGGTTTTACCGCGAGTAGCCTGTAAGTTGTATGTCTAGTGTAATTTTAATTAGTGTTCTTACCCTACCAAGTGTTTAGTGTGTATATTTTTGATGAATTTTCTATGTATTCGCAGTGTACTTTTTATGTAATTTGATTTGATTATATGTTTTGTATTATGTGTTTTGCTACGACTTGTTTTAATGTTGTTGTTGTGTCATTTAAATGCACGCTGTCACCGGCGTAATTGACAGAAACTTGCCAGTTCAAACTGCTCCGCTGGAAGCGGGTTATTTTGGAACTAGATTTTCTTAAGAGATTATTAGCATCCCGTCTCCTAGTGCCCATGTACTGACTAGAAAGTTGTCCAGTCCACCAAGTCGTTGCTGTCCTTGCTTTTCATAATGTCTCCCATCATGAATGGATGGAGTATAAATTAAGTTTTGTAGGCCATATGCAGATATTTATTGGGTATTTGTATTGATGTCAATTGTTTTCTGTTTGTCATTTAAGTTGTGTGTGCTCTTCTTCACTGAGTGAAGCCAGCCTCGTGAATCGAGTGCTATTATGTCCACCTTTACTGTGAATTTTGTGTCGGCAATCTCCCCATTAAGTAGCATATTAATAAGACGCCGTGGTAGGCGCCAACACCGTTATTCTTAGGATTTTTAGTTGCACCGACATGCACTGTGGTGTTGTTGCTCAGGGGCGTAGGAATGTTTATCTAGTGTTTGTCTGTGTAGAATAACAGAGGGTGTGAATTTCGACCTGTCGAGGGTCGCTGGACTGCACAAACGAAGGGGTTCTCAAAGATTTCAATTGGCAGTGTGTATCCTGGCCAATTTAAAAGAAACGACTTGCATTTTTCAGATAAGATTTTGCAGGACAACGTAATAAATTAAAATATTGGTGGTGAACTGTGGATCAGGCCAATGTTTCATTCAGGAGAGGAAAAATATGTCATGATAGAGAATCAAATTTAGGAGTACAAGAAGAGAAACTCCATGGCACATAATTGGCCGCTTAAGATGCAGAATCAAAGACACAAGACAATCCGACGTCACCAGGAACATAATAGGAAAAAAAAAACACTATAATTCTTATGTTTCAGCATTTTTGGTAAGATTAGATATCTAAGATAAGCCAACCATTGCCTTAGACGTCACTTGACTGAGTTAGATTTGTTTTACATTTGTGATTTGGTTGTTCTACTTTATATGTTTTACCTTTTTTGACAAAATGATTTTGAGACGAATCACTCCAGATGGGTGATATCTTTTCGTCATAAACTTGATGACGACTAAAGTTAGCCATAGGTTTTGCATTTCATTATGTGTATTTCAATGGAGGTATTAATTTTTTGTGTCAGTTTATGTGGTATTTTTAACTCTAATTTATTTGTGAACTGTTTCATTTTTGCGCAACAATCTTTTCTCGCCTCGTCGAGAGAGATTAGTGTGGGAGTATGTTTGCAGGAAACAAGCTGCATCTGGCATCGGAAGGAATCAGGCCACCAGTCGCGCCGGATCTACGACCGGGTGTTGCGCTGTAGTTAGTGTAAATTGCGCCCGGGTTGTAGATAGTGGGTTAAAGTAGCTAGGCACTGCTAGGCGCTGCATGCTGCATGACTACCCTGATTTCCTGGACGAATGCCCCCATCTCTGAAAACTAACCCCGACATGACTATTGCCATGCCCTGTGGGCTGGACTATAATAATTAAAGCACTGTCCTAATTACAGGACCTTATTTTATGTATGATAAATGCGCCAATGTTATTATTTGAGGTGAGTCACCATGTCATGCTCACCTGGAACTTAGATTGCTAAGTATTATTGTTTTCTTTTATTTGTACTGTGTTAATTTTAAGATTTTGTATAATATAGTGTACATCTGTTGGACTTGGGACCTTGAAGTTCCATTTAAAGACTGCACCCTGTGTCAGTGATAACTTATTTTGTGTTTTAATGTTACAGTTATGAGCGTGGGCATCTGTCGATGTCAGTAAACTATAAGTGAGGAGACTCACTAGTGTGAACAAAAAAAAAAAAAAAAAAACACCCTTTAGGTCTTGTGTTTATTATTTTGTTTAATCTATGTGTTTTGCTACTTGTTTATTTACGTTTCCTCCAAAATGCGACGGTGAGAGCGACGAAGCAAGGTGTCAGCCTGAGAGCACGCACGTCGCCACACCGCCAGAAGCAGCCGGCAGAAAAATGCACAGCTGCGTGAGAGGTAAACGCGTGCTGGAACGCGTCCTGCCCTAGGACACAGACGGGAAACCTCCGCTCCGCAACGGCCCGGTCCTACGCTCAGGGGTGTGGGGAGGGAGGGTTTCCAGCAGTTACGTAAGATGTCCCACGATGGCGCTGCGGTCAGATGCAGCTCTTTAAAGGGCCCTATACATAATGCGATTTATTGGACCAATTCGTTGGTCACCCGATAAATTGGCCGGTTTTAGACGCTAGCCGACCAACTTTCCTTGTCGGCCGGTCGGTTGTACCCGACCACCCGATCTCCGATTCCCCCACCACTTCACCCGACAAATTGTACCGTGTGTAGCTCTTCTCGACCAACTTCCGTGCCTGAGGTCGTCTGCACAGCGAACACGCGAAAATAAAAACAGTTCGACAAACAGACACCGGAACAGGGTGGCGCTGCGTGCAGTTTGTCGGAACGTGTGTAGGCTGCTAGCGATCGGTTGGTTCGTCAGACACCTTGTCGGTCGTACGATAAATCGGAGCGTGTGTAGGGGCCTTAAACTGGCCAGAGCAGGCGGCAGGTAGCAGCTCTCCCCACCACCACCTCCCCTCAAACGCCAGCAAGCTGGACACAGCCGTGGCCTCGTGGCAGGCAGCACGAGCTCTCCCCTCAGTCTCCCCTCCACGCTACCCTCTGACGTGCGAGAGGCACCCTAAGCCAGCGATCTGCCTGACCCCTGCTAGCATCTTACGGAACTACGAGGGGAGCGTAGCACAGTGGTTTATGGGGGGCTGCTCCTCTGTATACGTTACTCTGTGCCCAGGCGCACAATGGAGCGAGCGGCTGGCCGCCGCTGGCATCAGAGAGGCTCCCCCCGCTAAGCGCTCCGAGCTCCGTCGCAGGCTGCTGGCCGGCGAGGGACGGCTGTCTGCGCTTGCTGACCTGTAATGTCGACCTCCGAAATAGTTTAGAAGGGAGACCGACCTGTTTATGTTTTGCACACCCAGTGTGTGTAACAGACTACCCACTAGCGTCGAGTTAGTGGCATGACGAGGTAACCAAAGAATTTTCCTTAACCGACTGTGACGCTTGCGTCTGGTCGAGGACTTCTGTGAAACTACAAAACCTATGATTTCCTCTCTAACTAGAGGCCCCTATCTTGTCTTACGCTGCGGCGTATTATCTTGTTGTTTTGTGCTCTGCACACCATCCAACTCCATGCTGCGTATGCGAAAGACGGGCATCCGAAGAATGCCTTTCTTCTGACAGCAATCGTGTGGTCGACCTGTGACCGAGTGCCACGCCCACTGGTGCTCAAAGGAGAACAGGTCTTGCCATGCTGTGTGGTTTGACATACTGCATTACACCAACTCGGAGAGGAAGAAGAGGGAAGTTGTCTCATTGCCAGTGACCATCCGTTAGATGGAGGAGGCCTTCAGGAGTAATCCTGAGGGCCTGGGGACCAGAGCTGCAGCCCAAGAAGACACAAAGCAAAAAGTATCTTTTTTTGTGCGGTTTGTAGCTTCCTCCCAGTCGCCCACAGAACAGTAACTTCCTCGCTATGGCCCTAGAATACTTTTCGAATCAAGAAACAGTGTTTGTGTTCTAAAATACAAGGTGTTGAGTGGATGACAATACCATAAAAGTGCATCGAGAATTTTTTTAAAATTGTGTGAACAATCGAAACAATGAACACTCCTAGAGTACGAAATGATACTCACTCATAGACTATAACTTTCCGTCACCCTCAGTGACTCTATACGAACGATTTATGATTTTCACTAAAGACTGGTGGTTTACTGCACTTTGACTATGGTCATAATTTTTTTATGTCTGTGGACATTGCATTGATTTTTATGCCAATTTGTTTTTTTTTTAATTTTGAATTTAATTGTGCCTTTGGGACATTTGAACTGTGCCTTCAGCATACTTAACAAGTATATTTAAATCATTTCATTGATGCTGTTGCTATTTTACAAATGTGTGATTTTTTTTTCTAAACTGTTTGAGTTTCTTCTAATGATTTTTCATACTTTTATGTTATTTTTTATGTCATGTGTTCTATTTTGTATGAATTGTTTTATGTGATTTTAAATTTTTTGTGTATGTTGGCCCAATCCTGTGGTCTAACCAGCCACATTTGCATCCCCATTGATTTAGCATTTTAATGTGATTTCATTTATATCTCTTGTGTTTTAAATTTTAAATGATATGCTCGAGTTTTTTCTTGTTCTTGCAGATAGATGAATGTTTGTTTAGAAAATTTTGTTCTCTTTAAGATAATAGTATTACTTCAGCCTCCAACAAAATTTTCATCTAACGAGGGGGTGATGAAAGATGGCTGCCTGCCGCCTTCCCTAAATGTTATTTAAAGTCGCCTAACGACACTCTATTCGTTTTCTGAGGCATGAGGAGTAACGTACACTTTCAGTTCTTGTTTTTAAATGTTATTATTAGTAATCGTATTTAAATTCATTTGTGTTAGATTTATGTTATTAATTTATTAGTGTGTCAATCAATGTGGCAACATGAACGGCTTCTCCGTCTCGCCACCATGCCTAAAAGAGGGTAAAATGTTTTGTCTCTGCATGTGTGAGTATGAGAATTTTTTGGCGTGCTAGTGTGTCTGGGAAGTATGAGAAATTTAGTTTTGGGCAATGCTCTGGACCTGCGTCGATAGGCGGCTAGTACCAACCTCTCTTTCTATGCTCTCCAAAGAGGCTTCCACACCCTTTCGTTGCAAGTTAGGTTGGCAAGAGGCTGGTGTGAGCCTATACGTGCCCTTGTGCGAATCCCTGCGTTTCCCCCACCACCTATTTCTGGGCGGAGGCCCACATGGCCCGCCAAAGCCTCACTCATTTGGTGGCTGTCCTTCGGAATGGTGAGTTAGCTCTGCTCTTTCAGCCTAGAGATGGCAGCAATTCGTTGTTCAGTTAGTTCAACTTAGGTTTTAGAAGTTGCATTCATTTTCGGAGTAAGTTTCTCCGAGCATGCATCGAAAGATGCACGGCGACTAATCAGGATTTTTGCTTCTTGCAACTCGTGTGCAATTTCACTGTTCGTTTTCTCTGTCCGCTAGTAACATGTACTCCACGTGGTGTGTTCTCAGAACAAAGCCTTCAACGGAGCCCGTATTTGTTCTATGCCCTTCAGGCTAGAATAACTGCATGTATCTTTCCATTTTCTGGTAGTACTCCGCGATCTTCCCTCTTCCGCCCGTTGTAAATTGCTATTTTATTCTCGAACTTGTACTCTGTTCCCAACCGTGGTCTGTAAAGTGGCGGACGAAACAAGAGGCGCAACGGAAATATTAACAATAATCAGCTTCTGAATCTTTTCTCAGCACATCTGAAACAATATTTATAAAGAAAGGGGTAGGTATTTTCAAACTACTGTATTAAAAAAGGATAAGATATTACTGAACAAAATGCTTTTATTCAGTGTAAGGACAAGCACGTGGGGGGAACCAATTTAGTTGCACAATAAAAACGCATCCCATTGAAACTAGCTTACAAGCACTATCATATGTTATGCTAAAAATGCCCATAATAGAAATTTAAATTTATCTACACTGAATTGAATTTTAGTTGGGGGGGGGGATTTACAAATAACAAGCAATAACCTTGTTCCCTGGCCCAAATTGAGGTTCAAATTACTCTAATACCAGGATGTTGACGATACAGTAGCCAATATAGATAGCAGCTCACACGAAATTACACAAAGGCATTAATAAACAAACCACCACAATTAAGGTTATTTCATAAAGGTGGCTAAGAAAACATCTATGGCGCAATGGAAAAAATTGCATCTGAGCTTGATTTCAGCACTGGTGAAAAACAATATAATATAAAAAAGGGGGAAGGTGCTCGAAAACTATACTGAACTTAACTTGTTCATTCAGATCGGATGCAAGCAAAATAGGGGGGGGGGGAAGCTCAAATGTTTGTATAGCCTATGGGGCTTAACTACGGGGTCATCAGTCCCTAGAATTACAAACTACTTATGAACTAGCTAACACTAAGGACGGCACAAATATCCATGCCCGAGGGGGGATTCGAACCCCCGATCGTAGTGGCCGTGCAGACCGTGACTGGCGCGCCGCAGTCCGCTCGGTCACCGCCACCAGCGATGGGGAACCAATTATGTTAATACAATAAAAGTGCATCTCCTTACATAAGTTAATACTGACGATGCCCAGTATTGAATTTAACATAAATTACACAAAACGTAACGCTACTGGGGGGTAGGATTTACAAACGACGCTCATTTGCTCACACACACGCAGTGCAACAGCGAAACTCACCAAAATCAGCGTGCTGAAACGAGGCAGAAGCAGGCGTCGCTATCGTAGGCGAAACTCAGCAAACCTGGAGGTACCACACAACACAATATACAATAGAACTGCGAAGACGGCTCTGGTCTGTCGTGCCTGATTTGAGATGGTGCGTGTGTGTAGCAGAGTTAAGTTGCATCTAGACCAGACCGTGAGCAAACACGCTAACGGCGACACACGATCGCACTGCACTGAAGGTGAAATGGCCGAAAACAGGGCTTGGTAACGACTAACTATCGACTCTGAGCCAGAGAGAACCATGCAAGGCAGGCTATTACCACCCACACTGAGACAGCCATTAGATCCTCGCACATCCACTTAAAAGTAAAACAAGTACACAATCTCACGGGGACAATAATAATAGATTATTAAAATAACAAAATTCGAGCAATATTAACTAACGTTTCAGAAACCAATGTTTTAAAACATGAAATAAAAAAATGCTATTCCTCATGCCTTGAAAAGAGTGGGGTTCTAGTTTTAACAAAACGCTAATCTAGCGACATCAAATAAATTACAATTTTATAAAAAATATATGGAAGACGAACAGCACTCGCCTGATCCTTTTCTCCACGTTCTTCGAATAGCACACAGTCCGTAGCTTCAGGAAGTGTTTCCGCGCCCCTAAGTGTGCACACCTCAGATGTGTGTTCCAGATTAGCTTGTTAGTAAGTTCACCCAGAATACATTGTCTCCATGGCCCATCCTGGTTTCCGCCATTATAGGAAAGGATGCTTTCCCTCGCGCTATAAAACTGACGGATATCTGGGTCCTGTCGTCCCCTCAACCTGTCTAATGGCAGGGTCCTTGTCCTGCTCCCTAGCCATGTTCCTAAGTGTCGCTGTTAGGTAGTTATCGAAGGCGACCTGCTTCATATAGAAGAGGGAAAGTGTTCCTCATCTACTGGCAGTCCTTTCTCCTTCTCGCAACATATAGGCGACCTTGAGAGGGCGTCGGCAATGACATTGGTCTCGTCGGGAACGTGCATGATTGCTAAATCATACTCTTGGACAGCTGACGCCCACCGAGTCAAACGTTTGTTCCTCAGCCTCCCCGTCATTAGGACCTCGAGGGCCTTGTGCTCAGTGTATACTCGAGTTCTCCTCCCGTATAGGAAGAATCTCAATTTCTCAAAAGGCCAAACACCTGCTAGAGCCTCTAATTCCGTTGCCGAGTAGTTTCTCTCTCATTTGGTGAGCACCCTGCTTCCGAATGCGATCGTCGTATGTACTTTATTGTTCCCTTCCATGTATTCCTGGAAGATCATGACGCCGAGTCCGGTGTAGGAGCTGTCGGTCGCCATGAAACACCCTCTGCCATATTAGGATGCGATGATAGTGGCGCATTAATCAACGCATCTTTAAGCACCTGGAATTCTTTCTTTGCTTCCTCGTTCCACAGCCATGGGGTTTTCTTTCCCGGTAGCCTACAGAGGACGGGTGTTGCTAGTTTGTCCACGAGAATGAAGTGTTTAAAAAATTAATTATTCCTAAAAAACTTCTAAGCGCTCTTTTCGTGGTTGGCCATGCAAATTGTTTCAGTGCTTCCAATTTGTCTTGATCGGGTGCAATACCTTCCCCTGTTATTATGTGCCCGAGGAATTTGACCTCTGGCGTGCCTATGCGGGACTTGGTGATGTTGACTGACCCCACAGTTGCGGAACGAGTCAAGGAGCTCCCCTAACACAGTATTATCTCTTCCCGCGTGGGTTCAGCTATCAGCAGGTCATCCACATAGCTGGTTATGCGCCGCTTCGTGTTTTCCGAGAGAATACTGTTTAGTCCTCGGATAAATGCGGCAGTGGACACGTTAAGGTCGAAGGGTAGGTGCCTGAATTGGTATCAGTGCCCAAACGCCAGGAAAGCAATGTATTGTCTGCAGGCTGGGTGGAGTGTGATCTGCCAGAAGCTGGATCTGAGATGCAACTACGTAAAGATCTTGCCCACATGAAAGTTTTGGAGTAGTTCCTCCAGAGGTTACGGTCGGTCCGTTTCTGGCTCTATGACTGTATTTATCTGTCACGAGTCCAGCGTTAAACGTACCGAGCCGTCACTTTTCTCCACAATCCTTAGTGGGGAGTTGTACGTGGAGGTGGCTGGTTCTATTATTTCTCCCCCCAGCATGTGTTCTATTTCAGGGGCCACCTTCTCCCGATATACCATTGGAATAGTGTATGGGGGCGCAAAGAATTTTCGATTGTCCCGGACCCAAAATGCGTACTCGAAATTACGTATTGTTCCCATTTTTGGTAGAAATACCTGCGCATTACGAACAAGTGAATCAGTCAGCTGTTCCTTCATTGGAGCAGACACATCTTTTATGGTTGGGACACGATCTTTTATTATGTGCACCACTTCCTGCATTACGTCTTGGGACGGGAAATCACTAGGTGCACCGTGCGAGCCTCAAACTCTGCACAGGTATTAGCGCATCTATAGCTTGCTCTGCAAATATAATCTTTATCGTTCCATCTTTTTGGAGGACTAGCTCGCCCCTTCCCTTCGATGGACAGGGAAGGGGCCACAAGAAGATGAGTCTCTATCTCGTGCCCTCGGCAGTAGAGCGCCATGCGCGTTTGCTTAGGAACCTCAATGTGCTTGCCTTCACTTTGGTGGAGGCGGGCCACACAACGTCGGTGCGCCTCTTCCGACATGGTGGTTACCTGAGTGTCGCCTGTTGAGACCCTGTTGCAACATCTCTCTTAGGTCTTCATATTCGAGACGATTTACGCGGTCCGTTCGGAGAGAATCGGCGGTAAAACTGGGAACCTGTGCCACCGAGGCAAACCTTCAATTTCTGAGCTGTCCCTGCGCTGCATTGTTTGCGGGCTCAGGGCGCAGAGCTCTACAATCTCCACTGGCCGCGCACTGGGCGGTGCTTGGCAGTTCCTGTTCCCAGACTGGTCTCGCCAATTGCTGTTGGCGTTGATTCCCGATGGTGCGCTGGACGAGGCATTACCCAGGTTGACGAGTTTCCCCGGTTTTGGTTATTGCCGTTATTTTGGAAAAACTGTCACTTCCACCGTAATTCCACCTCCCCCTATTGTCATGCCTTGGCGATTATCGCCGCTATTTCCGTCGCGCTTCTCACGTCGGCTTCTGATTTCATTGCTGCTACCCAAGTCAGCGAGAGTGCTTTGGAACGTTTCCACCGACTCCGAGCGCCTTCCCGCTAACTTATTCTGCGTCTCAATCGAGAATTTCGTGATGCAATGGCGCGTAATTTCCTGGTCTGTGTACGGGCGATCGAGGTAACTATTTTTTTCTTCTTTTTTGTGTGTGCATAGAATGCGTCAAAGAATGTCAGCAGATTATTGCCCTTAGAAGGTTCAAGCTCGTTTGTGTTAACGATTTCCTTCCTTATTCTCTCCTGTGCGATGTTTGACCAATAAGTATTGAGGAATGCCTGCTTGAATTCCTCGTACGAGTCACAGGTGTGGGCCACCCTGCGCATATGCTCCACGCTCTAAGAATCAGCAGATGAATTCAAGCCTGTACGCAAGTGGCCAGGTGAGTGGAATTGTTCTGTCGAATTGCGCAATCCACGCTTTTGGGTGCAGCGAATTATGGCTCTCCTTATGCGTCTGAAAACACTGAACGGAAAGGAAGCTTTTGTAGTCAAACATATCACTACACGTCTCTCTCGGCCAGCTGCTTCAGCTGTTTCCTCTTTCGGTGGTCGTTCTGGTCGAGCGGTCCTCCGGATGTCCTCGTATCAGTCTGGAGCAGCGCTTCCGTCCGCCCGAGTCTGGTGCAGTTCGTGCGGTTGCCACGCGTGACGTTCTCGTCACCTGACCGGCCAGTATCGCCATCGCCATCGCGCGACCCCCGTCCGCGGTTACTGTCACCGGACGCGTGGACAGGCAGTGTGCCCTGAGACTGTCGACTTACTACGCTACATTTTTGTGCGAGTTCTGCAACTTGGCGTTTGACTTGCAATTCAAGATCTTTCGCTCTGAGTTAATGCCTGTTGTCCCTGTTTGAATAAATTACCGACCACTTTCTTAGCGACCGTGATTTCCGCCTTTACTTTCCGAGCGTTCGTCACTGCCGTTGTAGCTATTTTTCGTGCACTCAGTGCCTCGATTCTAGCACGCGTGGAATCGAGTTTCGCCTCCTCTGCAAGCTATTTTGCTTTGGCGGCAATTTCCCCGATTCCTACTATGCTCGATCGGACCTCCTCGATCTCCCTCGGCATCATTTCTTTGGTGCTGTCTACGGACACCTTTTGCTGTCTATTTCTTCACGCAAAGATTCCTTGCTACTTTCTATTTCCTCACGCAAAGATTCCTGGGTACTCGCTATTTCCTCGCGCAAAGATTCTTTGCTGCTGCCTATTTCCTCCCTGACGGTCGCAATGCCCCGCCGTCGCTTTGTGAGCGCCACGAGCAACGAGCAGCCCGGAGGGGCCGTCCGCCGCGATCCGCCCTGCTCCTCTCTGCGCCGTCGCCGTGGCGAGCTTTCCTGACCTCCATAACTGTCCACCTTGCGCCGTCAATACCTCAGTCTCTTATGGGTTCGCGATCTACCGAGTTCCGCATTCTTGTTCCCCTTACTAGTGCGAGATACCCGATCACTATGAGCATCTGAATCGTACTGACTGTTCGGGCATGAACTCTGTCTATGAGGCATCGTGACTTGATTCTATCCTAGTTCTATCTCGCTCTCGAGTTCCTGTTGCGGCTGACCTGTGTGAGACCGTTACATGTTTGCTACAGTTTCTACCTCTGTCATTTGATCGGTTGCGCGTGCCTTGCGTCGAGTCAGCACGTGACGGAAACACAAGTTGACGGCTGCGCGGGAAATCTTAAATCCTACCTACAATCCTATACAGAATCAAACAATAATTTACTTATCCCCCCAAAAAGAGAGAGAGAGAGAAAATAATCGCGATCAGTGTTGGCTGTATCTAAAGGTTTTGGCTCTGGCTCCTATTGCACATCAGTCACACAATACTGAGTGCTCATCAGAAGCGTCCAAAGTTAGAAAATCCGGTTACAGGGTCACCAAATGAAATACACCTCATTCATAAACAAATGCTTGGGGGGGGGGGATCTGTTTGATATTGAGAGGAAGCACGACAATAAAAATATGATCCCTGTGTCGTGGCTTCGTATCACTGGAGGTGTTCCCTATAAAAAACATAGTGAGCTTCTTTAAGGTGGTAGATGGCCAACAGATTCTTGCTCAAAAATTAAGATGTATACAAACAATAAGAAAACAACAACAACAACAACAAACAGATAAATCTGAAGTGCGACGGGGAATGATGCAAGATAAACAGAGGCTCAGGGGAAATTCATTTATTGGATGAAACAAGTGACACATTCGACAAAGAGATTAAAAATTTATAATAATCCTATCATAGTAAAATACAAGGGAAACCGTATACTGATGACGAAAAAAATGATACTACTACATCTACAGCTACATGGGATACTCTGCCTGGGAGAGCGTTCATCGAACCACCATTATACTATTTATCTTCCATTCCATTCTCGAATAGCGCGCGGGAAGAAAGAATACCTGAATCTCTTCGTTGGAGCTCTGCTTTCTCGTTTTTTATTCTGATGATCATTTCTCCTATGTAAGTGGGAGTCAACAATATATTTTCGCATTCGGAGGAGAATGTTGGCGATTGGAGTTTCGTAAGTAGCCCACGCCGCAGCGATAAGCGCCGTTGTTGTAATGATTCCCATCCCAGATTTTGTATCATTTCCGTAACGCTGTCTCCCTTGTATCGCGACAATACGGAACGAGCTGCCCTTCTCTGGACTCTTTCGATGTCCTCCGTCAAACCCACCTGATAAGGATCTCACACTGGGCAGCAATACTCCAAAAACGGACGGACAAGCGTAGTGTATGCAGTTTCGTTTGTAGTTCTGTTGCAACTTTTAAGGGTTCTGCCAATAAAACGCAGTCTCTAGTTCGTCTGTCCCACGACATTATCTACATGTTCTTTCCAATTTAAGTCTGAGGTTATAGTAATTCCTAGGTATTTTGTGGAGTTTACGGCCTTCACTTTTGATTGATTTATCTTGTAAACAAAGTTTAACAGATTTCGTTACGTACTCGTGTGGACGACTTCACACTTCTCATTATTTAGAGTCAACTGCCAATTTTTACACCATAGTGATATCTTATTCAGATCTTTCTGCAATTGATTTTGATCTTCAGATGATATTACTAGACGGTAAATGACGGCGTCATCTGCAAACAACTAAAGAGAGCTAGTTACATTTTCCCCTAAATCGTTTATGTAAATAAGGAACAGCAGAGGACCAATAACACTACCCTATGGAACGCCCGATATCACCTCTGTTTAAGTCGATGCCTTACCATCGATTACTACGAATTGTGTCCTATCTGACAGTAAATCCCCTATCCAATCGCAAATTTGGGGTTGATATACCATAACCACGCAATTTGATTAAAAGCCGTTTGTGAGGCACGGTGTCGAACGCCTTCTGGTAATCAAGAAATACGGAATTTATTTGCGAACCCTTGTCGATAGCGCCCATCACTTCGTGTGAATAAAGAGCTAGTTGTGTTTCGCATGAACGATATTTTCTAAATCCGTGTTGGCCTTGGGTCAATAGATCGTCCTGTTCGAGATAATTAATAATCTTTGATACAAGATATGTTCCAAAACCCTGCTGCAAATTGACGTCAATGAAATAGGTCTGTAGTTTAGTGGGTTCCTCCTACTGCCTTTTTTGAATATAGGTGTGATCTGTGCAACTTTCCAATTTTTGGCACAGATCCTTCTATGTCAGAGCGTCCCTGTGGTCCCCATCCATCCTATATACACACAAGTCCCTCATCCATCCGCTCCTGTGTGCAGCCCACCATTCTGGACCTCCGCCACACCGCACGCTCCTGGAGACGCTCGAACACCGCGCTCTCTGCCTCCCCCTGCTGCCACTGCGGGCACTGACTGCCTCCCACCCCGACCTCCCTTCCCCTCCTCCCCTGTCCCTCCCACAACGTCCTGTGGCTTCCCCTCCGTCCTATATACACACAAGTTCCTCATCCATCCGCTCCTGTGTGCAGCCCACCCGCTCCGGAGCTTCGCCCCACCCCGTGCTCCTGGAGACGCTCGAGCATCGCGCTCTCTGATTCCCCCTGCTGTTACTGTGGGCATTGACTGCATCCCACCCTGACCTCCCCTTCCCTCCTCCCCAATCCCTCCCACACTATCCCTGTGTCTCCCCCTCCGTCCTATATACACACAAGATCCTCATCCATCCGCTCCTGTGTGCAGCCCACCGCTCCGGACCTCCGCCCCACCCCAAGCTTCTGGAGTCGCTCGAGCACCGCGCTCTCTGCCTCCCCCTGCTCCCACTGTGGGCACTGACTGCCTCTCATCCCCGAACTCCCCTCCCCTCCTCCCCAGTCCCTCCCACACCGTCCCTGTGGCTCCCCCTCCGTCCTATATACACACAAGTCCCTCATCCATCTGCTCCTGTGTGGTGCCCACCATTCTGGACCTCCGCTGCACCGCACGCTCCTGCAGACTCTCGAGCACCGCGCTCTCTGCCTCCCCCTGCTACCACTGTGGGCACTGACTGCCTCCCACCCCGACCTCCACTCTCCTCCTCCCCAATCCCTCCCACACTATCCCTGTGGCTCCCCCTCCATCCTATATACACCCAAGACCCTCATCCATCTGCTCCTGTGTGGTGCCCACCATCGTGGACCTCCGCTGCACCGCACGCTCCTGCAGACTCTCGAGCACCGCGCTCTCTGCCTCCCCCTGCTACCACTGTGGGCACTGACTGCCTGCCAGCCCGACCTCCCCTCTTCCCCAGTCTCTCCCACACCGTTTCTGTGGCTTCCCCTCCGTACTATATACATACAAGTCTCTCATCCATCCGCTCCTGTGTGCAGCCCACCCGCTCCGGAGCTTCGCCCCACCCGCGCTCCTGGAGATGCTCGAACACCGCGCTCTCTGCCTCCCCCTGCTGCCACTATGGGCACTGACTGCCTCCCACACCGACCTCCCCTCTCCTCCTCCCCAGTGCCTCCCACACCTTCGCTGTGGCTCCCCCTCCGACCTATGTACACACAAGTCTCTCATCCATCCGCTCCTGTGTGCAGCCCACCGTCCCGGACCTCCACCCCACCCCACGCTCCTGGAGACGCTCCAGCACGGCGCTCTCTGCCTCCCCCTGCTGCCAGTGTGGGCACTGACTGCCTTCCACCCCGATCTCCCCTCCCCTCCTCCCCAGTCCCTCCCACACTGGCCCTGTGTCTCCCCCTCAGTCCTATGTACACACAAGTCTCTCATCCATCCGCTCCTGTGTGCAGCCCACCGTCCCGGACCTCCACCCCACCCCACGCTCCTGGAGACGCTCCAGCACGGCGCTCTCTGCCTCCCCCTGCTGCCAGTGTGGGCACTGACTGCCTTCCACCCCGATCTCCCCTCCCCTCCTCCCCAGTCCCTCCCACACTGGCCCTGTGTCTCCCCCTCAGTCCTATGTACACACAAGTCTCTCATCCATCCGCTCCTGTGTGCAGCCCACCGTCCCGGACCTCCACCCCACCCCACGCTCCTGGAGACGCTCCAGCATGGCGCTCTCTGCCTCCCCCTGCTGCCAGTGTGGGCACTGACTGCCTTCCACCCCGATCTCCCCTCCCCTCCTCCCCAGTCCCTCCCACACTGTCCCTGTGGTTCCCCCTCCATCCTATATACACCCAAGTCTCTCATCCATCTGCTCCTGTGTGCTGCCCACCGCTCCGGAACTCCGCCACACCCCACGCTCCTGGACACGCTCGAGCACCGCAGTCTCTGCCTCCCCCTTTTGCCACTGTGGGCACTGACTGACTCCCACCCCGACCTCCCCTCCCTTCCTCCCCAGTCTTTCCCACACCATCCCTGTGGCTCCCCCTCCATCCTATATACACCCAAGTCTCTCATCCATCTGCTCCTGTGTGCTGCCCACCGCTCCGGAACTCCGCCACACCCCACGCTCCTGGACACGCTCGAGCACCGCGGTCTCTGCCTCCCCCTTTTGCCACTGTGGGCACTGACTGACTCCCACCCCGACCTCCCCTCCCTTCCTCCCCAGTCTTTCCCACACCGTCCCTGTGGCACCCCCTCCATCCTATATACACACAAGTCCCTCATCCATCCACTCCTGCGTGCAACCCTCCCGCTCCGGAGCTTCGCCCCACCCCGCGCTCCTGGAGACACTCGAGCACCACGCTCTCTGCCTCCCCCTGCTGCCACTGTGGGCATTGACTGCATCCCACCCCGACCTCCGCTCCCCTCCTCCCCAGTCCCTCCCACACCGTCCCTGTGGCTCCCCCTCCGTCCTATATACACACAAGTCCCTCATCCATCCGCTCCTTTGTGCAGCCCACACGCTGCGGAGCTCCGCCCCACCCCGCGCTCCTGGAGACGGTCGAGCACCACGCTCTCTGCCTCCCCCTCCTGCCACTGTGTGCACTGACTGCATCCCACCCCGACCTCCGCTCCCCTCCTCCCCAGTCCCTCCCACACCGTCCCTGTGGCTCCCCCTCTGTCCTATATACACACAAGTCCCTCATCCATCCGCTCCTGTGTGCAGTCCACCACTCCGGACCTCCGCCACACCCCATGCTCCTGGAGACTTTCGAGCACCGCGCTCTCTGCCTCCCCCTGCTGCCACTGTGGGCACTGACTGCCTCCCACCCCGACCTCCCCTCCCCTCCTCCCCAGTAACTCTCACACCGTCCCTGTGGCTCCCCCTGCTCCCTTCCCCTCTTTTCATCTCTTACGCCTGTCCGCCATGTATCACTTACCTTATGGTGAGTGTTCCGCCATTGTGGAAGCTTTTCATGTGGTGCTTATTTATTTATTTTATCGTACAGTGCTCGACCAACCCATCACCGACATCTCAACCTTCAGGTCTGTTCTTCGTTATTTAGTGCATTAGTGCAACAGTGAATGGCCAACCCATAGTCGAAACCTTCAGTTTTAATTTGTGTTTATCTTCGAAAGTCTGGCGTTTCTTCTTTTTATTCGAAAGCGAAAGTCCTACTTGTAACCGCCGCCCAGTTATATTTTAATTATCATTATTTATTTCATGTGCCTCCACATCTCCAGCTGTTTGTTGTAATCATCATCATCGCCTTTTCAATGTTTTACTCCATTTTAAGCACCTTGTGTCTCTGCAATGAAATTCTCCATCTTTTATTTGTACTTTCTCTTCCACATTTACCGCCTTTCATATTAATCTGTTCTCCCGCGACATTTTTTAAAATTCCATACGCTGAAGAGTGGCTGCGAGTGCTTAAAGCGTGCCATGAATTATGGAATGAAATGTCAATAAAGAAAAAAATTGTTTTCGGACATGCGGACTAAACCCCTCCACAGTCCTCTACACCTACTGGTCTTCGATTCATATCCTCCTCTGCAGTTTCCATCCCACTTGGATTTCCTCCTCTCCCACCTAATATAAATCTCTCCAAATGCTCGAACGCCACGCCCTCCGCCTCGCTTACCACGTCCCCCTCCCTTCCCTCATGCAGATTCTCTATCTTCCTTTTCCATATGCCATACACCCTCCTGCTGAATCCCGGTCCTCTACCTCTCGCAGCTGATGACCCTCCCTGTCAGCCCTATGTCTCTCCCCCCATTTATTGTGTGTCCATTCACCTCCCACTGACAACCATTCCCTCCCCTCCGCATCCCTCCCCACCCCTCAGTGGTCTTACGCCTCCCTTCCCTAAGCCTGACCGCCTCCCCTCCTTCCCCTTTCCCTCCCCTCCCCTCCCTTTAGAGATCTTACTCCTCCCTTCCCTAAGCCTGACCGCCTCCCAGACCGCCTCCCCCTTGTCTCCCTTCGTTCCCCTTTTCCTCCCCTTCCCTCCCCTCCCCTCAGAGGTCTTACACCTCCCTTCCGTAGCGTGACCGCCTCCCATCCCGCCTCCTCACGCCTCCCCTCCTTCCCCTTTCCCTCCCCTCCCCACCCCACCCCTACCAGTCAGAGATCTTACGCCTCCCTTCCATAAGCCTGGCCGCCTCACATCTCGCCTCCCCTACGCCTCGCCTCTTTCCCATTTCCCTCCCCTCCCCTCCCTCGCCTCCTTAACAAAGCCTGACTGCCTCCCATCGCGCCCCCCTCACGCCTCCCCTCCTTCCCCTTCCCCTCCCCAACTCCTTACCCCTCAGAGTTCATACACCTATCTTCCCTAAGCCTGACCGCCTTCCATCCCACCTCCCCCACACCTCCCCTCCTTGCCCTTCACCACTCAACCCCTACCCTCCACTCCCCTCCCGGCAGAAGTCTTTCGCCTGCCTTCACTAAGCCTGATGGCCTCCCATCCCACACACCCACGTTTCCCCTCCTTTCTGTTTCCCACCCCTGGCCTCCATTCCCCACAGAGATATTACGCCTCCTTTCCGTAAGCCTCACTGCCTCCCATTCCGCCTACCCCATGCCTCCCCTCCTTCCCCTTTCTCTGCCCTCAACTCACCACCCCTCATAGGGCTTATGCCTACCTTCCCTAAGCCTGATTGCCTCTCATCCCGCCTCCCCTCCATCCCCTTTCCCAACCTTCCCGTCCCCACACCTCAGAGGTGTTATGCCTCCCTTCCCTAAGCCCGACTGCCTCCCATCACGCCTCCCCCTCGCCTCCCTTCCTTCCCCTTTCCCTCCCCTTCGCTCCCCCCTTCCTCAGAGGTATTATGCTTCCCTTCCCTAAACCTGACCACCTCCCATCCCGCCTCCCCCGCCGCTCCCCTCCTTCGCCTTCCCCTTTCACTCCAATCCCCTCCCCTCACCCCTCAGAGATCTTACGCCTCCCTTCCCTAATCATGACCGCTTCCTGTCCGACCTCCCGTGCCTCCCATCCTTCCCCTTTCCCTCCCTCCCCTCCTCTCTCCACCCCACAAAGGTCTTACGTCTCCATTCAGTAAGCCTGACCACCTCCCATCCCGCGTCCCCCTCCCCACCCCACACCTGAGAGGTCTTGGGCCCCCTTCCCAAAGCATTACCGCCTCCCATACTGCCTCCCCCACACCTCCCCTCCATCCCTTTCCTACCCCTCCCCTCCCCATCCCTAAGAGTTCTTACACCTCCCTTCCCTAAGCCTGACTGCCTCCCATCCCGTCTCCCCACGCCTAAACCCCCGTTCCCCTTTCCCTCACCTCCCATTCCCCCATCCCTCAGAGTTCTTACACCACCCTTCCCTAAGCCTGATGCCTCCCATCCCGCCTCCCCCACGCCTCCACTCCTTCCCCTTTCCTTCCCTCCCCTTCCCTCCCCTCAAAGGTCTTATGCCTCCCTTCACTAAGCCTGACCACCTCCCATGCTGCCTCCCCCACGCATCCCCTCCTTCCCCTTTCCCTCCCCTCCCCTCCCTTCCCCTCAGAGTTCTTATGCCTCTTTTCCTTAAGCCTGACTGCCTCCCATCACAGCTCCCCCACGCCTCCCCTTCTTCCCCTTTCCTTTCTCTCCCCTTCCCTCCGCTCAGAGGTATTATGCCTCCCTTCCCTAAGACCGACCGCCTCCCATCCTGCCTCCCCCACGCATCCCCACCACCCCTTTCCCTCCCCTCCTTTCCCTACCCCTCAGAGGTTTTACGCCACATTTCCTTAAGCTGACTGCCTCTCATCCCACCTCCCCAACGCCTCCCCTCCTTCCCCTTTCCATTACCTCCACTTCCCTCCCCTCAGAGACCTTATGCCACCCTTCCCTAAGCCTGACCACCTCCCATGCTGCCTCCCTCACGCCTCCCCTTCTTCCCCTTTCCCTTCCCTCCCCTACCCTCCCCTCAGAGGTCTTATGCCTCCATTCCCTAAGCCTGACAACCCCATGCTGCCTCCCTCACGCCTCCACTTCTTCCCCTTTACCTTCCCTCCCCTTCCCACCTCTCAGAGGTCTTGTGCCTTACTTCCCTAAGCCTGACCGCTTCCCATCCCGCATCCCCCCACATCCCCTCCTTCCCCTTACCCTCCCGTCCCATTGCTTCCCCTCAGAGGTCTTACGCCTCTTTTCCTTAAGCCTGACTGCCTCCCTTCCCACCTCCCCCACGCCTCCCCATCTTTCCCTTTCCCTTCTCTCCCATTCACCCCCTCCCTTTCCTAAGCCTGACCACCTCCCATGCTGCCTCTCTCACACCTCCCCTACTTCCCCTTTCCCTCCCCTCCCCATCCCTCCCCCCAGAGGTATTATGCCTCCATTCCCTAAGCCTGACCGCCTCCCAACCTGCCTCCCCCACGCATCCCCTCCTTTTACTTTCCCTCGCGTCCCCTCCGTTCCCCTCAGAGGTCTTACGCCTCTTTTCCTTAAGCCTGACTGCCTCTCATTGCACCTCCCCCACACCTCCCCATCTTTCCCTTTCCCTTCCCTCCTCATCCCTCACCTCAGAGGTCTTATGCCACCCTTCCCTAAGCCTGACCACCTCCCAACCTGCCTCCCCACGCATCCCCTCCATCCGCTTCACTCCCCCCTTCCCTCCCCTCAGATGTATTATGCCTTCCTTCCCTAAGCCTGACCGCCTCCCAACCTGCCTCCCAGTTACATCCCCTCCTTCCGCTTTCCCTCCCCTCCCCTCCCTTCCCCACAGAGGTCTTACGCCTCTTTTCCTTAACCCTGTCTGCCTCCCATCCCACCTCCCCCACGCCTTCCCTTCTTCCCCTTTCCCTCCACTCCCCTTCTCTCCTCTCAGAGGTCTTATGCCTCCCTTCCCTAACCCTGACTGCCTCCCATCCCAGCTCCCCCACGCAGTTCCTTCTTCCCCTTTCCCTTATCGCCCCTTCCCTCCTCTCAGAGGTATTATGCCTCCCTTCCCTAAGCCCGACTGCCACCCAACCTGCCTCCCCCATGCATCCCTTCCTTCCCATTTCCCTCTCCTCCACACTCTTCCCCTCAGAGGTCTTACGCTTTTTTTTCGTAAGCCTGACTGCCTCTCATCCCACAACCCCCACGCCTCTCCATCTTTCCCTTTCCCTTCCCTCCCCTTCCCTCCCCTCAGAGGTCTTATGTCTACCTTCCTTAAGCCGGACCACCTCGCATGCTGCCTCCCTCATGCCTAGTCTTCTTCCCCTTTCCTTTCCCTCCCCTTCCCTCCCATCAGAGGTCTGGTGCCTCCCTTCCCTAAGCCTGACCGCATCCCATCCCGCTTGGCCCACACCACCCCTCCTTCCTCTTTCTCTCCCCTCCCATTCCCTCCTCTCAGAGGTCTTATGTCTCCCTTCCCTAAGCATGATGACCTCCCATCCTGTCTCCCTTACGCATCCACTCCATCACCTTTCCCTCCACTCCCCTCCCTTCCCCACAGAGGTCTTACGCCTCTTTTCCTTAAGCCTGACTGCCTCTCATCCCACCTCCCCCACGCCTCCCCTCCTTCCCCTTTCCCTCCTCTCTCCATCCTTCCTCACAGAGGTCTTATGCCTCCCTTCCCTAAGCCTGACCGCCTCCCATCGTGTCTCCCTTTTGCATCCCTTCCTTCCCCTTACTCTCACCTCCCCTCCCTACCACCCTGAGGTCTTACGTCTCATTTCCTTAAGCCTGACTGCCTCTCATCCCACCTCCCCCACGCCTCCCCTCTTTCCCCTTTCCCTCCCCTCTCCTTCCCTCCTCTCAGAGGACTTATGCCTCTCTTCCATAAGCCTGACCGCCTCCCATCCTGTCTCCCTTACGCATTCCCTCCTTCCCGTTTCCCTCCCCTCCCCTCCCTTCCCCTCGGAGTTCTTACGCCTCTTTTCCTTAAGCCTGACTGCCTCCGATCCCACCTCCCCCACGCCTCCCCATCTTTCCCTTTCCCTTCTCTCCCATTCCCTCCCCTCAGATGTCCAGTGGCTCCCCGCCGAAAGCCTGACTGCTTCCCATACTGCCTCCCTCACGCCGCCCCTTCTTCCCCTTTCCCTTCCCTCCCCTTCCCACCTCTCAGAGGTCTTGTGCCTCCCTTCCCTAAGCCTGACCGCTTCCCATCCCACATCCCCCCCACATCCCCTCCTTCCCCTTTGTCTCCTGTCCCATTGCTTCCACTCAGAGGTCCCACGCCTCTCCATCATTCCCTTTCCCTTCCCTCCCCTTCCCTCACCTCAGTGCTCTTATGTCTCCCTTCCTTAAGCCTGATCACCTCGCATGCTGCCTCCCTCATGCCTAGTCTTCTTCCCCTTTCCTTTCCCACCCCTTCCCTCCCCTCAGAGGTCTTGTGCCTCCCTTCCATAAGCCTGACTGCATCCCATCCCGCTTGGCCCATGCCACCCCCTTCCTCTTTCTCTCCCCTCCCATTCCCTCCTCTCAGAGGTTTTATGCCTCCCTACCCTAAGCATGACGACCTCCCACCCTGTCTCCCTGATGCATCCCCTCCATCCCCTTTCCCTCCCCTCTTCCTCCCTCCTCTCAGAGGTCTTATGTCTCCCTTTCCTAAGCCTGACCGCTTCCCATCCTGTCTCCCTTACGCATCCCCTCCATCCCCTTTCCCTTCCCTCCCTTCCCTACCTCTCAGAGGTCATACGCCTCTTTTCCTTAAGCCTGACTGCCTCCCATCCCACCCACCACGCCGCCCCATCCTTCCCTTTCCCTTCTCTCCCATTCCCTCCCCTCAGATGTCTTGTGCCTCCCTTCTGAAAGACTGACCCGCCTCCCATACTGCCTCCCTCACGCCACCCCTTCTTCCCCTTTCCCTCCCCTCCCCTTCCCTCCCCTCAGAGGTATTATGCCTCCATTCCCTAAGCCTGACCGCCTCCCAACCTGCCTCCCCCACGCATCCCCTCCTTTTACTTTCCCTCTCCTCCCCTCCTTTCCTCTCAGAGGTCTAACGCCTCTTTTCCTTAAGTCTGACTGCCTCACATTCCTCCTACCCCACGCATCCCCATCTTTCCCTTTCCCTTCCCTCCTCATCCCTCCCCTCAGAGGTCTTATGCCACCCTTCCCTAAGCCTGACCACCTCCCATGCTGCCTCCCCCACGCCTCGCCAACTTTCCCTTTCCCTTCCATCCTCTTCCCTCCCCTCAGAGGTCTTATGCCTCCCTTCCCTAAGCCTGACCACCTAACATGCTGCCTCCCTCACGCCTCCTTTTCTTCCCCTTTCCCTCTCCTCCCCTTCCCTCCCCACAGAGGTAATATGCCTCCCTTCCCTAAGCCTGAACGCCTCCCAACCTGCCTCACCCACGCATCCCCTAGCCCCTTTATCTACCCTCACCTCCCTTCCCCTCAGAGGTCTTACGCATCTTTTCCTTAAGCCTGACTGCCTCTCATTCCACTTCCGCCATGCCTCCTCATCTTTCCCCTTCCTTTCCCCCCTCTTCTCTCCCCACATAGATCTTATGCCTCCGTTCCCTAAGCCTGACCGGCTCCCAACCTGCCTCCCCCAAGCAACCCCTCCTTCCGCTTCCGTCCCTCCCCCTTCCCTCACCTCAGGGGTATCATGCCTTCCTTCCCTAAGCCTGACCGCCTCCCAACCTGCCTACC
The DNA here is from genome assembly GCA_026315105.1 of Locusta migratoria. Lineage (NCBI taxonomy): Eukaryota > Metazoa > Arthropoda > Insecta > Orthoptera > Acrididae > Locusta > Locusta migratoria. The sequence continues at coordinate 10,883,332 of CM048745.1, forward strand.
AGACACATCCCCTCCTTTCACTTTCCCTCCCCTCCCCTCCCTTCCCCTCAGAGGTCTTACGCCTTTTTCTTTATCCCTGTCTGCCTCCCATCCCACCTCCCCCACGCCTCCCCTTCTTCCCCTTTCCCTCCACTCCCCTTCTCTCCTCTCAGAGGTCTTATGCCTCTCTTCCCTAAGCCTGACCGCCTCTCATCCTGTCTCTCTTACGAATCCCTTCTTTCCCTCTTCTCTCCTCTCCCCCCTTCCCCTCAGAGGTCTTATGCCTCTTTTCCTTAAGCCTGACTGCCTCTCAATCCACCTCCCCCAAACATCCCCTCCTGCCCCTTTCCCTCCCCTCTCCTCCCTTCCCCTCAGAGGTCTTACGCCTCTTTTCCTTAAACCTGACTGCCTCTCATTCCACCTCCCCCACGCATCCCCTCCTGCCCCTTTCCCTCCCCTCCCTCCCCTTCACCTCAGAGGTCTTACGCCTCTTTTCCTTAAGCCTGACTGCCTCCCATCACATCTCCCCCACGACTCCCCACTTCCCCTCCTGCCCCTTTCCCTCCACTCCCTTCCCTCCTCTCAGAGGTCTTATGCCACCCTTTCCTAGGCCTGACAGCCTCTTATGCTGTCTCCCTCCCCCTTTCCCTCCCCTCCCCTCCCTTCCGTCAGAGGTCTTACGCCTCTTTTCCTTAAGCCTGACTGTCTCTCAATCCACCTCCCCCACACATCCCCTCCTGCCCCTTTCCCTCCCCTCTCCTCCCTTCCCCACAGAGGTCTTACGCCTCTTTTCCTTAAACCTGACTGCCTCTCATTCCACCTCCCCCACGCATCCCCTCCTTCCCCTTTCCCTCCCTTCCCCTCCCTACCCCTCAGAGGTCTTACGCCCCTTTTCCTTAAGCCTGACTGCCTCTCATTCCACCTCCCCCACGCTTCCCCTCCTGCCCCTTTCCCTCCCCTCCCTTCCCTTCCCCTCAGAGGTGTTACGCCTCTTTTCCTTAAGCCTGACTGCCTCTCATCACACCTCCCCCATGACTCCCCCCTTCCCCTCCTGCCCCTTTCCCTCCCCTCTCTTCCCTCCTATCAGAGGTCTTATGCCTCCCTTCCCTAAGCCTGACCGCCTCCCATCCTGTCTCCCTTACGCATCCCTTCCTTCCCCCTTCTCTCCCCTCCCCTCCCTTCCCCTCAGAGGTCTTACGCCTCTTTTCCTTAAGCCTGACTGCCTACCATCCAACCTCTCCCACGCCACCCAATCTTTCCCTTTCCCTTCTCTCCCATTCCCTCCCCACAGAGGTCTTATGCCTCCCTTTACAAAGCCTGACCACTTTTTGTCCTGTCTCCCTTACACATCCCCTCCTTCCCCTTTCCCTCCCCTTCCTTCCCTTCCCCTCAGAGGTCTTACGCCTCTCTTCCTTAAGTCTGACTGCTTCCCATCCCACCTCCCCCACGGCACCCCATCATTCCCTTTCCTCCCCTCCCCTTCCTCCACTTAGAGGTATTATGCCTCCCTTCCCTAACCCCGACTGCCTCCCAACCAGCATCCCCCACGCATCCCCTCCTTCCGCTTTCCCTCCCCTCTCCTCCCTTCTCCTCAGAGGTCTTACGCCTCTTTTCCTTAAGCCTGACTGCCTCACATTCCACCTCCCACATGCATCTCCTCCTTCCCCTTTCTCTTTCCTCCCCTCCCTTCCCCAAATACGTCTTACGCCTCCCTTCCCTAAGCCTGACTGCCTCCCATCCTGTCTCCCTTACGCATCCCCTCCTTTCCCTTACTCTCCCCTCCCATCCCTACCTCCCTGAGGTCCTACGCCTCTTTCCTTAAGCTTGACTGCCTCCCATCCCACCTCCCCCACGCCACCCCATCTTTCCCTTTCCTTTCCTCCCCTTCCCTCCCCTCAGAGGTATTATGCCTCCCTTCCCTAAGCCTGACCACCTCCCAACCTGCCTCCCCCAGGTATCCCCTCCTTCCCTTTCCCTCCTCTTCGCCCCCTTCCCCTCAGAGGTCTTATGCCTCTTTTCCTTAAGACTGACTGCCTCCCATCCCACTTCCCCCACGCCACCCCATCTTTCCCTTTCCTTCCCTCCCCTTCCCTCCCCTCAGAGGTATTATGCCTCTCTTCCCTGAGCCTGACCGCCTCCCAACCTGCCTCCCCCATGCATACCCTCCAACCCCTTTCCCTCCCCTCCCCACCCTTCCCCAAAAAGGTATTATGCCTCTTTTCCTTAAGCCTGACTGCCTCCCATCCCACCTCCCCCACGCCACCCAATCATTCCCTTTCCTTCCCTTCCCCCCCTCAGGGGTCTTATACCTCCCTTCCCTAAGCCTGACCGCCTCCCATCCTGTCTACCTTATGCATCCCCTCCTTCCACTTTGCCTCCCCCACCTCCCTTCACAACAGAGGTCTTACGCCTCTTTTCCTTAAGCCTGACTGCCTCCCATCCCACGTACCCCATGCCTCCCCATCTTTCCCTTTGCCTTCGATCCCATTCCCTCCCCTCAGAGGTCTTATGCCTCCCTTCCCTAAGCCTGACCGCCTCCCATCCTGTCTCCCTTATGCATCCACTCCTTCCTGTTTCCCTGCCCTCCCCTCCCTTCCCCTCAGAGGTTTTACGCCTCTTTTCCTTAAGCCTGACTGCCCCTCATTCCACCTCCCCCACGTCTCCCCATCTTTCCCTTTCCCTTCCCTCCTCTTCCCTCCCCTCAGAGGTTCTATGCCACCCTTACCTAAGCCTGACCACTTCCCATGCTGCCTCTCCCATGCCTCGCCATCTTTCCCTTTCCCTTCCTTCCTCTTCCCTAATCTCAGAGGTCTTATGCCTCCCTTCCCTAAGCCTGACCACCTACCATGCTGCCTCCCTAACGCCTCCATTTCTTCCCCTTTCCCTCTCCTCCCCTTCACTCCCCTAAGCCTGACCGCCTACCAACTTGTCTCCCCCATGCACCCCCTCCCCCTATCACTCCCCTCCCCTCCCTTCCCCGCAGAGGTCTTATGCCTCTTTACCTTAAGCCTGACTGCCTCTCATTCCACCTTCCCCACGCATTCCCCTCCTTCCCCTTTCCCTCCCCTCCCTTCTCTTCCCCTCAGAGGTCTTACGCCTCTTTCCCTTAAGCCTGACTGCCTCTCATCACACCTCCCCCACGCCTCCCCTACTTCCCCTTTCCCTCCCCTCTACTTCCCTTCTCTCAGAGGTCTTATGCCTCTCTTTCCTAAGCCTTACCGCTTCCCATCCTGTCTCCCTTACACATCCCCTCCATCCCCTTTCCCTCCCCTCCCTTCCCTTCCCCTCAGAGGTCTTACGCCTCTTTTCTTTAAGTCTGACTGCTTCCCATCCCACCTCCCGCACGGCACCCCGTCATTCCCTTTCCTTCCCTCCCCTTCCTCCCCTCAGAGGTATTATGGCTCCCTTCCCTAAGCCTGACCGCCTCCTAACCTGCCTCCCCCACGCATCCCCACCTTCCCCCTTCCATCCCCTCCCCTTCCTTCCCCTCAGAGGTATTATGCCTCCCTTCCCTAAGGCTGACCGCCTCCCATCCAGTCTCCGTTATGCATCCCCACCTTCCCCTTTCACTCCCCTCCCCTCCCTTCCCCGCAGAGGTATACGCCTCTTTTCCTTAAGCCTGACTACCTCCCATCCCACCTCCTCCACGCCTCCCCATCTTTCTCTTTCCCTTCTCTCCCATTCCCTCCACTCAGTGGTTTTATGCCTCCCTTCCCTAAGCCTGACCGCCTCCCAACTTTCCTCCCTCACGCATCCCCTCCTTCACATTTCCCTCCCCTCCCCTCCCTTCCCCTCAGTGGTCTTACGCCTCTTTTATTTGAAGCCTGACTGACTCCCATCCCACCTCCCCCAAGCCTCCCCATCTATCCCTTTCCCTTCTCTCCCATTCCCTCCATTCAGTGGTTTCATGCCTCTCTTTCCTAAGCCTGACCGTCTCCCAACCAGCCTCCCTCACACATCCTCTCCTTCCCCTTTCCCTCCCCTCCCCTCTCCTCCCCTCCCCCCTCCCATCCCCTCAGAGGTCTTACGACTGACTGCCTCCCATCCCGCCTCCCCTACGCTTTCCCTTCTTCCCCTTTCCCTCCCCTCCCCTTCTCTCCCCTCAGAGGTCTTATGCCTCCCTTCCCTAAGCCTGACTGCCTTATAACCTGCTCCCCCACGCATCCCCTCCTTCACACTTCCCTCCCCTCCCCTCCCCGCCCCTCCCTTCCCTCAGAGGTCTTACGCCTCTTTTTGTTAAGCCTGACCGCCTCTCATTCCACCTCTCCCATGCCTCCCCATCTTTCCCTTTCCCTTCCCTCCCATTCCCTCCCCTCAGAGGTGTTATGCCTCCCTTCCCAAACCTGACCGCCTCCCAACCTGTCCCCCCAACGCATCCCCTCCTTCTCCATTTTCTCCCCTCCCCTCCCTTCCCCACAGAGGTCTTATGGCACTATTCCTTAAGCCTGACTGCCTCCCATCCCACCTTCCCCACGCCTCTTATTCTTCCCCTTTCCCTCCCTTCATCTTCCCTCCCTTCAGAGGTCTTATGCCTCCCTTCCCTAAGACTGACCACCTCCCATACAGCCTCCCTCACGCCTCCCATTCTTCCCCTTTCTCTCCCCTCCACTTCTTTCCCCTCAGAGGTAATATGCCTCCCTTCCCTAACCCTGACCGCCTCCCATCCTGTCTCTCTTACGCATCCCCCTTCCCCTTTCTCTCCACTCCCCTCCCTTCCCCTCAGAGGTCTTACACCTCTTTTCTTTAAGCCTGACTGCCTCCCATCCCAACTCCCCCACGCCTCCCCATCTTTCCCTTTCCCTTCTCTCCCATTCCCTCCCCTCAGAGTTTTTTATGCCTCCCTTCCCTAAGCCTGACCGACTCCCAACCTGCCTCCCTCACACATCCCCTCCTACCCCTTTCCCTCCCCTCCCCTCCCTTACCTTCAGAGGTCTTACGCCTGACTGCCTCCCATCTAACCCCCCCATGCCTCTCCTTCTTCCCCTCTCCCTTCTCTCCCCTCCCCTGAGAGGTCTTAGAGGTCTTATACCTCCCTTCCCTAAGCCTGACTGCCTCCCATGCTGACTCCCTCATGCCTCCCCTTCTTCCCCTTTCCCTCCACTCATTTCCCTCCCCTCAGAGGTCTTATGCCTCCCTTCCCTAAGCCTGACTGCCTCCCAACCCGCCTCCCCCACGCATCCCCTCCTTCCCCTTTCCCTCCCCTCCCTTCCCCATAGAGGTCTTACGTCTCTTTTCCTTAAGCCTGACTGCCTCTCATCCCACCTACCCCACACATCCCCTCCTTCCCTTTTCCTTCCCCTCCCCTTCCCTCCACTCAGTGGTCTTATGCCTCCCTTCCCTAAGCTTGACCGCCTCCCAACCTGCCTCCCCCACGCATCCCCTCCTTCACATTTCCCTCCCCTCCCCTCCCTTCCCCACAGAGGTCTTAAGCCTCTTTTCCTTAAGCCTGACTGCCTCCCATCCCACCTCCCCCACGCCTCCCCATCTTTCCCTTTCCCTTCTCTCCCATTTCCTCCACTCAGTGGTCCTATGCCTCCCTTCTCTAAGCCTGACCGACTCCCAACCTGCCTCCCTCACACATCCCCTCCTTCCCCTTTCCATCCTCTCCCCTCCCTTCCCCTCAGAGGTTTTACGCCTGACTGCCTCCCATCCCACCTCCCCCACACCTCCCCTTCTTCCCCTTTCCCTTCCCTCCTCTTCCCTCCCCTCAGAGGTCTTATACCTCCCTTCCCTAAGCCTGACTGCCTCCCATCCCACCTCCCACACGCCTCCCCATCTTTCCCTTTCCCTTCCCTCCTGTTCCCTCCCCTCAGTGGTCTTATGCCTCCTCTCCCTATGCCTGACCGGCTCCCATTCTGCCTCCCCCTCCTTCCCCTTTCCCTCCCCTCCCCTCCCTTCCCCTCAGAGTTCTTACGCCTCTTTTCCTTTAGCCTGACTGCCTCTCATTGCATCTCCCCCACGCCTCCCCATCTTTCCCTTTTCCTTCCCTCCCCTTCCCTCCCCTCAGAGGTATTATGCCTCCCTTCCTTAAGCCTGACCACCTCCCAAACTGCCTCCCCCACACATCCCCTCCTTCCCCTTTCCCTCCCCTCCCCTCCCTTCCCCTCAGAGGACTTACGCCTCTTTTCCTTAAGCCTGACTGCCTCCCATCCCACCTCCCCCACGCCTCCCCTTCTTCCCCTTTTCCTTCCCTTCATCTTCCCTCCCCTCAGAGGTCCTATGCCTCTCTTCCCTAAGCCTGACCTCCTCCCATACTGCCTCCCTCACGCCTCTCCTTCTTCCCCTTTCCCTTCCCTCCTCTTCCCTCCCCACAGAGGTCTTATGCCTCCCTTCCCTAAGCCTGACCTCCTCCTATGCTGCCTCCCTCACGCCTCCCCTTCTTCCCCTTTCCCTCCGCTACCCTTCTTTCCCCTCAGAGGTCTTTTGCCTCCCTTTCCTAAGCCTGACCGCCTCCTAACCTGCCTCCCCCACGCATCTCCTCTTTCCCCTTTCCCTTCCCTCCCCTTCCCACCCCTCAGAGGTCTTACGCCTCTTTTCCTTAAGCCTGAGTGGCTCTCATTCCACCTCCCCCACGCCTCTCCATCTTTACCTTTCCCTTCACTCCCATTCCCTCCCCTCAGAGGTCTTATGCCTCCCTTCTTTAAGCCTGACCACCTCTCAACCTTCCCCTCCCCCGCAATGCATCCCCTCCTTCCCCTTTCTCTCCCCCTTTCCCCTTCCCCTCAGAGGTCTTATGCCTCTTTTCCTTAAGCCTGACTTCCTCCCATCCCACCTCCCCCACGCCTCTCCTTCTTCCCCTTTCCCTTCCCTCCTCTTCCCTCCCCACAGAGGTCTTATGCCTCCCTTCCCTAAGCCTGACCTCCTCCTATGCTGCCTCCCTCACGCCTCCCCTTCTTCCCCTTTCCCTTCCCTCCTCTTCCCTCCCCACAGTGGTCTTATGCCTCCCTTCCCTAAGCCTGACCGCCTCCTAACCTGCCTCCCTTACGCATCCCCTCCTTCCCCTTTTCCTCCCCTCCCCTTCCCTCCCCTAAGAGGTCTTATGCCTCCCTTCCGTAAGTCTGACCACCTCCCATGCTGTCTCCGTCACGCCTCCCGTTCTTCCACCTTCTCTCCCATCCCTTCCCCTCAGAGGTCTTACGCCTCTTTTCCTTAAGCCTGACTGCCTCTCATACCACCTCCCCCACGCCTCCCCATCTTTCCCTTTCCCTTCCCTCCTGTTCCCTCCCCTCAGTGGTCTTATGCCTCCTCTCCCTATGCCTGACCGGCTCCCATTCTGCCTCCCCCTCCTTCCCCTTTCCCTCCCCTCCCCTCCCTTCCCCTCAGAGTTCTTACGCCTCTTTTCCTTTAGCCTGACTGCCTCTCATTGCATCTCCCCCACGCCTCCCCATCTTTCCCTTTTCCTTCCCTCCCCTTCTCTCCCCTCAGAGGTATTATGCCTCCCTTCCTTAAGCCTGACCACCTCCCAAACTGCCTCCCCCACACATCCCCTCCTTCCCCTTTCCCTCCCCTCCCCTCCCTTCCCCTCAGAGGACTTACGCCTCTTTTCCTTAAGCCTGACTGCCTCCCATACCACCTCCCCCACGCCTCCCCTTCTTCCCCTTTTCCTTCCCTTCATCTTCCCTCCCCTCAGAGGTCCTATGCCTCCCTTCCCTAAGCCTGACCTCCTCCCATGCTGCCTCCCTCACGCCTCCCCTTCTTCCCCTTTCCCTCCCCTCCCCTTCTCTCCCCTCAGAGGTCTTATGCCTCCTTTCCCTAAGCCTGTCCGCCTCCTAACCTGCCTCCCTTACGCATCCCCTCCTTCCCCTTTCCCTCTCCTCCCCTCCCTTCCCCTCAGAGGTCTTACGCCTCTTTTCCTTATGCCTGACTGCCTCTCATACCACCTCCCCCACGCCTCCCCATCTTTCCTTTCCCCTTCCCTCCTCTTCCCTCCCCTCAGAGGTCATATGCCTCCTCTCCCTAAGCCTGACCGGCTCCCAACCTGCCTCCCCCTCCTTCCCCTTTCCCTCCCCTCCCTTCCCCTCAGAGGTCTTACGCCTCTTTTCCTTAAGCCTGACTGCCTCTCATGCCACCTCCCACACGCCTCCCCATCTTTCCCTTTCCCTTCTCTCCCATTCCCTCCCCACAGAGGTCTTATGCCTCCCTTCCCTAAGCCTGACCTCCTCCCATGCTGCCTCCCTCACGCCTCCCCTTCTTCCCCTTTCCCTTCCCTCCCCTTCCCTCCCCTCAGAGGTCTTATGCCTCCCTTCCCTAAGCCTGACCGCCTCTCAACCTGCCCCCCCAATGCATCCCCTTCTTCCCCTTTTTCTCCCCTCCCCTCCCTTCCCCTCAGAGGTCTTACGCCTCTTTTCCTTAAGCCTGACTGCCTCCTATCCCACCTCCTCCACGCCTCCCCTTCTTCCCTTTTCCCTCCCCTCCCTTTCCCTTCCCTTTAGAGATTATGTCTCTCTTCCCTACGCCTGACCACCTCCCATGCTGCCTCCCCCGCTCCTCTCATCCTTCCCCTTTCCCCCTGTGAGGTCAGCAGAGTGTTCCAGTATTTAACACGGTCCCTCACCGGTGTGTATAGTGTGAGGGAAATCTAAGGTGTTAGTGTCAGTTTATGCTATTTTAACAGTGCAACCTCTGAGAACATTCATGTCTTTTAATAGAGCCTTCGTCGATCTCAACACGTCCAACATTTACTCCGTCATCTATAAATTATATACCGTTTTAAAACTAACATTATGTGTCTTCCTAATCTCTGTGATTTTATTCTCACTTTAATCTCGGTTTTTTATACATCCATTCTCCTGTTTTATCGCCGGCCGCGGTGGCCGAGGGGACTAAGGCGCTCCAGTCACGGTCTGCACGGCCACTACGGTCGGGGGTTCGAATCCACCCCCGCTCGGGCATGGATATTTGTGCCGTCCTAGTTCGTAAGTAGTTTGTAAGTTTAGGGACTGATGACCCCGTAGTTAAGTCCCATAGACTATACAAACATTTGAAACATTTTTTCCTGTTTTATCACCGTTTCACTTTGTGTATATACCTCTTGACAATTTGTGTAAACGCTCAGCTGAAGAGTGGCACACAGGCTGCTTTCAGCCTGCCCCATTTGGGGCTTCAAAATAACAATAAAGGGGAAAAATTAGTTTTCTAACCTTCCCGCTGCAGTCGCATAGACGTGCAAGCGCGAGTATCTTGCAGTATCGTTTCCTGCCTAGCACAGGATAGTGCCACACCGCCGACTGCCTACGAGGCTGCCGCCAGGCCGACCGCCCGGCCCGTCTGCAGCGCCGCCACTGCGATAGACGCCGCTTCTGGGACTTCGCCCACCGATGCCGCATCCGATCGACCTCGCCTCCTTGACTCCGGCTACCGACGCCCCATCCTATCGACTTCACGTCGGTTCGTTAACGTTGCCAGTCGTCGCCGGCCGTCGGACCTTGCGGTCGCAGCAACGACACCGCCGAAGTGTCCCTAGGTCTCCGGGGCACACTGGACTCCCGCCGACGCCTTTGTCCACGTTTGTCCCCAGGAGTGCGTCGGACACCAGTGTGTGTGTAAGACCGTCGTCCCAGTCACTGTGTGCGCCCCTGTCAGTTCTGTCGTCACCACTATCCACTCCACCTCTCCATCCCCTGCCACCAGCACCATCTTCTGGAGAACGACATCTCCCCTCTTCCCTGGCACAATCTCTCCTCTCTCTCACCACCACCTCAAAAGTCCCCCCACACAAATCCTTGGCTCCCAGGCAATTGCTTCTCACGCTGCCCCTGTCCCAGTCTCCTTTCTCCCAATCCCCGACTCCTGCATTGTGTCTGTAACAATTCACGAACCACGAACAACGGACAGCCGACTTCTCGAGGAAGGTACTTTCACAATGCCGTCTCCCTTTGAACTCGGTCCCCACTCCAGTCTCCCAGCCCTTGTAAAACAAAAACGCTCCTCTACAGACACCACCTCCTCAGATATCCTTGCCATTGGAGCCCCAGTCTCGACGGAAGCCGCGCCCCTCCTTTCCACCAAATCTCCACCCCCTCCACAGCCGCAACCTTCGCTCCCTTCCCAACGACTACCCCTCTCCCAGGCCCTGCTCTCCACACCTTTGTGCTAAACAATCTTGACGCCACTCTTCTGGGCTCTTGCCCTCTCACACTCCTCTGCCACAAGTACGCTTCCAACTCCGAAATCATACCAAATGGGGACTCTGTCCACCTGACTTAGAGGTCTGCACGTCGCTCGGTTGCTCGCTCGAATCGCGTGGTACATGTCGTTCTATGACAGTCCAACAGGTGTCGGTACAGCAGCTTGCGGCAAGGCGTGTGGCTGCGCTCGACTTCCTGCACGCTCGTTCGAGCGGGGCACGCTCGACTGGCCCGACCGTCCACAGTGCCCGCTCGCCACTCGGTCGCCACTCGAGTCCAAGGCCAGTGTCGGGAGCAAATTAGACGCTAGAGAATGCATCCTGACTGCGAAATATGGAATTGTTTCCTTACCCGGGTCCTTCGAAACCTGTTCTCTCGATCCAGTTGAACTAGCTATTCAGTTTCACATTTTGTACTTTATCATACAAGTTATTATACGTGATTAACATAAAGTTTCCGTGCTAAGATCATTTACTAAATGAGTTTTCCATGATCTTTCTTACTTTCTTGTTCCCATTTTGTGGACTGTTAATTTCTGTTTAGTGGTAGGTGTTACTTGCCGCCTTAACGAGCAAATGATTGTACTGTATATCCATTTCTCTTATCACTCTCAAGTCCTGGAATACTTTGTCCGTCTTTTATATTTATATTAAACTAGCTGCTCCCGCGGTGTTACCCGCGGTTCAATGGTCAGACATTAAAGTGCCAAGAAAGGCCATAAATAACTACACGACTGTTTGCGATATTGTTAGCACAGAATATATAATTGTCTTGAAACGGATGGAGAGCCAAAAATCTATTGCAATACGCCCCTGTAAACGAAGTTTCGAGACTTCTTGTTCTCCGAGTATACATAGAGAGTTCTAGCTCTCAATACACGGGAGCAGCCTACGTAGAAACATGGGGTGGCCAGATGAATACCTGCCACTTTTAAAGCTTGTCCTTGACTCTTGTTTATAGTAAGGGCACTTTCAATGGGAACTGCCTCAGAAACGCGCAGAGGTGCACTGCGTTCAGCGTTCTGCTGACGCCGATCGTCAGCTTGCGCAGCGGTTTCAGCCGCTCCAACTACTCCTGCCGCTCCGCCTGCCTAATTTTCCGCTCTTCCGAGATAGATTTCACTTGCGTTTGCTAGGCAATAGAAACTTAAACAGTAATACCTAAAGTGAGGAACTGGTGTCGTAAAATATCCGGCCAAACAACGAAATCTAGTAAGCAGCTACAATAACAAAAGAAATCTAACGGAGAAACGAACTGTTGAGCTCCTATTAATGCAAAGCTAACCAACAAATGTAACGAATAAAGAAACTACCCTGATCTTATATATACGAACTAAACGAATGAAAAGAACAATAAATATAACAGGGAAACAAACCAACGAAGTCTTACAAAGCAACGAAATCACCAGAGAAAGATTGAATCAGTGAAATCTAACCAGCAAAGTCATGTCAATGCACTAAAAGAAAACGTTCGAATGCTATAAATAATGGAAATCACCAAAGAACCTATTATTCATTGAAATCCAAAGAGAATACAATTTTAAAGAATTACGATAACCTCACAATGTTCGAACATCCGTAGTTGAAGGTGACAGTCCAATACAAGTCATCGAAAATCAAGAAGAAAACAATATTTAAGAACCTGGATAATATCACAATTGAATACACTTTATACGTCCTGAGAAATATTTTCATGAGTATTATACTGTCTGCCATCTGTTCAGTGCATTTTCTACTACTTTCGTTGCAGAATACGTACGCTATTTATACGTGGCAATTCGCGCTTTGTACACGAAATAGGGCTTGGTCAATGTTTTTTCTTGTCATGGTACTTAGAGGATGTTTTATTTAAAGTCTTCAATTTTTATACATACTTCCTTCATTTGTTACAACAAATGAAAATGAATGCGGCATAAACGCCAACATTCAGATTTCTTGTGTATGTAATTATATGTCAGTTAAGCAGTTTTGGCAGAATCCCAGAATCTTTTTGTATATTTGAAAGTAAAAAAGATAACAATAACAAAGAAAAAAATTTCACTATAGCAGGACACGAACCATTGCCCAAAATTATGAAAGTTTGACATGACGCGTTAACCCTCACGGCCAAACATGACACACACTACACATCACCTCTGCTGTTTTATTAGAAGCTTCTTACAACCGTTACGTATTTCTATGCATATACATTTCAAATAAATAACTTGTAATAAACACTTTGAAAAGTAGCCTATGTCCTAACCGAAGACATAAGCAATCTCTATACCAAATTTCATCTAAATCAGTGCTGCAGTTTTATCGTGATGCGATAACAAACATACAAACTTTCGCATTTATAATATGTGTAGGATACTCCGGTGCGCCTCGATTGCACAGTGGTAGAGTGGCAGACTACAAATCCAAAGGTCGCTGGTTCGATCCCCGCCTGGTCCTAGGATTTTTATCTGTCAAATTCAAATGTTCAAATGTTTGTTAAGCTCCTGGGACTTAACTACGGGGTCATCAGTCCTTAAACTTACAAACTACTTATGAACTACTTACGAACTTGGACGGCACAAATATCCATGCCCGAGGGGAGATTCGAACCCCCGACCGTAGTGGCCGTGCTGACCGAGACTGGAGCGCCTCAGTCACCGCGGCCACCGCGGCCGGCTTTATCTGTCACTTTCCACTTCTTTCATCTCTGGCAGTATTGTTCATGTGAAAAATACCGAGTAGCACCGTGGTTCGGAACCCACGTTAAACTGTAGGTCCCCCTATAACTAGCTGGGTAAGTCAGTTTGAAGGTCGGAGGAAGGCAACGGCATACCACCTCCAAACAGGACCATGCCTAGTAAAGCACTGTGGTGTTCAAACCCCTAGCATGTTGGCACTGTGCGTGGTTGCTGCGCCTTTACCTTTCCCAAGTGACTCCTTAATGGGAATTTTTCCAAATGCAACATTCATATATTCCCCACTTCCACTGTCGTCTTTCTTGTCTACATAATAAAGAACGCATGCAAACTTTTGTGCAATATATAGGATCCCCGCTTTCTTCCGTCGTCAGGGTCATATGCTGGTCTAATGCTCATATATCCTGTACCTATTTAAATCCTCTTATTCCAATTGTTTACTTTACACACCTGTACGAATTTATGGTGGTCCTGCTGTTTCAGTGATATCTGTGTTATATTTATTTAGGGCCGTCTGAAGAATGTCACTCGGGTGCACCAGCCAAATGAATGAAGTGCATGTTTTTGGAATGGCTGGACTGTGAAATGCGCGAGGCGCAATCCACCAATGACGTGGACCTTTATTTAGCACGAATTGATGGTGATGACGACGACCTGCTTGAATGGTAGAAACGCAACAATATTCTCTTTCCTATGCTAGATGTATTGGCAAACAGTATTTTGTGTGCCTGCCTCAAATGCACCTAGTGAACGCACTTTCAATGCGGTAGGGAACCTTTTCTCTGATAAAAGAACTCGACTCGACCTACAACGTGTCAATCATATTTTAACAATACATTGCAATTACAATGCCACTAACGAATAGTTTGGCGATAATGTTACTTTTCGATGTATACTTTGTTGTACGGTAACTTTCACTTTTGTACATTGCAATAAAAAAGTTGTTCATTCCGTAGTTTTTCTTTAGATCCTTTACATTACTTTCAAATGTTTTAGTTAGTCAAAACAACCTTTTTGTCTCGTTTGCGGTATAATGATATTGCGGTTATATGCTACTATGCAGGAATACGCGTCTACAGCATAACTGATTTTAGTTCGTTTAATTAGCGGGGGTGCGTCAGACGCAACAACAGCCCACACCTCAAGCCACACAGCCGCTGCCGTAGCGACTTACAAGGAAACCTGTCCAAGTGTCACTCTCCGATTTTTAGGAAATTTGGATTTGTTATGATGCATGAAAAACTGTGAGACCCGTATTTTTATTTATTTTAAGCGGTGGAAAAACAAATTTAAAGGGTGAAACGGTCCCTCCAAAATTGGGGTAAATAGAAAAATCGTGATAACTTAGAAATTAATGAAGCGATTTTAATGTTTTTTTGGTATGAAAGCATCTTTTGATAAGAGATCGGCCTAGGTACATCGCAGTGGGAATGAAAATTAGGGGGGCAACTACCCCTAAAGTGACCAAATTTTGTGCTGATTTCGTTTTTTTCTTTTTCTTTATTTAATCGATGTTGAATCAAAGAAATTTTTCTGTTATCAAAAGATACCTTCATACCAAAAACCATTAAAAACCCTTCACTAATCTCTAACTTATCGCCATTTTTCTATTGTAGCCAATTTTGGAGGGACAGTTTCACCCCTTAATATTTTTTTCCACCGCAAAAAACTTAACGTGTCGCATAGTTTTTCATGTATTATAAAATATGCAAATTTCATAAAAATCGTAGAGTGACACTTAGGTAGGTCTCTTTGTGAGCACAGCGGCAGCCCTAGCTGTGCGGCCTCTGCCCGCCCCGCCCCACGCAGCCTCGTTCGAGTGTCAACACGCTCGCTGCTCACTGCGAGCGTACACACTCGCCGCGCCACCGCCGAGCGTTGCGCACTGGACCGAGTACGAGCGAGCGAAACCGGCGATTTGCAGACCTCTACACCTGACCCCAATCTCCACACACAGTTCCTCCAGCAAACCACCTGGATCCACGTTGGCCCCAACGCCTTGCTCGCCCCCCTTCCCCCTCTTGCCTCAACCGCCAATCCCCACCACCCAATTGTCCTCCCTCCCTCACTGGTGTGATCACGAAACTGAACCCAGGGATCATGAAGCAGTAGGTATTGTTTCTACATCTACATCGGATACGCTACAAATCTCAATTAAGTGCCTGGCAGAGTGTTCATCGAACCACCACTCCATTCTCGCATAGTACAGGGGAAGAAAGAACACGTGAATCTCTCCGTTCGAGCTTTTCATTCAATACGCGCCTTCCATCAATCTTCTCCATCATAATGGGGCCCTCCTTTGTAACCGACTACACCAGGTACAACCTTCCCGAGCCCCCCCTCCCCCACAATCGCATTGTTGCTCCTGCTACCACACATATAACTACCACCTTGCCGAACGTTGCCCTCTTCCCACTATATACCCACACTGCAAACGCCCCCACTTCCAAACCTCTTGCCCCAACCTCGCCGCCCCCCCTCTTGTAACACCTCCAGTGAGGCACACCCCACCTTCTCTTACAAATGTAAGCCCCACACCATCCCCCCTTTATGGCACCCCCACACCTTCCACCAAATCTCTCTGACCGCTCGCTCTCTCTTCAACCTTCATTTTAAGGCAACAACATCCCAAAACCACATCCACTTCACCTTCTCCCGTACCGACAGCCCCACACCCTAGTTTAGTGCCCACACCCGCATCCTTTTCCAACTCCTCTCCTCGTCTTTTATCCTCATTCTGGCGCACCAACAATTTCAAATCTTGTACTTCAATATTCGCTTCCTTCCCACCAGTAAGCTCCTCCTCATGAACACCTTATCCCAACACCGCTTGGATGCCTTTCTCCTCAACGAAACCTTTCTCCTCCCTCATCTCCTACACTGCCACGACTCTCCCCATCGATCAGCATGTGGTGCAGTAGCTTCTGACCATTTCCAATACCATCCACTTTGGCCACATCTCCTCATCAACATCCCTTACGAACATCTTATCCAAACCAGCTTCCTCCCTGTCACCTGTACCACTGTCACCTGTACCACTATTTAAGTCAACTCCCGTGTTCCTATGACTTATAAGTTCCCTGCTCACATAGATAACTCCTTCATGACCTATGTGATCGACTTCTGCAATCCACTTCTGCAATCCTGCCCAACCCTGCCAGTGGCATCAGTTATTTCCCACCATCAGTGGGGACGTTGTCCCACTCTCACACCACACCCGCCCCTGTATCAACACCACCGCTGACATCATAATTGTCTCTGCAAATCTCCTTGGGTGCATAACCACTGACGTCCTTGACCCCATAGTCAGTGACCCTTACCCCCAAGGTCCGTCGCCCGCTGAATCCATGCCCACCTCCACCTGCTAAACCCGTGGATGACTAGTCCAGGGCAGACAGGAATGCCTTTCGCCTCTCCATCATCCGTCAGGCCGGAAGCAACCCTTGTCCCCTGTACTCTCCTAACCATATCGCCCAAGTTGCCTGTTTCTTTCAGCAGACTTTGTCTGATGCCGTCCACTCCCACAACCCCACCAAAGCCGTTCAGCCGCTCTGCCCCAGAGGCTGCACCAGTGATCAGCATACACTCCTCCACCACTATAAACTTCAGCAATACGTGTGCAGCTTCTTCACTGCAAAAAAAACCGCTGGGCAGTGACACGGGTTAATTCCCACCTCCATGTAAACTTGTCTCGGTACTTGAACGCTTCCACCGTCTTACTGTCTCGAAATCCGCACACTCCACCTTCACCAATTCCTTCCTGATAATGCCTGTAAGGCTAATCATTTTGCCTCTTGTCTCTCTGATGTCTTAACCATCACTGCAATCCTACATTGATTATTTCTTGTTCATAGATGACCATGAAAATACCGATGTCTCCATCCGACCGTAGCTCCCAGCTTCCAGAACCTGGACAACATTCCCCCCTCAACACCCCTATCACTGCACACGACTAAAATAAGATACTGTACACCAAACGCAACAAGCCTCCTGGCCACAATTGCATCAGCTATCGCCACCTAAAGGAATGTCCCCTCTCGTTCCCCAAAACCATTGTACCCTCTATACCACCATCCCCTACACCAGCTACTACCCCAGCCTGTGGAAAATCTCCCGAGTCCTCATGTTCCTTAAAACCAACAAATCCCCCTCTGATGCGTCCTCCTACCATCCCATCTGCCTCACCCTGGTGTATAGCAAGGTTTTCGAATCCACCCTATCCCGTTGCATCCATCATCACCTCCAGCTACAGCACCTTCTCCCTGACACTGAATATAGCTTTCGTCCTTCTTTCTCAACCAGTGACTAAGTTCTTCGCTTTATACAACTCCTTTCCCTCCATCTCCAAACCTACACTCTTCCCATCAACTTTGACTGGGTCAGTGCCTCCTTCCTCTCCAACCACCCATCCTATGTTACTGGCCACAACACAGAGAGCCGTCTATTATACTCCTTCATCTCTCCCTTCTACCATCCTGTATCTCCTGTATACCTCAGATATGCGTAAGATGCCCCCATACACCTCTTCCAAGATGATGGTGACTCTGCTTTCCTTGCCTTCGCTCTGACCCTTGCCTGTTCCAACCATCTTCTCCCGGAAGACCTTGACTTTTTCACCACTTATTTCAACCGGTGACTACCCCTGGGTATCATCATAGGTCATAAAACCCCTTCCTTCCTGCCCCACGATTTTTTATCTCACCCTCCTTCAGTGCCCCTTCAGCCTCGCCCCGACCCTAACGTACTTGGGCCTCACTATTGATCGCACTCTATCCTAGACTCCCCACATCTGCACCATCCAAGAAAAAGCCCGCTCCTGCCTCTGCCTCCTCAAACTCCTTGTTGGCCAAACCTGTGCCCTATACCCTTCCACCGTCCTCTATACCTACAAATCCCTCTTCTGAACTATCCTCAGTCCATTGCTATGCCTCCACCACTTTATCCCCTCTGCTCTACACCTGGCCACTCTGTGGATCCTTCCTCGTGGCAACTTCCGTACCCTCCCCTTCCGGATGATACCTACCGACCTGACATCTACCTTTCCTGCCAGCTGTGACCGTTCCCCCTGCTCCCTCATCCCCTCCACAACCTGATGGCCCTGACCATCCCTCCCTTCCTGACCATTCTCCTCTCCTAATTCCACCCTGCTGTTCTTCCTGCTCCTACCCTCCCCTGCTTCCCCTTCCTCCCCTCCGTCTCCCTGGCTTCCTGGGACATACTCCCCCCATTCACTCCCAAACTGGCCCTGTGGCTCTTCCCCATCGTCTCCCTCCACCTCTCCTCCCCTTTCCCCCATGTCACAGATTCTGAGGGTACCACTGTAAGTGGTAATCTTTTATTGGCTGCCCCAGGTCACGTCTGCTCCATTCGGTCACCACCCCTGCCTCGGTAATCACAGCTGCCGCAGGTCATCACTTATGCCCCGGGTCACCACCACTGCCCCTGGTCACCTCTGCTGCCCCAGGTCACCACTGCTGCCCCATGTCACCACTGTTGTGCCATGGCACAACTTCTGTCCCTGAGAACCGCCACTGCCCAAGGTCACCACTGCTGCCCTTGGTCACCACCGCTGCCTCAGGTCACCACGTCTGTCCCTGGTAACCACCGCTGCCCCAGGTAATAACTGCTGCCTCTGGTCACCACTGCTGCCCCAGGTCACCATTGCTGCCCCTCCCTGGTTATATCCCTGCCAATGTTCACGACCCCTGACCCAGGTCACGACCGGTGTCCCTAGTCACCATCGCTGCCACAGGTCACCACTGCTGTTCCAGGTCACCATTGCTGCCCCTCCCTGGTTATATCCCTGCCAATGTTCACGACCCCTGACCCAGGTCACGACCGGTGTCCCTAGTCACCACCGCTGCCACAGGTCACCACTGCTGTTCCAGGTCACCATTGCTGCCCCTCCCTGGTTATATCCCTGCCAATGTTCACGACCCCTGACCCAGGTCACGACCGGTGTCCCTAGTCACCACCGCTGCCACAGGTCACCACTGCTGTTCCAGGTCACCATTGCTGCCCCTCCCTGGTTATATCCCTGCCAATGTTCACGACCCCTGACCCAGGTCACGACCGGTGTCCCTAGTCACCACCGCTGCCACAGGTCACCACTGCTGTTCCAGGTCACCATTGCTGCCCCTCCCTGGTTATATCCCTGCCAATGTTCACGACCCCTGACCCAGGTCACGACCGGTGTCCCTAGTCACCACCGCTGCCACAGGTCACCACTGCTGTTCCAGGTCACCATTGCTGCCCCTCCCTGGTTATATCCCTGCCAATGTTCACGACCCCTGACCCAGGTCACGACCGGTGTCCCTAGTCACCACCGCTGCCACAGGTCACCACTGGTGTTCCAGGTCACCATTGCTGCCCCTCCCTGGTTATATCCCTGCCAATGTTCACGACCCCTGACCCAGGTCACGACCGGTGTCCCTAGTCACCACCGCTGCCACAGGTCACCACTGCTGTTCCAGGTCACCATTGCTGCCCCTCCCTGGTTATATCCCTGCCAATGTTCACGACCCCTGACCCAGGTCACGACCGGTGTCCCTAGTCACCACCGCTGCCACAGGTCACCACTGCTGTTCCAGGTCACCATTGCTGCCCCTCCCTGGTTATATCCCTGCCAATGTTCACGACCCCTGACCCAGGTCACGACCGGTGTCCCTAGTCACCACCGCTGCCACAGGTCACCACTGCTGTTCCAGGTCACCATTGCTGCCCCTCCCTGGTTATATCCCTGCCAATGTTCACGACCCCTGACCCAGGTCACGACCGGTGTCCCTAGTCACCACCGCTGCCACAGGTTACCACTGCTGTTCCAGGTCACCATTGCTGCCCCTCCCTGGTTATATCCCTGCCAATGTTCACGACCCCTGACCCAGGTCACGACCGGTGTCCCTAGTCACCACCGCTGCCACAGGTCACCACTGCTGTTCCAGGTCACCATTGCTGCCCCTCCCTGGTTATATCCCTGCCAATGTTCACGACCCCTGACCCAGGTCACGACCGGTGTCCCTAGTCACCACCGCTGCCACAGGTCACCACTGCTGTTCCAGGTCACCATTGCTGCCCCTCCCTGGTTATATCCCTGCCAATGTTCACGACCCCTGACCCAGGTCACGACCGGTGTCCCTAGTCACCACCGCTGCCACAGGTCACCACTGCTGTTCCAGGTCACCATTGCTGCCCCTCCCTGGTTATATCCCTGCCAATGTTCACGACCCCTGACCCAGGTCACGACCGGTGTCCCTAGTCACCACCGCTGCCACAGGTCACCACTGCTGTTCCAGGTCACCATTGCTGCCCCTCCCTGGTTATATCCCTGCCAATGTTCACGACCCCTGACCCAGGTCACGACCGGTGTCCCTAGTCACCACCGCTGCCACAGGTCACCACTGCTGTTCCAGGTCACCATTGCTGCCCCTCCCTGGTTATATCCCTGCCAATGTTCACGACCCCTGACCCAGGTCACGACCGGTGTCCCTAGTCACCACCGCTGCCACAGGTCACCACTGCTGTTCCAGGTCACCATTGCTGCCCCTCCCTGGTTATATCCCTGCCAATGTTCACGACCCCTGACCCAGGTCACGACCGGTGTCCCTAGTCACCACCGCTGCCACAGGTCACCACTGCTGTTCCAGGTCACCATTGCTGCCCCTCCCTGGTTATATCCCTGCCAATGTTCACGACCCCTGACCCAGGTCACGACCGGTGTCCCTAGTCACCACCGCTGCCACAGGTCACCACTGCTGTTCCAGGTCACCATTGCTGCCCCTCCCTGGTTATATCCCTGCCAATGTTCACGACCCCTGACCCAGGTCACGACCGGTGTCCCTAGTCACCACCGCTGCCACAGGTCACCACTGCTGTTCCAGGTCACCATTGCTGCCCCTCCCTGGTTATATCCCTGCCATTGTTCACGACCCCTGACCCAGGTCACGACCGGTGTCCCTAGTCACCACCGCTGCCACAGGTCACCACTGCTGTTCCAGGTCACCATTGCTGCCCCTCCCTGGTTATATCCCTGCCAATGTTCACGACCCCTGACCCAGGTCACGACCGGTGTCCCTAGTCACCACCGCTGCCACAGGTCACCACTGCTGTTCCAGGTCACCATTGCTGCCCCTCCCTGGTTATATCCCTGCCAATGTTCACGACCCCTGACCCAGGTCACGACCGGTGTCCCTAGTCACCACCGCTGCCACAGGTCACCACTGCTGTTCCAGGTCACCATTGCTGCCCCTCCCTGGTTATATCCCTGCCAATGTTCACGACCCCTGACCCAGGTCACGACCGGTGTCCCTAGTCACCACCGCTGCCACAGGTCACCACTGCTGTTCCAGGTCACCATTGCTGCCCCTCCCTGGTTATATCCCTGCCAATGTTCACGACCCCTGACCCAGGTCACGACCGGTGTCCCTAGTCACCACCGCTGCCACAGGTCACCACTGCTGTTCCAGGTCACCATTGCTGCCCCTCCCTGGTTATATCCCTGCCAATGTTCACGACCCCTGACCCAGGTCACGACCGGTGTCCCTAGTCACCACCGCTGCCACAGGTCACCACTGCTGTTCCAGGTCACCATTGCTGCCCCTCCCTGGTTATATCCCTGCCAATGTTCACGACCCCTGACCCAGGTCACGACCGGTGTCCCTAGTCACCACCGCTGCCACAGGTCACCACTGGTGTTCCAGGTCACCATTGCTGCCCCTCCCTGGTTATATCCCTGCCAATGTTCACGACCCCTGACCCAGGTCATGACCGGTGTCCCTAGTCACCACCGCTGCCACAGGTCACCACTGCTGTTCCAGGTCACCATTGCTGCCCCTCCCTGGTTATATCCCTGCCAATGTTCACGACCCCTGACCCAGGTCACGACCGGTGTCCCTAGTCACCACCGCTGCCACAGGTCACCACTGCTGTTCCAGGTCACCATTGCTGCCCCTCCCTGGTTATATCCCTGCCAATGTTCACGACCCCTGACCCAGGTCACGACCGGTGTCCCTAGTCACCACCGCTGCCACAGGTCACCACTGCTGTTCCAGGTCACCATTGCTGCCCCTCCCTGGTTATATCCCTGCCAATGTTCACGACCCCTGACCCAGGTCACGACCGGTGTCCCTAGTCACCACCGCTGCCACAGGTCACCACTGGTGTTCCAGGTCACCACTGCTGCCCCTCCCTGGTTATATCCCTGCCAATGTTCACGACCCCTGACCCAGGTCACGACCGGTGTCCCTAGTCACCACCGCTGCCACAGGTCACCACTGCTGTTCCAGGTCACCATTGCTGCCCCTCCCTGGTTATATCCCTGCCAATGTTCACGACCCCTGACCCAGGTCACGACCGGTGTCCCTAGTCACCACCGCTGCCACAGGTCACCACTGCTGTTCCAGGTCACCATTGCTGCCCCTCCCTGGTTATATCCCTGCCAATGTTCACGACCCCTGACCCAGGTCACGACCGGTGTCCCTAGTCACCACCGCTGCCACAGGTCACCACTGCTGTTCCAGGTCACCATTGCTGCCCCTCCCTGGTTATATCCCTGCCAATGTTCACGACCCCTGACCCAGGTCACGACCGGTGTCCCTAGTCACCACCGCTGCCACAGGTCACCACTGCTGTTCCAGGTCACCATTGCTGCCCCTCCCTGGTTATATCCCTGCCAATGTTCACGACCCCTGACCCAGGTCACGACCGGTGTCCCTAGTCACCACCGCTGCCACAGGTCACCACTGCTGTTCCAGGTCACCATTGCTGCCCCTCCCTGGTTATATCCCTGCCAATGTTCACGACCCCTGACCCAGGTCACGACCGGTGTCCCTAGTCACCACCGCTGCCACAGGTCACCACTGCTGTTCCAGGTCACCATTGCTGCCCCTCCCTGGTTATATCCCTGCCAATGTTCACGACCCCTGACCCAGGTCATGACCGGTGTCCCTAGTCACCACCGCTGCCACAGGTCACCACTGCTGTTCCAGGTCACCATTGCTGCCCCTCCCTGGTTATATCCCTGCCAATGTTCACGACCCCTGACCCAGGTCACGACCGGTGTCCCTAGTCACCACCGCTGCCACAGGTCACCACTGCTGTTCCAGGTCACCATTGCTGCCCCTCCCTGGTTATATCCCTGCCAATGTTCACGACCCCTGACCCAGGTCACGACCGGTGTCCCTAGTCACCACCGCTGCCACAGGTCACCACTGCTGTTCCAGGTCACCATTGCTGCCCCTCCCTGGTTATATCCCTGCCAATGTTCACGACCCCTGACCCAGGTCACGACCGGTGTCCCTAGTCACCACCGCTGCCACAGGTCACCACTGCTGTTCCAGGTCACCATTGCTGCCCCTCCCTGGTTATATCCCTGCCAATGTTCACGACCCCTGACCCAGGTCACGACCGGTGTCCCTAGTCACCACCGCTGCCACAGGTCACCACTGCTGTTCCAGGTCACCATTGCTGCCCCTCCCTGGTTATATCCCTGCCAATGTTCACGATCCCTGACCCAGGTCACGACCGGTGTCCCTAGTCACCACCGCTGCCACAGGTCACCACTGCTGTTCCAGGTCACCATTGCTGCCCCTCCCTGGTTATATCCCTGCCAATGTTCACGACCCCTGACCCAGGTCACGACCGGTGTCCCTAGTCACCACCGCTGCCACAGGTCACCACTGGTGTTCCAGGTCACCATTGCTGCCCCTCCCTGGTTATATCCCTGCCAATGTTCACGACCCCTGACCCAGGTCACGACCGGTGTCCCTAGTCACCACCGCTGCCACAGGTCACCACTGCTGTTCCAGGTCACCATTGCTGCCCCTCCCTGGTTATATCCCTGCCAATGTTCACGACCCCTGACCCAGGTCACGACCGGTGTCCCTAGTCACCACCGCTGCCACAGGTCACCACTGCTGTTCCAGGTCACCATTGCTGCCCCTCCCTGGTTATATCCCTGCCAATGTTCACGACCCCTGACCCAGGTCACGACCGGTGTCCCTAGTCACCACCGCTGCCACAGGTCACCACTGCTGTTCCAGGTCACCATTGCTGCCCCTCCCTGGTTATATCCCTGCCAATGTTCACGACCCCTGACCCAGGTCACGACCGGTGTCCCTAGTCACCACCGCTGCCACAGGTCACCACTGCTGTTCCAGGTCACCATTGCTGCCCCTCCCTGGTTATATCCCTGCCAATGTTCACGACCCCTGACCCAGGTCACGACCGGTGTCCCTAGTCACCACCGCTGCCACAGGTCACCACTGCTGTTCCAGGTCACCATTGCTGCCCCTCCCTGGTTATATCCCTGCCAATGTTCACGACCCCTGACCCAGGTCACGACCGGTGTCCCTAGTCACCACCGCTGCCACAGGTCACCACTGCTGTTCCAGGTCACCATTGCTGCCCCTCCCTGGTTATATCCCTGCCATTGTTCACGACCCCTGACCCAGGTCACGACCGGTGTCCCTAGTCACCACCGCTGCCACAGGTCACCACTGCTGTTCCAGGTCACCATTGCTGCCCCTCCCTGGTTATATCCCTGCCAATGTTCACGACCCCTGACCCAGGTCACGACCGGTGTCCCTAGTCACCACCGCTGCCACAGGTCACCACTGCTGTTCCAGGTCACCATTGCTGCCCCTCCCTGGTTATATCCCTGCCAATGTTCACGACCCCTGACCCAGGTCACGACCGGTGTCCCTAGTCACCACCGCTGCCACAGGTCACCACTGCTGTTCCAGGTCACCATTGCTGCCCCTCCCTGGTTATATCCCTGCCAATGTTCACGACCCCTGACCCAGGTCACGACCGGTGTCCCTAGTCACCACCGCTGCCACAGGTCACCACTGCTGTTCCAGGTCACCATTGCTGCCCCTCCCTGGTTATATCCCTGCCAATGTTCACGACCCCTGACCCAGGTCACGACCGGTGTCCCTAGTCACCACCGCTGCCACAGGTCACCACTGCTGTTCCAGGTCACCATTGCTGCCCCTCCCTGGTTATATCCCTGCCAATGTTCACGACCCCTGACCCAGGTCACGACCGGTGTCCCTAGTCACCACCGCTGCCACAGGTCACCACTGCTGTTCCAGGTCACCATTGCTGCCCCTCCCTGGTTATATCCCTGCCAATGTTCACGACCCCTGACCCAGGTCACGACCGGTGTCCCTAGTCACCACCGCTGCCACAGGTCACCACTGCTGTTCCAGGTCACCATTGCTGCCCCTCCCTGGTTATATCCCTGCCAATGTTCACGACCCCTGACCCAGGTCACGACCGGTGTCCCTAGTCACCACCGCTGCCACAGGTCACCACTGCTGTTCCAGGTCACCATTGCTGCCCCTCCCTGGTTATATCCCTGCCAATGTTCACGACCCCTGACCCAGGTCACGACCGGTGTCCCTAGTCACCACCGCTGCCACAGGTCACCACTGGTGTTCCAGGTCACCATTGCTGCCCCTCCCTGGTTATATCCCTGCCAATGTTCACGACCCCTGACCCAGGTCACGACCGGTGTCCCTAGTCACCACCGCTGCCACAGGTCACCACTGCTGTTCCAGGTCACCATTGCTGCCCCTCCCTGGTTATATCCCTGCCAATGTTCACGACCCCTGACCCAGGTCACGACCGGTGTCCCTAGTCACCACCGCTGCCACAGGTCACCACTGCTGTTCCAGGTCACCATTGCTGCCCCTCCCTGGTTATATCCCTGCCAATGTTCACGACCCCTGACCCAGGTCACGACCGGTGTCCCTAGTCACCACCGCTGCCACAGGTCACCACTGCTGTTCCAGGTCACCATTGCTGCCCCTCCCTGGTTATATCCCTGCCAATGTTCACGACCCCTGACCCAGGTCACGACCGGTGTCCCTAGTCACCACCGCTGCCACAGGTCACCACTGCTGTTCCAGGTCACCATTGCTGCCCCTCCCGTGTTATATCCCTGCCAATGTTCACGACCCCTGACCCAGGTCACGACCGGTGTCCCTAGTCACCACCGCTGCCACAGGTCACCACTGCTGTTCCAGGTCACCATTGCTGCCCCTCCCTGGTTATATCCCTGCCAATGTTCACGACCCCTGACCCAGGTCACGACCGGTGTCCCTAGTCACCACCGCTGCCACAGGTCACCACTGCTGTTCCAGGTCACCATTGCTGCCCCTCCCTGGTTATATCCCTGCCAATGTTCACGACCCCTGACCCAGGTCACGACCGGTGTCCCTAGTCACCACCGCTGCCACAGGTCAGCACTGCTGTTCCAGGTCACCATTGCTGCCCCTCCCTGGTTATATCCCTGCCAATGTTCACGACCCCTGACCCAGGTCACGACCGGTGTCCCTAGTCACCACCGCTGCCACAGGTCACCACTGCTGTTCCAGGTCACCATTGCTGCCCCTCCCTGGTTATATCCCTGCCAATGTTCACGACCCCTGACCCAGGTCACGACCGGTGTCCCTAGTCACCACCGCTGCCACAGGTCACCACTGCTGTTCCAGGTCACCATTGCTGCCCCTCCCTGGTTATATCCCTGCCAATGTTCACGACCCCTGACCCAGGTCACGACCGGTGTCCCTAGTCACCACCGCTGCCACAGGTCACCACTGCTGTTCCAGGTCACCATTGCTGCCCCTCCCTGGTTATATCCCTGCCAATGTTCACGACCCCTGACCCAGGTCACGACCGGTGTCCCTAGTCACCACCGCTGCCACAGGTCACCACTGCTGTTCCAGGTCACCATTGCTGCCCCTCCCTGGTTATATCCCTGCCAATGTTCACGACCCCTGACCCAGGTCACGACCGGTGTCCCTAGTCACCACCGCTGCCACAGGTCACCACTGCTGTTCCAGGTCACCACCGCTGCCTCGAAAGGCAGTCGCGCGCCTTGTGTATGCGTTCGCATTTAAATACCACTGTGGCATCGTACACTTGGTGCCCATCTTGGTAGTCAGCTCCATCATGACGTACAGGACCATAATCGACCGCTCGCCTGGACAGCACTCTCGGCTGCCATGAACTGTTGCAATTCATCTCTCACATTTTGTCATATGAGAGAAGCAAAATCATTCCTGTCTTGCACAACAGCTATATAGACTACATTTGGGAATCTGTCATACTTCTTCCGTCCAACCCTCCTCTGTTGCATCTCCTCAATTTTCTGACACCATTGCTCAGTGAGCGCCAGCCAGTGTACACGTGACAGCAGCAGCTCGACACTGTACGGTAACCAGCTTCTTAATAGAAGCGTCTTATTTTCATTGCGTGTGTGCTTTCTTTTACAGTTCTTCAAACTTTAGTGTGCTGGCGTGTTTACTTATTAAGAATCGCGTTTAGTTGTCAGTTCAGTTGCTAATATTTTGATTTATTAGCTCCCGTATATATTTTACAGATTCGCCGTTAATAAACAGCTTAGTGTTAGGTACATATTTTTCAAAGTTCGCTGTTTATCAAACTTCTGTGTCCTCAGACGTACGTATTTGGAACATACCTAGGGTTTTAGAATGGCTAGGAACTGTAACTGCTGCGAACGGATGCAGGAAGAGTTGGTGATTCTTCGCTCGCAGCTTCAGGCGGCGTTGGCTGTGCGTCTGTTGTGCCCTCCGATCGGCCTGCGGCTGTGGCCAGCCCGCTCACTGCCCGCGAGAGGGTCACCCCCAATCTGTGGTGGATTGAGAGGTATCCTCTGCGCGTGTCAGGCGGCGTAAGACTTCCCAGAGGACCAAAGCGAAGGCCTCCCCAGTTAGGCTTATAAACAGATTCGAGGCGCTGTCTGTGGCAGAGGATGTTCCTGACACAGATGGTGTCGCTTGTCCTGTACTTGCCCATCTGCCTGCAAGATCTGGGCACTCACAGAGGGTGGGTTTGTTAGTAGTTGGGAGCTCCAACGTTAGGCAGGTGATGGAGCCCCTTAGGAAAATGGCTGATAGGGAGGGGAAGAAGTCCAAAGTGCACTCCGTGTGCATACCGGGTGGAGTCATTCCAGATGTGGAACGGGTCCTTCCGGATACCATGATGAGCACAGGGTGCAGCCAGCTAGAAGTGGTGGCTCATGTCGGGACCAATATGTGTGTCGCTTTGGATCGGAAGAGATTCTCTCTGGTTTTGAGCGGCTATCAGAAGTTGTAAAGACTGTCAGTCTTGTTTCAAGATGAAAGCAGAGCTCACCATCTGCAGCGTTGTCGACAGGACTGACTGCGCAACTCTGCTTCAGAGCCGAGTGGATGGTCTGAATCAGAGGCTCAGACGGTTCTGCGACCGTGTGGGCTGCAGATTCCTCGACTTGCGTCAAAGGGTGGTGTGTTTTCGGGTTCAGCTAAATAGGTCAGGAGTCCACTATACTCAGGAAGCGGCTACACGGGTAGCGGGGGCTGTGTGGCGTGGACTGGGCGGTTCTTTAGGTTAGAGGGCTTCGGGAATACACAAAATGGGTGTCAGTCTCAAAGGGGGCAGGTCAGACACAGGAATAAAGTAGATCTAGAAACCATTGGTATAACAGCTGTAAATTGTGGTAGCTGTATTGGGAAAGTTCCAGAGCTCCAGCGCTGATAGAAAGTAGTGAGGCACAAATCGTTATAGTATCTGAAAGCTGGCTGACGCCAGAGATAAGGTCGGACGAAATGTTTACAAAGGGCTAAATGGTCTTCAGAAAGGATAGAATAAATAAAAAAGGGGGGGAGCATGTTTATTTCTGTTACAAACGGTTTATCCTGCAGCGAATTTGAGGGAGATACCTCCTGTGAGTTGGTATAGGTAGTGGTTATACCTGTCAACCGGAATAAATTAATAATTGGAAATGTTCAAAGAAAGCTTGAATCACATTTCAAATAGGTATCCGAAGCATAATGTTATATCGGTTGTGTCTTTAATTTACCCTCGATATGTTGGAATAATTACGTATTCAAAAGAAGCGGCAAATATAAAACATCGTCTGAAAACTACTTCGAATCCTGAGCTAGTAAAGAGCATCAAAACAGATACAGGGATGAGTGAATATCGATTTGTAGTAGCGAGACTGAATGTCGAAATTCCCAAATGCACCAAAAATAAACGAAAAATATATCTATTCAATAAAGCAGATAAAAATTCGTTTCACCTTTTTTTTTTTAAATTCGTTTCACCCTTTCCTGAGTCATAGTCTCCAGTCTTTCAAGACTAAAATGCGAGTGTAGATTAGTTGTGGCTTACTTTTAAAGACATAATATCAGCAGCAATTGAGAGATTTATACCAAATAAATTAATAAAAGAGGGGGCTGACCCCCCGTGGTACACAAAACAGATCAGATCACTGTTGCAGAAACAAAGAAAAACGCATGCAAAATTTAAAGGGGCACAGAATCCACAGGACTGGCAATCTTTTACTGAAACTCGCAACCTAGCTCGGACTTCAATGCGAGAAGCCTCTAGTAGTTACCACAACGAAATCCTGTCTCGTAATCTTGCAGAAAATCCAAAGAAATTCTGGTCATACGTGAACCACACTAGCGGCAAAACACAAACAATACCTTCACTACGCGATAGAAATTGTAATACTACCGATGACAGTACTGCTAATGCAGAATTACAAAACACAGCTTTCCGAAATACGTTCACCAAAGAAGACGAAGTGAACACTCCAGAATTCAATCCAAGAACAACTGCCAGATGTTCCTGGAGTAGTAAAATAACTTAAGTCACTAAACAAAAACTAATCTTTCGGGCCAGATTGTATACCAACTAGATTCCTCTCAGAGTATGCTGATGCAATAGCTTCGTACTTAGCTATAGTTTACAACCGATCACTCAGCGAAAGATCCGTGCCCAAAGACTGGAAAGTTGCTCAAGTTACATTCAAGAAAGGCAATAGGAGTGATCCCCAAAATTACAATCCAATCTCATTGACGTCGATTTGCAGTAGGATTTTGGAACATATACTTTGTTCGAACATTATGAACTACCTCGAAGAGAACGACCTATTAACCAATAGTCAACACAAATTCAGAAAATATCACTCTTGCGAAACATAACTTGCCCTTAATTCACATGAAGTTATAAGTGCCATCGACAAGGGATCTCAAATCGATTCCATATTTCTGGATTTCCGGAAGGCTTTTAACACTGTACGCCACAAGCGGTTTCTAATGAAATTGCGTGCTTATGAATATCTCCCCAATTGTGCGATTGGATTCACGATTTCCTATCAAAAAGACAAAGGGCGTTGTAATTGACGGTAAGTCATCGAGTAAAACAGAAGTGATATCTGGCGTTCCACAGGGAAGCGTTATAGGTCCCCTACTCTTCCTTGTGTTTATAAACGATTTAGGGTCAGTCTGAATAGCTTCCTTAGACTGTTAGCGGATGGTGCTGTAGTTTATCGGTTAGTGAAGTCAACAGAAAATCAAAAGTAACTGCAAAGCGATTTAGACAAAATTTCTACATGGTGCGAAATGAAATTGCGTGCTTATGGAATATCTCCACAATTGTGCGATTGGATTCACGATTTCCTATCAAAAAGACAGAGGGCATTGTAATTGACGGTAAGTCATCGAGTAAAACAGAAGTGATATCTGGCGTTGCACAGGGAAGCGTTATAGGTCCCCTACTCTTCCTTGTGTTTATAAACGATTTAGGGTCAGTCTGAATAGCTCCCTTAGACTGTTAGCGGATGGTTCTGTAGTTTATCGGTTAGTGAAGTCAACAGAAAATCAAAAGTATCTGCAAAGCGATTTAGACAAAATTTCTACATGGTGCGAAAATTAGCAATTGACACTAAATAAAGAAAAGTGTGAAGTAATACACATAACCACTAAAAGAAATCCACAAAACTTAAATTACTCGATAAATCAGTGAAACCTTAAGGTCGTAAATTCTACTAAATACCTAGGAGTTAAAATTACGAACAACTTTGACTGGAGAGAGCACATAGAAAATATTGTGGGGAAGGCGAACCAAAGTTTACGTTTCATTGGCAGAACGCTTCGAAGATGCACCAGCTCCACCAAAGAGACTGCCTTCATTGTGCGTCCTCTCCTGGAGTACTATTGCCCATTGTGGGACCCTCACCAGGTGAGACAAAAATTCAAATGTTCAAATGTTTATACAACTTATGGGACTTAACTACGGGGTCATCAGTCCCTAAGCTTACAAACTACTTATGAACTAGCTTATACTAATGACGGCACAAATATCCATGCCCGAGGGGGGATTCGAACCTCCGACCGTAGTGGCCGTGCAGACCGTGACTGGAACGCCTCAGTCCCCTCGGCCACCGCGGCCGGCCAGGTGGGACTGACGGAAGATATTGAGAAGGTACAGAGAAGGGCAGCTCGTTTTGTTTTATCACGTTAGGGGGGGAAGCGTCACTTTAATGTTGCACGAATTTTGGTGCAAATCATTAAAAGAAAGACGTTATTCATTGCAGCGTGATATGTTCGCGAAGTTTCAATCATCGACTTTTACTTCTCAATGTGAAAATATTTTACTAGCACCCACGTACTTAGGGAGACATGACCATCCCAATAAAATAAGAGAAATCAAATCGAAAACGGAACGATTTAGGTGTTCTTTCTTCCCGCGCGCTATTAGAGAATTGAACGGCAGATAAAAGTTATGAAAGTGGTTTATGAACCCTCTGCCAGGCACTTAAATGTGATTTGCAGAGTATCTATGTAGATGTAGATAAACCCTTGTGTTGTTGAATCGTCTTTTAACAGAGAACACCGATGGGTGTCTGATATGCAGCTGGATAACCGCTGTTTTCGGTCCATGGGTCTTTGGATGACACGGATATTCGGTCGGAGGTAGCCAGTATACCCTTTGTATTCCAGTTGTCTGTGTGGGCAACGGCTCCCACGCTGTCTAATGGCAGCTGCGATGATGCAGATGTATGGCAGGTTACCCGGCACGTCCACCAGAAAGAGTCACGTTGAAAACAGCAGGTGGTCTCGAATTCGAAGGCTGGTCCTTAATAGAGCACAACGCTTATACATAGAAGACGTTTATTGCTAACGCAAGCGTACACTGCCGGCCGCGGTGGCCGAGGTGACTGAGGCGCTCCAGTCACGGTCAGCACGGCCACTACGGTCGGGGGTTCGAATCCCCCCTCGGGCATGGATATTTGTGCCGTCCTAGTTCGTAAGTAGTTCATAAGTAGTTTGTAAGTTTAGGGGCCGATGACCCCGCAGTTAAGTCCCATAAGCTTTACAAACATTTGAACATTTTTCAAGCGTACACTCAGTACAGACCGCCTCCTGCTTGGAGTGCTCCACTAGTTATACATAGAAAGAATTTTCGGGAACATACAAGTACATTAAACATAAGAAACATGTAGAACGTTCTAGTAATAGTAAATACAAAGAAGGAAATTTTTTCTGCCCATGGTGAGATTTGAACTGGAGACCACAAGTGTAGCGATCTGTGCACCACGCATTCTGTTGGAAGACTCGCGGCAATATGTTTGCTATCGAATTACTGTTGCAGATTATTGGTCACCTCTGGCCTATTATGCCGTTACTTCCTTCCCACAAGTACTACTACACGCCCTCCACCCTCCCATCCCCACATGCATCTTCTCCCATCCATATCTCCACTTCCTTGATAATTACACCACTCCTCCCCCCCATTCCCACAAGTACTCCGTCCTGATAAACTCCAACAGCCCCACCTTCCTCAGAGACCCCTTCCAGCGTCTTACTCACATCCACTATGGACTACCCGCCTTCCTCATCCATCACTATACTACTTACTCTCACTGGCAGACTCAACCTCTCTACCGTGTGCCCACCAGACGTGTCCTGGGGATCTTGGAGGTTGAAGTGCAGTGCCAGTTTCACTCCCGTCCTGTCATCTCCAGTGGATCCGCCAAGCTCATCCACAACACGTGTGATGCGGATAATCACCAAACCCACATCCTCAGTTGACTGTCTCCTCATCGAGCGGGTGCTGATTGACGACTGCCGTTCCCTCCTGCTCCCCTTCACAATCTTATCGTTGCGCATGATGTTTAGTGTAGAACAACACCTGACCTCCAACTGCCACCCACCTGTCCCCACTGCAACTGTTACTGTTTTCTCGAACAATGCCGTAACCTCACCTGTCCTTCCAGCTGTAACACCTGTGACGAATACCACCCTAAGTATAAAACTCGCCCTGCCACTGTCTTCCCTGAACTTACCGTCTATTTCTAGACCCACCCATGCACCATAGTAGTTCCCTCTATCACCCTCTCACCGTTGAGGACGTCTTCTGCCCAACTGAACTCTGATCTCTAATCAGTATTCGTATCCCATGATATTGAAAAAGCCCGTGACTGTGTATGTCATCCTGGTTTCCTTCTCAAAATCCAGACCTCCACTCTTCCCATTAATTAGGTCCGCTATATCGCTTCCTTTCGCCCATCCTATGTCACTGTCTACAACTCCATTTGCTTTACACCTCCTCTGGAGTTCCTGTAGGGCTATGTCCTCTCTCCTACCTCTACCTCCTATATTCGACAGATATGAGCCAACCCCTGTCTCCTACAATTTTCTGAGGACTTCGTCCTTGTTACCTCCCCTACCTGATAACAGCATCTGTCATTTCCAACAAGTACCAGGCAATGATTATATGCCATAACAACCCCTATCCTTCCGCCTCCATGACTTTTACCTTTCCCTCCATGACTCCCAGATCTGGTTTACCTCAACCCTGAAATAGTTTGCCCTGACCCTTGACAGCTCCCTTTCCTAGAATCCTGACATCTAAACAGTATGTCGGAAAGCTCTCAGTCAACTGAAACTCCGAACCTCCTCTGGGGCCTTCAAATTAACCCCATCCTATATACCTACTGCTCCACTGTGCGTCCCGTCCTTTGTAGCTTCCACCCCACCTGCGTATCTGCTTGCAGCTACTATCAATCCCTTCAGATCTTTGAACGTAACGCCCTTCTTTGCGTTTACCGTATCTGTTTCCCACCCAGACACGGATCCTTTATGACTTCATCACCTTCCCCTATCTTATGAAATATCTGAACCGTGTCTGCATCCCGTATGTCACCCACAAGGCAGAACCTTTTAACTCACAAGTTTCCCCCATCTTCAGTGCCACTGGGCCTCAGCTACACCTACAATACTGCATCCTTGCATCCCTCCACCTCTACACACTCCACATCTCTCTCCACAGGTGGGCGCCTGGTTCGTCGCGGAGTCGCCGCTGCGCGGCCTGCGGCCCATGCGCGCGCGGCTGCTGCGCGCGCGGCGGCTGGCGGCTGCGTTCGCGCTCGGCGCGCCTTCCGCCCTCGCCATGTGGCTGGCCTACCCCCTGCTGTCCGAGGGCGGCCAGCTGCTCGCGCCCGCTCTCTTCCCCTTCAGCATCTCGTCTCCCTTTGTCTACTACGCCGTCTACATTTACCAGTGTGCCTGCCTCGTACTCAGTACCTACATCGTTCTGGTGAGTAACATCGTTAACCTCTGATTATCTATACGTACATAAAAACTAGCCGAACCCTCGCTGCTTCGCATGCGTAGGCTGGTCGGTCTGCTCCAGTTGTTCCTTTTTAATCCTGATGAAGAATCCGTATCTTACGTTTCGTAGATATAGCTTGAAATTTTACTTAACAGCACCATAGTTTTGAAAATCAGTTTTGCATCTCGTATTTCACACCCTTATTGGACGATTTAAATACCGAATCCAAATCCGAAAATCTGAAGTTCAAACTTCAAAATTGCCTAAATAGCAACATATTTTTGAAAAACATCCCCTCTCCAATTTAACCTCTTGATTGTTGAATTTCCAAAAAAACCGATTTGGCTAATTTTAGTTTTGAAATATTCCAGGGAAGGTTTAAACGGCGAGAAAATATGGAAAAGTGGTGCGGAAAAGAGGAAAATCTGGAAAAAACTGAAAAGGCTTTTTCCAGTAAGCTATCAATATTGTACGTCCAACTGCGATAAAATTTTGTACATTTCATGTTGAAAGCAAGATGAAGGTTCATATCAAATAAAAATTTGAAAAAGTCGCCCGGAAAGTAGGAAAATTTAGGAAAAACCGAAAGCATTTTTTTTCTGTGTATGAAAATCAATTGCCACATGGTTGTAAGAGCATCACTTGAGTACGGCTTGATAGGACAAGGTTTTTATGAAATTAATTTTTTTGAAATCTACCGGAAAATTGGAAAATTTGAGAAAAACTGAAAGTACGTTTTTCATTGAGTTTTTGATTGAATTCGGCACTATAACTAACTTTTCGCACGACGGAGAGGGGTAATGTTTTTTGAATTATTTTTTTAAATTTTTTTTATCTTTTTTTTCATTATAGTCTTGGAAAAGTTTTCAGTAAAAAAAAAAATAGGGACAGTTAAAAAGGAAATTCACAAAATTCGAACCAAGTTCATTTCTCAGTGTGTTTCTAAATGTACTCAACACAATAAGTTCAGAACCGTTCATCCGATTGCTATAAATTTTTGATCATTTGGCGTTCAACAAAAGATGAATGTTCTTATGAACTAAAAGTTTGGGAAAGTCACCCGTAAAATTGGAAAATTTCGAAAAACTGGAAAGAGATTTTTCTATGAAGTATCAATACCATTCGTCTGATTGCGATAAAATTTTGCACATTAGACGTTCAAAGCGAGAGGAAGGTTTGAGTGAAGTAAAAGATTCGAATAGTTGGCCAGAAAATAGGAAAATTTGTGGAAAACTGAACGAGCTCTTTTCTTGGGATGTCAATAACATTCAAATTAATCCCATAAAATTTTGCGAAGCATTGCCGGGTCGACTAGATGACTAGATGACCCGGTGCATTTTGTATCACTTACCTCTTAATATAAACCATATTAATTTAATTCATATGTATTTTACACACAGTAGCTTTATAAAGGTATCATCAGATAGTCTAAGAATCGGATCGATAGTGGGCGGAAAGAGTGGGCAAATCACGCACACATGTCCTGTATAATGTTCATGTCACATTCGTGGAAGTTCAGGGAAGGTTTAAACGGTGATAAAACATTGAAAAATTGCGAGGGAAATTTAGAGTTAAAACAAGTAAACTAATGACAGGTACAGTCGGTGACAGAATTCGCGAGACCCTTCGCCTAATCACTATGCACAACCGCAAAGTTTGGCTGCTTGGTGCGGAATATAAACAGCTAGGGGACACGATCGTACATACTGTCGATTACCCGGGTACCTGAGACGAAATCTGAGAGGAAAACAGTTATCTTTCAGTATGACAGACTATGGTAACACGCATGCTTTTTATGCGACGTGAAGGCGACTTCGCAAACAGATCTTACAAGCTGCTTTGCGTTTTAGTCATTGTGGTTTAAGCTATTCGCGACCGACTTATTCCTTTCCACATCGGTTTACTTATAGTTTCAGTGAACGATGACAGCAATTAGAATTGAGACGCTGCAGTCCTTGCATACTGTCTGACGTTACTGACACATTGAAATGGAAAATGTACATGCGTAACATAGAAGTAATGGAATTACAAGACAGGAAGCAAATTATCGGCATTAGCCACTACTTAAAGTAACCTTCATCACGCAAGTGCAAGTAGAGAAATATCTAATGGTGTTTCAGCGGCACACTTGCTGGAATCACGCTACAACACTTATTCGTTGAACGAGGAGACAAAACAGATCCTGTTCTAAACACTTTGTTACAAAGCTAAGAGTTACAGTGCACCAAGATGTTCGGAGCTATTACGTGACGGTTCCATCCACCGCCTCAGTTGCTCTATATAGACAACAACCGTTTGGCGTGGCAGATCACTGATGGTATTTTCGAGAGTGAAGATATCGTTCTATATGTCATTTCCACTGGTTCTCTTTCGGTTGACGTTACAACTAAGATATTAGCAATGACCACGCTGTCAAATCAAATGTTCCAAAGTTTGTATAGCTTATGGGACTTAACTATGGGGTCATCAGTCCCTAAACTTACAAACTGCTTATGAACTAACTAATACTAAGGACAGCACAAATATCCATGCCCGAGGGGCGATTCGAAACCCCGACCGTAGTGGCCGTGCAGACCGTGACTGGAGCGCCTCAGTCCCCTCGGCCATCGCGGCCGGCGACCACCCTGTCGACGGCACGTTACACCCTACGCTTTCTTCCTTCCTTTTAAGATATCAGCATACGTTTACCAATCATAAGTCACCTGTGTTACCAGAAATTACTGTTCCCCTCAGTTTTTTTGTACTGCTGTAATAAGTCAACAGACATAGTAGATCGACCTTGGAGCAAAAGTTCTAACGGTACCCAAAGAAAAAGAAACACTAGAGTTTCAGGATATAGTGGTCATGAATTTTATAAATTGCACATACAGAAACGAATACTACAATTGCTCCAGTAAGAACAGCAAACGTCATCAAAACATCCGTAGCTGCAAGTAACGGATCCATAGTCCATGCCTTATTAAAATACCGCCGGCCGCGGTGGCCGCGGGCACTGAGGCGCTCCAGTCACGGTCTGCACGGCCACTACGGTCGGGGGTTCGAATCCACCCTCGGGCATGGATATTTGTGCTGTCCTTAGTCTTAGTTAGTTCATAAGTAGTTTGTAAGTTTAGGGACTGATGACCCCGTAGTTAAGTTCCATAGACTATACAAACATTTGAAACATTAAAATACCTAATGGTAAGAATTCGACCACACATTGGGCTGTTATAATA
Organism: Locusta migratoria; assembly: GCA_026315105.1. Classification (NCBI taxonomy): domain Eukaryota; kingdom Metazoa; phylum Arthropoda; class Insecta; order Orthoptera; family Acrididae; genus Locusta; species Locusta migratoria. The sequence goes on from CM048745.1 coordinate 10,920,735, forward strand.
CCAGATACGATTAAGTCAAGTGAATGTGCAGAGACCCAAACTATGCTAGAGATAGCCGCGGGGGAGTGCCCAAGCGCATTGATGCGCTGTGCTCCGATGCACGAGGCCGTTCCCAAATGTTCAAATGTTTGTATAGCTTAAGGGACTTAACTACGGAGTCATCAGTCCCTAAACTTACAAACTACTTACGAACTAGCTAATACTAAGGACGGCACAAATATCCATGCCCGAGGGGGGATTCGAACCCCCGACCGAAGTGGCCGTGCAGACCGTGACTGGAGCGCCTCAGTCCCCTCGGCCACCGCGGCCGGCGAGGCCGTTCCCCCTCAGGGGAAATGTTCAAATGTGTTTGTGCTTTTATACGATCAAACTGCGTGGGTATCAGTCGGTAGACGTACTCTACTCACTAATTACTTGACTAAAGGAACCTAACTTACTCTAAGGACAACACAAACGCCTATGCCAGAGGGAGGATTTGAACCCCCGACCGTGACTGGCGCGCCGCAGAGCTCTAGGTCACTGCGACCGGCTCTCGCGTAACAAAAACAAACGCACGTAATAATTGAGTAATAATCTGTATCACAAACTTTATGAGGTAATTACTGTGGTTACTCCGTAATCATGAAAATTTATTGATAATTAGAAATGAAGCACGTGCAACAGAGAATTGTGCTGCATCAAATGAATTTTATAAACTATCATATCCAACTGATGGTTTTATTTTTATTCCGTATCTTTCAATAACGACGCAAAAGCTACGTTTTTTGTGTAAGCAACAATAGGAAATTTAAATCGCTGTGACAATCCGTAGTGGTTTAATCTAATCCATTTTCACTCCAGACCGCAGTACGAATTCCCAATAACGGCGAGCTCGGTGTTCGCCACGAGGTTTAGAAGATCTCTTGGTGTGAGTTTGTCACTGGCGAATATCGAACACGAGACCTATCACACATTAATGAAAAATATCAACCCGCCAAACCACCCGAACCTACGAATACATCATGCGGGAAGTAGACATATGAACGATCACCGTAGAATGAAGTCGGTCATATTTTCCAAGAAAAAGGCATTAATTTGATAATGCCAACAGTGAAAGTAAGGAGGTAGAGTAATCTGTAAAATCTCGAGTCTAAGAATCGACTTCTGGTGTTTCTTCATGGTAGCAATATTAGAGGAGTAAAATATTCGACGGCGGATTTCTTGAATTGGAAGCCGCAGCCGTTTATTCTGTAATAGGACAGCATTACACACCGGCGTGCTACAGTTACTGTGCAGAATACAAAACCACGTTTTTTTTTGTCAAAAGCGTGCATAGTTTCCAGATAAGGTCTACCAGCTCTGAATAGGTAGTAGGAATATGTTCCTGCGGAGGTTCGAAAAACGGCTATACTAAAGTATGTGTTGGTGGCGCCGGCGTAAATGCGCAGATGCGTGAGACGAGGTCCTGTGATCGAGCTGATATCCGCAGCATTTCTGTTTTTTAGTATGCACTCATTTGCACGAGTTTCAATCCGTAGATTTCAGGTATTTAACTTTTCTGCCACTTCACTACCACCGGAAAAATGCAACACAGTTGCTATGAGTCAAAGCGTAAATTTGATCTACAGACCTAATTTTTTATCTTGTTGCTACATAATTTTTTAAACGTAGGTTCCAGGGCACATATCGTATGCATTTATAAATATCAAACATTATTGTAGCCACAATTTATTAGCTGAAATTAGTGCGTACTGGAAAAATTGCCTTTATGTGGTTTCAAAACTTGAGAAGCACATACCGTAAGTGTAATAGCTACAACGACAATCTTCGAATACGAAGGCTGATAATTGCCCCTTGTGTGTTTGCGTGTTGAAAGTCTCAACAGTAGGGATCGCTGGATGGGTCTCACCTACTTGGCCCAAACTGTAAGAGAAGAAACACGAATATGGAACGTTTAAGTTCCAACAATATCTCCCCTATCTGGGCCTTAGGAACGGAGAAAACGCTAGCCAAAATTTTCAACTACAGATAGGTGCAATAGCAGCTAATACTGAGGCTCACCATTGCTGATGACGGTGTTGTGAAGTGGCTATGCGATTAACATTTGAATGAAACAGCACGGGTTCGGATCCCGTCCCTTTCAAAATATTTTTCTTATATTATATTAGTATTTGAAATTTTAATTATCAGTTATTAAATTTCAGTACACAATTAATATATTTGGTTACGTTATAACTATTTTTTCAAATTAATATACCTAATTTAATCATTTATTTTTCTTAAACCGATGAAGTATTAAATAAAATAATATTTCCAAAAATATAGAACGTATTTATGTGCCGATGTTATGTTATATTCCTAAGGGTGATCAGCGTCAACGAAACAAACTCCACGCTATACATACTTTATGAAAGGATATTAAGCCAGATATTTTATCCGAAATATGCATACTTCATTCTACTTTTTATTGTTGATTTTGGTGCGTACCAAGTGTATCGAATCATTGGGGTGGAAATTGGTGCACCGAACTGATGCTGTACGATTTAATGAGTTTTGAGTCCCCCCTTGACATCAACTTTCGTGAAACATTGAAATGTTTTTTATGTAAATTTAAATTTCATAATTAAAAGGTTAACATTGCGAGGGGTAATGTAAAATAAACAACAATCGAAGGAGTACCGGGAATCAAACCTGGGCCTCTAGACTGGCATCCAAGCGCTCGTCCACTACGCTACCCACTTCCGCCGGAGGCCGCGACACATTGAGCAGCATATGTAGCACCTATTGCTATGTGACAAACTTTCGGGGCCGTAGTCCCTTTCGCTTTGGCCAACTCAGCGAAATATTTTGGGAATTTGAAAGGTTCATCTACTTCCTTCTTGTCGCAGGGTTTGATAATAAAAAATCGGTGAAACCCATCTATCTCGCGATCTACTCTGGTCAGTCATAAACATTATACAGTGTAACTCAAAAAAGTTTCAAATGTTTGTAGAGCTTATGGGACTTAACTACGAAGTCATCAGTCCCTAAACTTACAAACTACTTATGAACTAGCTAATACTAAGGACGGAACAAATATCCATGCCCGAGGGGGGATTCGAACCCCCGACCGTAGGGGCCGTGCAGACCGTGACTGGAGCGCCTCAGTCCCCCCTTCGCATCCATCCTTGAGGGTGAAAATTCCAAGCGTGGGAACACCCTCACCCATGGCCTACGGACTGAGACGCGTTATGTATGCTGAAATGCAGGGTCCTCTTAGAGCGACAGTCGTAAAAATTTGGAGAATATTGTTGATGGAGGACAAAATGTGTAGACCACTCAGGATTCTGAACACCCACATGCAAAGACTTGGTATATTGAAGGTGTTCATTCTACTATCAATCGCTGTTTTATTTCCTCTGACTGTATTGAAACCAGAACAGTATTTTTTCTTTAAAAAAATAATAAAATAAAAAAAAATTAAGCGTGTCAAGTTACCACAAAAGAAGAGTCATTTTTTGTCACTCTGATTTATTAATGAACAGTTTCATATTACTAGCACGCCTAAAGCAAAAATCATTTATGAAACGTCTGAGGCCAACTGAATAACAGTTGGTAAGATTTAGCTGTAGTAGATTGCCGTGCTGTGAAGTGTCCCGTTTACTTCCGTGTAAACATGTCGCTGGGCACAAGTACTGACTGGAGGACGAGACATTCGCTGCGATTGAGCAGAGTAGAGGAATGCCTCGTCTTTCCTCGACTGCTCACGGATGTGGTCGGACCTGTCTTTTATTATATGGACAGTTAGCCTTATGAGGCCTGGTTTTCCTGATACCGATTATCGTCACGGGTTATGTAATTGTGCACAGAATTAAAAAATGTATTTTTGGGTGGTTTCGGATAGCCCGCCGGTTAGTTGCCATATTCAGCGGTAATTCTTAAATTGTTAAACAACAAATGTATAATAGGCGCGGTGCAGTAGCCGAGCGGTCTAAGGCGCCTCGCTGCGGAGCGCGCGGTTACTCGCCGTCGGAGGTTCGAGTCCTCCCTAGGGCATTTTGTGTGTGTGTGTGTGTGTGTGTGTGTGTGTGTGTGTGTGTGTGTGTGTGTGTGTGTTGTACTTAGGTTAGTTTAACTTAGTTTAAGTAGTTTCTAAGCTACGGACTGATGACCACGCAGTGTGGTCCGGTAGGATTACAAACATTTGAACAAATCTATAATACCTTCGAACATTAAAATGCTTTAAAAAAAGTGTGTATGGTCTATTAAAATTGTATTCTCTTGAATGTGTAACACATTAAACTCGAAGCATGTTTCAAATTCTATCTTGATGAGGACATGACAGTTACATACTGATTTGAACAACAAGATTGTTTGTTGGTTTTAAGTTTTTTTTAAAATATAATTTCAATAGTTTTTAGCTGCAAGCAAGTAACTGATCATGAAACAAATTATTCTGTTGTATGAACGAAAAATATAAAAGTTTCGAACCTCTTGTCGTAGTCTCTGTATCTGTCATCTGGTTCAGAAGTGAGGTTTATACACAGCTTCAAGACGAATTTCAAAGTAATGTCGTATAAAATCCATTACACCACGACCCAAGTTATTGGCGCTTACCTTGTATACTATCGATATACCCGGAATATTAGTACTATATATCGTACAAAGAGCTTTGCAACCTACTCCGAGAAAAAAGAAGTGCGTATTGGACACGACTTCAAAAGGAATTTGAAAATAATGTCGTATAAGTTCCATTACACCACGACCAAAGTTGGTGGCGATTACCGTGTATACTATCGATATACCGGGATTATTGAAGCAACCTATTCGAGTAAAAAGAAAAAAAAAATACAATACTAATACCTCTGACCTGAAAGAAAAAATATCACATCATTTATGGCTGCTTACCATCAACAATTTTGTGTCCCAGCCTCGTCGCCGCTTCTGTGACTCGTTTCCGAGTAGAAAGACCGACACAGGAATAAAGGATGCACGCTTGTGCAGGTAGGAGGTGAGCAGCCATTGGGACAGCAGAAACTAGAAACACTAGAGTTAATTAGAACGAGATATATATTTCTTAGAGACTTAGTAATACTTAACTTTTACATAGCTCAGTACTGCAGAATGCTGATACATAGTTGAGATAGAGGCCTGCCTAGTGCCTATCCGATAGCCAAGTCTTCACTGGTGCCTATCTGATTCCGAAGTGTTAACTGGTTCCTATCTCAGTCCCAAGTGAACGATGTCGTTCAGTGGTGGCCACGAGCGAAGTTGCAGCAGAGGGCGCTCGTGGCTGACGTCGTAAGAACGCCGCGCCGTGCGTGCATGGCGGCGCGCGGCGAAAGTAGGTGGCGCGCACTTTATACTTGTACGACACCACAACAATAGTTATGATAAAGGGTTTCATTTTATTTTGTATTTGCTCTTCATCACCCTTCAAGAAGAAATTGCTTGAACCGCAATGCTTTTTAATACTTGCTTCGTCTTCTGTACTTTAATTTTTCACAATATGTTAAATTATTTATTCTCTAAATTAATCTTGAAACGTAATGCTGTTCTCTCTCAATGAAAAAATCACAATAATAACATGAAATCATAGACTGTAACGTTAAATGCATGCGCTTTAAAAAAATAAAGTAGAAATCATTCCATTTCGTGGGATAAATCGCGTTTCTATTCTACTGAACCTCTGTGTTACTCAAACTGACACGTTTGCTTTTTTTCCTATGGTAAACAAACGGTGAATCTCATGAATAGCACTCTTACACCACACCCCTACTAAAACCATCATAAATGAACGAACTTCTTCTGCTAATTTTGCTCAGAATCAGGTAAAGCTGCCTAATGCTTCCGCAACGAATCGTAGCCTATTGCGTATTCTTGTTTCTTATTGTATTGGTGTGGTGTCTGTTATTTCGGATATGTTCGAAATATCGGACACCACACGAATATAATACGTATTTACACTCGAAGATGGCGTTTGCTTCATTCACTTCACCGCAGATGCGGTCACACGTTCGACCTCACACTGAAATCCGTGCAGGCGCGTGTAAGAGAGCGTGGGCGATGTGGGCGCTACAACCATAGCGTGCGACTTCTGGAAGTTTGATACGGACGGGGGAGGGGAAAGTGTTTATGGAGACGCCTGCTCGAAGGAGGAGAAGACACGCATTCGATTCCCGGCCCGGCACACATTGTTTAGTTTCTACGCCCTAATGCAGCCACTGCCAATTCTTTCCTTCCTAATCCTTCTTACTTCACCTCCTTCAAAAATATTTGCAAATACTTGTTGCTTTTTCTGTGCACCTGTTTATCTCCCCTTCTGGCCTGAACTTTGCTCTCAAATTACGCCTTCATCGGCGAGCTTCGGCGCGCTTTAAACGTTTTTGCGGATGCTTTAAAAACTATTCTGCACAACCATTTTTTAGAGATTGTTGAATTTATAAAATGAGTACAACTTCTCTCGGAAAAATAAATCATACGAATCCCGATGAAAATTAGTTTCTGCGTCCTGATAAACTAACACCTCTTCCTTAAAATAAAAGTAAATAACACTTCCTTACAGGAAATAAATTATTTGACTGGTTAAAAAACGAAGGCCGCAGCGGAGTGACCGAGCATATTGAGGTGCTATGCTCCGATGTGGGAAGCCGTTCCCCGTCGGCGGTTCGAATCCCCCTCGGGCATGGATATTTGTGCTGTCGTTAGTATAAGTTAGTTTATAAGTAGTTTGTAAGTTTAGGGACTGACGATCCCGCAGTTAAGTAGTTAAGTCCCATAACCCTAACAAACTTACAAACTAATTTTTTCCTTTTTTTTTTTTTTTTTTTTTTTTTTAGCGACGAAATAACAACAACAAACCTCCACTAATACTGCTACCATAGGCAAAAAAGGAAACGAGTCACAGTTTGAAAAACACCGAGGTTCAGTAGAATAGAAACAAGATTTTACCAACTAGATGAAGAAAAATTTTAGTATATTTCTTTTAAAGCGTTCTCAGTATGTTTTAACGTTCTAATCTACGATTTCATTTATTATTGTGAATTTGTTCAATGACAGAGAACAGTATTACTTTTCAAGATTAATTTGATACTGCAAACTGCGAACCCCATGAGGTATAGTAACTTGTAAAATCTCGAGTCTAAGAGTCGACTTTTGGTGTTTCTTGATCGTAGCAAGAGCCTTACTGTGTAAAAACAAGGAGACAAATTAAAAATACAAATTCGAACGCTTATCTCTCGGATTTAGAAGCCGACGCCATTTATTCTGACTAGTACTGCCTGTAGTCGAAATTCGACCAGTTGTGTTTGCAAAGTCATGAAAAAAAATGTAATTGGAATTTATTGAGCACTGCAAATTTATAGGTTTTATGGGAATGCTATGAGAATAGGTGAAAGAAAGGGCAAAGAGAAAACATGAGACAATTAAAGAAACAAATGAGGGAATTAATTGCTTTATTTCAGAATTTAGCATTGTAAAACATTTTCCGTTGTCGTTGTCCTCTTTGTTCACAAATATAAAATTTCAAACCATCGAAGGATCGAACTCTACTTGCTGCAACATATAGCTGCCCATGTGTGAACACTGGATTTCTTAATAGAATCGCGACGTATTCAAATGTTTGTCCTTGTGACTTATTAAATTACTACATTCATATACGGAGTTGTTTAATTATATTTGTTGTTGTTGTTGTGGTCTTCAGTCCAGAGACTGGTTTGATGCAGCTCTCCACCCTACTCTATCCTGAGCAAGCCTTTTCATCTCCTCATAAGAACGACAATCCACATCCACTTGAATCTGCTTACTATACGCGTCTCTTGGTCTCCCTCTGCGATTTTTACCCCACACACTTCCCTCCAACGCTAAATTCACAATTCCTTGATGTCTAAGAATGTGTCCTACCAATCTATCCCTTCTTTTAGTCAAGGTATGCCAGAAATTTCTTTTCTCCCCAATTCGGTTCAGTACCTCCTCATTAGTTACACGATCCACCCACCTAATCTTCAGCATTCTTCTGTAGCACCACATTTCAAAAGCCTCTATCCTTTTTCTGTCCACACTGCTTATCGTCCATGTTTCACTCCCATACAAGGTAACACTCCATACAAATGCCTTCAGAAAGGACTTCCTTAGGCTTAAATCAATATTCGATGTTAACAAATTTCTCTTTTTCAAAAACGCCTTTCTACCCATTGCCATTCTGCATTTTATATCCTCTGTACTGCGACCATCATTTGTTATTTTACTGCCCAAGTAACAAAACTCATCTACCTCCTTTATTGTTTCGTTACCTAATCTAATTCCTTCAGCATCACCTGATTTTCTTAGACTGCACTGCATTACCCTAGTTTTACTAAAAACTATATTTAAATGTTAAGAATTGAATATTAGGAAGAATTGACATAAATGGGGGCTTGTGAATCGAACCAGGGACCCTAAGAGTAGACTTCCAAGCGCAAATTGACGGAGCTAACTTCACCTGTAAGGATAAACGACCAACAACGGGATACAATAGAGTTAGGGTTGCCAGATTGAACTCGAGGCAGGCCCGGAGACCAGACGTGCCTCCCTCCCCCTTGGCCAAAAAAAAAAAAAAAAAAAAAAAAAAATATATATATATATATATATATATATATATATATATATATATATATATATATATTAAGAACTAGAGTTTCTACATCATATTTTAGAAGCTTGAATCCAAACTTAGCACAGTTATGTAAAATTTGACAACAATTGGCTTTGATTAAGTTTTCATTTTCTTCTTTCAATTTAGTGAAGAGAGAATTGTGTTTCCCGAAATTAACTGATGCATTGTCAGCTGAATACGAGACTACATTATTTAGTCTTACACCATTTTCCAATAAAATGGATTTTAGTTTGTTTGAGATGGCTCGTGCAGATTCGTTAACATCTTCGTAGAAATCAAGAACTTCATTACATTTTCCCTTATCATTGGAGAAGTGTGCTACAACTATTGGATAATGTTTTTTATTGCCCTTGTTTGAAGCGTCTGAACCTAATGCTTCTCTTTACCATAAGGCAGAAGCACATTTTTTACTAATGCCTCGCTTTTTGTTCGGCCGCATCTTACTTTCGTTGTCACTGAGGAATCTCTAAAAACATAAGGCTATAGCTTATTACCACAATCTTGAGAATTGTAAGAATGGTGGTGTTTCGCACTATGGTAAGTCAAAGTTAATTCCGTTGCAGTGACTTTGTCGTCTTCTGCAGGAAATTGTTTCGGCAAGAATTTATGAAGCGACTGATTCTTCTTTTGTGTGGTAATATTCGCTTTGTGTCTTTCTGATTTTAAATGTTTATTCACAGCTTTCACTCCGTCGTACTTAACAGTAAATGAGATATTGCATATTCTGCACTTACACATACAATCATCAGTATCTACTTTTTGTAGCCACTCTTTATAATTTTCTTCCTGCAACCTTTCTTCACGGAACGAACTTAGATATCGTGTCTTCATTTCACTGTTATTACTCACTAATCTGAGTTAATGTAAGCTTGTCTGTTCACACACGATCCAAGTATTCCAAAAATTGCCAGTAAACTGATAACAAACAATGAACGAACGAACACAAATAATAGACGTCGCCAGTTGACACGTTGCCGCAACAGTGTTTGCTTAATAATGCGCTAGCCGATTACTACCGACGCAACAATGAAGTTTTCAGAGGAAAAATAGAAAAGTTTTGTTGCAATAAGAAATTGACATTTATATAAAGTTATTCATAATTACTAGAGAGGAGCCGGCCGGGAATGGCCGAGCGCCCTGAGGCGTCTTCCCACGGTGCGCGAGGCTGCTCCCGCCAGAGGTTCGAATCCCCCCCTAGGGCATGGATGTTGTGTTCGTCCTTAGTTCAAGTTACGTTAAGTTCGATGTAGATCGTCGTTACATGAGCATAGTACTTAAAAAGCGTCGTAAAAAAAAAAAGAAAAAGAAAAAAGAAAAAACAAGGTTACATTCAAGCCCGGAGATGAGAGTCATTGGCCCGTTGACCCGGAGAATTCATTCCAAATCCGGGCACTCCGGGCGGCGCCCGGAGATCTGGCAACCGTAAATAGAGTGGCAAAACTAATGGAGAATTTGGAGTGTTGTGAGGATACAGGGTTTTAGGTTAGTAGCCTCTTTGGTGCGTTTTGGTTGAACGATGGTTGTCGTTGGCGTGCAGCGATGGCTGCTGGCAACAATGCTTCGGTTGGAATGTTCTTTGTTTGTTGGCCGGTGTGCGGCAGTCTCCCGCCGACCGCAGAGCGAGGCGGTAGCATGTCGGCAGTGAGTTCGTAGCCTGCGTTTAGTGGTAGCTAAACTTTTTGCCATTCCGTCGTATCGCATATGGGTTGCAGTTGCATATTGAAATATTTCAGTGTGGACTTGTAGACATTCATCGTAGTCGCACGCGGTTATTTAATCGGTGTATTTAATGGGAAGAGTTTTTAACATTTGTCGTTCCATAATAAAGGAAGTCAACAAAGTTTACTGTTATGGATCAACCTAGTAATTATCCGCATCCCATACCGTCAAATCATTGGAACAATTATTAAATGATTAAGCACAAAATAGAATGTAACGGCAACTTCGCCCATCGAGGATTAGGTGGACGCAGCTGAGACGTTACAGTATCATCCTAAAATTTCTTTTTACCACTCTTAACGGCTACGTGCACATATAATTTTTATATTCGCAACATGTATGAGAAACCGCCTTTCGAATTATGTATGTTTCCTTGACCTTCTTGTATGATTAATATTAAAAATCTGTACCATCACTTTCGTGTTAGCGTATTAATACAATGATACGAACGCTGATGTAGTAGGACAGCATTACACACCGGTGGGTTTCAGATACTATGCAGAATACAAAACCACGGTTTTTCGTCAAAAGGGTGCGTGGTTTCCAGATAAGGTCTGCCGCTTCTGAATAGGTAGTAGGCCTGTTTTTTCCGCAAAAGTTCGAAAAACGGCTTTGCTACAGTATGTGTTGGTGGCGCCGGCGTAAATGCGCAGATGCGTAAGACGAGGTCCTAGGATCGGGCCGATACTCGCAGCAGATTTGCTTTTTTAATATCCACTCATTTACACGAGTGCACGAGAAGACAAGCTGCAAGCCGTATATTTCACATACGTAACATTTCTGCCCAGTAACAATTTTTGAAGCGAATATAGTATCAAAGAGTTTTAACTCTACACTCAACCAGTTCATATGATGACTTAAAATAAGAAAGAGAACTTTTGCTTGACTGAACGAAATAGACAGTCTATTTGTGTGCAGAAGTTCTGAGCAGATTATTACTGCCACAGAAAATGCAACAGAAATTCTATGAGTCACAGCGTAAATTTGTTCCACAGACAGATAAGTTTTGATCATGATTCTACATAAATAATTTCCTTAAACGTAGGTACCGTATGCATATCGTATGCATTTATTAATATCAGACATTATAGTAGCCACAATTTATTAGCTGAAATAAGTGGATACTGAAAAAAGCTGCCTTTATGTGGGTTCAAAACTTGACAAGCACGTACCAAGAGTGTAATAGCTAGAGTGTAATAGCTTAATACAAGTCCTTGTCCACCACGCTACTCACATTTGACGTAGACTGGGACTCAGTAAGCAGCTTAGATAACACCTATTTCTATGTGGGAAACTTTTGCGACCGTATTCGCTTTCCCTTTGGCCAAATCGCGAGAGATATTTTTGGGAATTGGAAATGTTTCGTTTGCTTCCTTCTTCTCGCAGAGTTTGAACCAAATCGGTAAAATCCATCCCGCGATCTACTCTGGGCATTCATAAACATTATTCAGTTTAAACTGAATGACGTTGGAGTCCTTGAGGGAAAGTTCGTACCCCTCCTTGTGAATGAAATTCCTGGACTGAGAACATCCTCGCCTATGGTCCACGGACGGAGATGCATTATGAATGCGAAACGCAAGGTCCTCTTACAGCTACAGTCGTAAAAATTATGTACCGGCCACGGTGGCCGAGGGGGCTGAGGCGCTCCAGTCACGGTCTGCACGGCCACTACGGTCGGGGGTTCGAATCCCCCCTCGGGCATGGACATTTGTGCCGTCCTTAGTCTTAGCTAGTTCATAAGTAGTTTGTAAGCTTAGGGACTGATGGCCACGTAGTTAAGTCCCATAAGTTCTACAAACATTTGAACATTTTGAAAATTATGTGAATAATGTGAATGGGGTCGTTTGTTTCCGCTGTAGCAGCGAACGCCAAATCTGCGAAACAGCAAAGGATCTAAATCATTAATACGAACGTGTTTCTGTCAGTATTTTGAGTTGTGGATGTTCTGTAGTTGAAAGGCACATGCGGTAACAGGAGAGTAATTTTGCGAAAAATTTTGGACAAAAAGTGTGTTCTTAATAAATGAAGCTTGTCAAGTTACCTCAAAAAGGTAGCCAGATGTTATGACACCGCCGGCCGCGGTGGCCGAGGAGAGTGAGGCGCTCCACTCACGGTCTGCACGGCCACTACCGTCAGAGGTTCGAATCCCCCCTCGGGCATGGATATTTGTGCCGTCCTAGTTTGTAAGTAGTTCATAAGTAGTTTGTAAGTTTAGGGACTGATGACCCCGTAGTTACGTCCCATAGACTATACAAATATTTGAACATTTGTTATGACACCCTGAGTTGTTATTTAGCAATTTCGTATTACCGGCATACCGAATACAAGAATCATTTTTGAAACATCTGAGGCAAACTGAATACCATTGGGATGGTTTAGCTGGATTAGATTGTCGAGTAAGAAAATTAGTTTATACGCGCTCGCCGTGCTGTGAGTGCCCCGTTCACTTCCGCGTAAACCTCTTGCGGCCCCAGAGCACGAGACATTCGCTGCGGCTGAGCAGAGTAGAGAAATGCCTCGCCTTTCCTCGACTGCTCACGGATGTGGTCGAACCTGTCTTTTCTTATACGGACAGTGCCTTATGAGGTCTGGTTTTCCTGATACCGATCTACTAATGGATTGTCGTCCTAGTTTATATGCTTGTGCACTTAATTAATAAGTGTATTATTGGTTGGTTTCGGATAGACGTCCTGTTAGTTACTATATTTAGTGGTGATTCGTACATTGCTAAACTACAAGTGTATAATAACTTTGTTTTAACTTGGAACAGTAACAAGTTATGATGCTTTAAAAAAGGAGTGTGTGTTCTACTAAAATTGTATTCTGTTGAATGTGTAACATATTAAGCTCCAAGTAGCTTTCAAATTATATCTGAATGATGACATGGCAGTTACAGATTGATTTGAACATTGAGGTTGTTTGTTGGTTTTAAGATTTTATTTTAATAATTTTGATAGGTTTCGCTGCAAGCAAAGAACTAACCTGCCGGAAATCTGATGGTGTAACAAAGTTTGCTGTTTATGTGACAAGAAATACAAGAAGTTTTGAACCTCTTTTCATAGTCTGTCAGCTGGTTCAAAAGTACGTGTAGGACACGGCATCAAGAAGAATTTAAATGCAATCTCGTGTAAGTTCCATTACATGACGACCAAAGTTGGTGACGATTACCTTGTATACTATCGATGTACCGGGAATATTACTACTATATATCGTACAAAGAGATTTTCAACCAACTTCGAGAAAAAAACATTCGGAAAACTTCCGACCTGGAAAAAAAAAAAACAAAAAACAATCAAATATTGTTTATGGCTTCTTACCATCAACAATAGTTGTGATAAAGAGTTTAACTTTTGTTTTATTTTTTCTTTAATTTTGCCTTCATCACACTTCCTGACCAACGTGCTTCGTCCACAATGCTTTTTTCTACTTGTTTCGTCTCCTGTACTACAATTGTTCACAATTTGTTAATTTATTTATTCCCTAAATTAATCTTGAAACATTATATTGTTTTTCTCATTGAAAAATACACAATAATAAAATGAAATCATAAATTACAACGTTAAAACATATTGCATGTGCTTTATTTCGCTGGTGAAATCTTGATTCTGTTCTAGTGAACCTCAACGTTTCTCAAACTGTTTGAAACTTTTTCTGTTTTGCCTATGGTATACAAAAGGTGGATCTTATGAGTAGCACTCTTACACCGTTACATACTTAACCATTCTAAACAAATAAACGTCTTCTGCTAATGTTGCTCTGAATCACGTATAGCCGCCTTCTGCTTCCGCAACGATTCGGAGCCTATTGGGTATTCTCGTTTCTTATTATATTGATGTGGTGTCTGTTATTTCGGGCATATCCGAAGTAACAGACATCATACCAATATAATTAATTACGACACGCGAAGACGGCGTTTCTACTATCACTTCACAGCCCATGCGGTCATACGTTCGACCTCGCACGATAGGGGCGCTACAGCCATAGCGTGCAACTTGTGGAAGTTTGAGACGGACGCGGGGCGAGCACCGGGATCCACGTGGTTAAGTTCACCGCTGGCCCGAAGCTGGAGACCAAGGTTCGATTACCGGCCTGCTTCACATTTTCACTTGCCGCCATTGCTTAATTTCAATGTCCTAATGCAGCACTGTCGATCCTTTTCTTCCTAATCCTTATTCCGGCACCTACTTCATAATTGCTTACTGGGCAGACTACTCTCCACTGGACCATCGCACCACTAGCGATTAAGGCGCCTCCACGTCACAAACTTTACTTCAGCTTATGTGTTCCAAGGAATGTTGGAACAACTTCCAAGGCTCTCCACGTAGCGAAATAGACTAGTAAGCACGGAGGTCTGTGTTCGATCCCCACCGCATCACAAATTGGAATTCAGTGCTTCACGTTTATCTTTAATGTCTTTGGCATGTTTGAGACGAAAAACCGTCTCAGGTTTCGTGTATTTGCATTTACATTGATATTCCTTCATAACTATTTGCCAATACTTGTTTCTTTTTCTTTGGGCCTCTCTATCTCCCCTTCTAGGCTGAACTTCCCTCACAAATTACGCCTGCATTGGCGATCTTCTATATTTAAACTTTTCGCAGATGTTTTAAATACAATTCTACACAACCATATTTGTTTTAGAGATTAATTATATTTAGAAAATGAGTACTTCTTCTCTCGGAAAAATAAATATTACTATTCCTGATGAAAATTAGTCTGTGCGTCCAGTTTAAACTTACAGATTTCTTTAAAATAAAAGTATGTAACACTTCTTTACAAGAAATAAATTCTCTGACTGCTTTTTTTTTAAAAAAAAAAAAAAAAAAAAAAAAAAAAAACTCTACTAATATAGCTCAGTATCGCGTATAGCTGCCTTCAGCCTCAACGACGGCTCGAAGTCTGTTTGGAATTGAACCCACAAGTGTAACCACGTAACGTGGACATTCAAGTAACTCGTCCCAAACGTCTTGAATCGCTTTAGAAAGCTGGCGGCGACTCGACGGTGCATTTCTTTTTTTCTTTTATTATTCTCACCATTTCAGCCCAAACATTCTCAATGGGATTCATGTCAACTCCTTTAGGTGGCCATTCCAAGACAGTAATATTTCTCTGGTCGTCGAACAACCTCTTAGCAATACGTGACATATGAATGGGCGACCGATCATGTTGAAAGTCTCGAAATCTCGCTGCCACAGAAGGTAACATCACATTCTCTAGCATTGAAATATAGGTGCGCACATTCAGTTTTTCTTCAACTTCCCACAGGAGAGCACACCCCTCGGCCGATATCCATGCCCACACCGTTACCGACTCCCTGTCACTTCTTCGGCAACTCTAAATATATTTGGGGTTATACCTGGTACCTTTTGGCCGGGAAACGAGTACTCTTCCTGCCGATGCCGTACAGAAAACCTTTTCGTCGGTGAAAACTACTCGTCTCCAAACCGCAAGAGGTCTGTCAATATTTTCTGTAGCAAAAGCAAGGCGGGTTTCTCTGTGGAATAGACGACGAATGACCGTTCTGCTGCTAACAGCAGGGATCTAAGCCTGCCGAATCTGTCGTGCGTTGAGGAATGGATGGTTTTTACTGAAATGACATATCTGCCGATCCTGAGCTGCTGTCGTTTTGCGGCGAGCACCAGAATGAGGCCGTTCGTTCAGGTTACCATCCTCTTCCATCCGTTTGATCCACCTGGCAACCGTTGACTTATGAATGCCCATAGCTCTTGGTATGTAACCATTCGAAAATCCTTCTTCATGTAGTGCTACTATAGCACCTTTGTCTGCCTCAGCCAAATGAGAAACTTGGAAACTTAACATTGCGTACAATACCCGCTGCAAAAACGCTGCTAGCAGGAAAGAGACTGCGATAGCACTCTGTCACTAGTTTTGCCCACTCCACGCGAGGCCTACCAGAAAGACAGGCCCCGGCGCGCGCGTCATGCGACGTAAGCATAGCAGTCCTGAGCCGGCCGGCCGCTGGGGCCCGGCCCACCGCCTCACAGCGGCTGCAGACGTAACGCTGATTGGTGAGGCACGACATTCACTGTCGAGTCACCAGCAGGTTTCTCATGTGATTCAGGACTCTTGGAACATTTTGAAACAAAATCCACTTCTACTGCAATTAACGTTATTTAGAAAAGCACTATCGCTTTTGCATCCTGTAGACGCATCATCAGGTGCTAAAATTCATTAAAAAAACATATCTGGCATTTAGCCGTCCCCAACGTTCACGTTAAATTTAAAACAATTGAAAGCTTAACTTCACGTCATCGTTAAAAAGTATAAAACTTGTACGCTGTTGCGTTAGTCATAGTTTTTAAAAATATACTGGGGGTAGAGGGCAGGTGAAACCGTGCCATGTGGAAGCGGTGTTGGCGCGGCACCGACCGAGGCAATACTCTCGGAACCACGTTACGTGATTAGAGTTGTGGGTTCACTGCCCGACGGACTTCGAGCCATCTTTGAGGCTGAAGTAGGATATACGGGATGTTGAACAGTACTAGTAGAGTTTCTTGGCCAGCCGCAGTGGCCGAGCGGTCTGCGGCACACCAGTCGCGGTCTGCACTGCCACTACGGTCGGGGGTTCGAATTCCCCCTTGGACATATATATTTGTGCCGTCCTTAGTATTAGCTAGTTCATAAATAGGTTGTCAGTTTAGGGACTGATGACAACGTATGTAAGTCCCATAAGCTCTACAAACATATGGACATTTTGATTTGATTTCTTGTTTTGTTTGCTTCGTTTTTTAAGCAGTCGGTGAATTTATTTCTTATAAAGAAGAGTTATTTACTTTTATTTTAAGGGACAGTTGTAAGTTTAAACTGTACGTATAAAACTAATTTTCATCAGGATTCGTAATTAATTTTTATTTTTCCGTGAGAAGAACTATTCAGTTTCTAGATTCAATAATAATAATAATAAAACATGGATGTGCAGAACTGTATTTAAAACATCTAAACATCTGCAAAAAGTTTAGAGTAAGAGATCGCCGATGGAGGCGTAATTTGTGAGAGAAGTGCAATTCAGCCTAGAAGAGCAGATAAGGAGGTCCAAAGAAAAAGAAACAAGAACTGGCAAATATTTATGAAGGAGCTGAAGGAATAAGAATTAGGAAGGAAAGGAATGATAGTGCTGAATTAGGGCATTGAAATTAAACAATGGCGATAAGTGAAAATATGAAGCGGGATGGGAATCGAACCCGTGTCTGCCGCTTCGAGCCAGAGGTGAACTTGGCTACCACGTGGCTACCGGTGCTCGCCCCGCGTCCGTCTCAAACTTTCACAAGTTGCACGCTATGGCTGTAGCGCCCATATCGTGCGAGGTCGAACGTATGACCGCATATGCAGTGAAGTGATTGAAGAAACGCCGTCTTCGCGAGTCGTAATTGATTATATTGGTATGGTGTCTGTTACTTCTGATATACACGAAATAACAGACACCACACGAATATAATAAGAAACGAGAATACCCAATAGGCTTCGAATCGTTGCGGAAGCAGTATTAGCAGAAGACATTCATTTATTTATAATGGTTTAGTATGTAACAGTATAAGAGTGCTACTCATAGGACCCACTGATAGGGGGCTACCATTGGCAAAAAAACAAACGAGTCAAACAGTTTGAGAAGCACCGAGGTTCAATAGAATAGAAAAAAAAGTCACCTACGAAATGAAATCATTTTTAGTATATTTATTTTAAAGCGGATGCAGTATGTTTCAACGTTCTAATCTATGATTTCATTTTAATATTCTGTATCTTTTTTACAATGAGGGAGAACAGTATTACTTTTAAACATTAATTTAGGGAATAAATAACATATTGTGAACAATTATAGTACAGAAGACGAAGCAAGTATAAAAACGCGTTGTGGAAGGAGCAGGTTCGTCTGGAAGGGCGATGAAGGCCAAATAAAAAATAAAACACAATGAAACCCTTTATCATAACTATTGTTGATGGTAAGCAGCAATAAACGACATGTCTTTTTTTTCAGGTCAGAGGTTTCCAGAGCAATTTTTTTCTCGGAGTAGGTTGCAAACCTCTTTGTACGATATATAGTACTAATATTCCGGGTATATCGATAGTATACAAGGTAAGCGCCAATAACTTGGGTCGTGGTGTAATGGATTTTATACGACATTACTTTGAAATTCGTCTTGAAGCTGTGTATAAAACTCACTTCTGAACCAGATGACAGATGACTACGACAAGAGGTTCGAAACTTTTATATTTTTTGTTCATACAACAGAATAATTTGTTTCATGATCAGTTACTTCTTTGCTTGCAGCTAAAAACTATTGAAATTATATTTAAAAAAAAAAACTTAAAACCAACAAACAATCTTGTTGTTCAAATCAGTATGTAACTGTCATGTCCTCATCAAGATAGAATTTGAAACATGCTTCGAGTTTAATGTGTTACACATTCAAGAGAATACAATTTTAATAGACCATACACACTTTTTTTAAAGCATTTTAATGTTCGAAGGTATTATAGATTTGTTCAAATGTTTGTAATCCTACCGGACCAAACTGCGTGGTCATCAGTCCGTAGCTTAGAAACTACTTAAACTAAGTTAAACTAACCTAAGTACAACACACACACACACACACACACACACACACACACACACACACACACACAATGCCCTATGGAGGACTCGAACCTCCGACGGCGAGTAACCGCGCGCTCCGCAGCGAGGCGCCTTAGACCGCTCGGCTACTGCACCGCGCCTATTATACATTTGTTGTTTAACAATTTAAGAATTACCGCTGAATATGGCAACTAACCGGCGGGCTATCCGAAACCACCCAAAAATACAATTTTTAATTCCGTGACGATAATCGGTATCAGGAAAACCAGGCCTCATAAGGCTAACTGTCCATATAATAAAAGACAGGTCCGACCACATCCGTGAGCAGTCGAGGAAAGACGAGGCATTCCTCTACTCTGCTCAATCGCAGCGAATGTCTCGTCCTCCAGTCAGTACTTGTGCCCAGCGACATGTTTACACGGAAGTAAACGGGACACTTCACAGCACGGCAATCTACTACAGCTAAATCTTACCAACTGTTATTCAGTTGGCCTCAGACGTTTCATAAATGATTTTTGCTTTAGGCGTGCTAGTAATATGAAAATGTTCATTAATAAATCAGAGTGACAAAAAATGACTCTTCTTTTGTGGTAACTTGACACGCTTATTTTTTTTTTATTTTTTTATTTTTTAAAGAAAAAATACTGTTCTGGTTTCAATACAGTCAGAGGAAATAAAACAGCGATTGATAGTAGAATGAACACCTTCAATATACCAAGTCTTTGCATGTGGATGTTCAGAATCCTGAGTGGTCTACACATTTTGTCCTCCATCAACAATATTCTCAGTAGCTCTGAGGGAATATCCTCTACTCCAGGGGCCTTGTTTCGACTTAGGTCTTTCAGTGCTCTGTCAAATTCATCTCTCAGTATAGTATCTCCTATTTCATCCTCATCTACTTCTTCTCCCCTTTCTACAATATTGCTGCTAAGTTCATTTCCTTCATAGAGCCTCTCTATATACTCTTTCCACCTTTCGGCTTTCCCTTCTTTGCTGAGAACTGGTTTTCCATCAGAGTCCTTGATATTCATAGAGCTGTTTTTCTTATCTCCAAATGTTTCTTTTATTTTCCTGTAGGCTGTATCTATTTTCCCCTATTTATACATTCTTCTACATCCTTGCATTTGCCTTCTAGCCACTCCTGCTTAGCCATTTTGCACTTCCTGGCAATCTCATTTCTTAGTCGTGTGTACTCCATTTTGCGTGTTTCATTTACTGCATTTTTATATTTTCTCCTTTCATCGATTAAATTTAGTATCTCCTGTGATATCCAAGGATTTTTTGTAGGTCTTGCCTTCCTACCTATTTTGTCCTCTGCTGTCTTCACTATTTCATCTCTCAATACTACCCATTATTCGTCTACTGTTTTATTCTCCCCCGTTTCTGTCAATTGTTGCCTAAAGCTCCCTCTGAAATTCTTAAGAACTTCAGGTTCCTTCAATTTATCCAGGTCCCATCTCCTTATTTACCTACCTTTTTGTAGTTTCTTCAGTTTCAGCCTACAGTTCATAACCAACAAGTTATGGTAAAAGTCTATATCTGCCCCTGGGAATGTCTTGCACTTCAAAACCTGGTTCCGAAATCTATGTCTTACCATTATAAAATCTATCTGGTATCTCCCGGTGTCTCCTGGTCTCTTCTGGGTAACGAAGCAATAAAGGAGGTAGATGAGTTTTGTTACTTGGGCAGTAAAATAACAAATGGTGGTCGCAGTACAGAGGATATAAAATGCAGAATGGCAATGGGTAGAAAAGCGTTCTTGAAAAATAGAAATTTGTTTACACGAATATTGATTTAAGCCTAAGGAAGTCCTTTCTGAAGGCATTTGTATGGAGTGTTGCCTTGTATGGGAGTGAGACGCGGACGATAAACAGTGCGGACAGGAAGAGGATTGAGGCTTTTGAAATGTGGTGCTACAGAAGAATGCTGAAGATTAGGTGGGTGGATCGCGTAACTAATGAGGAGGTACTGAACCGAATTGGGGAGAAAAGAAATTTCTGGCATACCTTGACTAAAAGAAGGGATAGAATGGTAGGACACATTCTTAGACATCAAGGAATTGTGAATTTAGCGTTGGAGGGAAGTGTATGGGGTAAAAACCGCAGAGGAAGACCAAGAGATGGACACAGTAAGCAGATTCAGACAGATGTAGGTTGCCGTTCTTATGTGGAGATGAAGAGGCTTGCTCAAGATAGAGTAGGATGGAGAGCTGCATCAAACCAGTCTCCGGACTGAAGACCACAACACAACACTGACCATACATACCTTTTTTACAGCGTCACGACATGTTAATGTTCAAATATAAAGAAGTTATTATAGACTTATTGTTTAATAATGTAAGAATTGCCGCTAAATATGGCAACTAACAGGCGGGCTATCTGAAACAATCCAATAATAAAATTTTTAATTCAGTGCACAATAATATAACCTAGGGCGAGAATCCAATAGGAGATCGGTATCAGGATAAGCAGGTGTCATAAGGCAAACAGTCCATTTAAGAAAAGAAACGTTCAGACACATCGGCGGCCAGTCGAGAGGAGGCGAGGCATGCCTCTGCTCTGCGCAGTCGCAGCGAATGTCTCGCCCTCCAGGCAGGCAATGCTTGTGGCCGGCCAGAGGTTTGAACGGAAGTAAACGGGGCACTTCGCAGCACGGCTAGCGCGTCTAAACAAACTTCCTCACACGACAATCTACTACAGCTAAATCTTACCAACTGTTATTCAGTTGGTCTCATAAATTTTTCTTGCGTTAGGTACGTTGTTAATATGAGACTGTTCATTAAAGAAATGAGGGTGACAAAAATAAGACCACTTTTTTTTGGTAACTTGACATGCTTCATTTATTTAAAAAAAACCGTACTGCTTTCAGTAAACTCAGAGGAAATAAAGTAGCGATTGATAGTAGAAAGAACACTCCAGAATACCAAGACCTTGCATGTGGGTGTTTAGTAGCGTGGTCGATATACGTCTCCCTCACTTTTTTTTACAAATTTTTCGCAAAATTACTCTCAAGTTACAGCAGGTGCCTTTGAACTATATAACTCTCAGGAGTCAAAATGCCGTCAGAAACACGTTCGTATTAATGATTTAGATTCGTTGCTGTTTCGCAGATCAGGCATTCGCAGCTCCAGCGCAAAGTTTCTTTATAAATATTAGCAGAAACTACTTCATAAACTTTATTCCCACAATTTTTACGACTGTCACTGTAACAGGACACTGACTTTGACAAAAATATCGCGTCTCAGTCCGTGGATCATGGATGAGGATGTTCCTACTCCTGGAATTGTAACCCACAAGGATTGGGGAGGGGGGGCAGACATTTCCTCAACGAACGATTCTGTCTTTAAGTTTATGCTGTAGAATGTTTATGACTTACAGAGTAGATTGCGGGATGTTTTTCACCGATTTTGTTCAAACCCTGCGAGAAGGAAGTTGACAAACCTTTAAAATTCCCAAAGGATCCCGTCCGAGGTGGCCAAGGGGAAAGCGAACACGGTGGCGAAAATGTCTCCCAGACAAATAAGTGTATATAAGCTGCTTATTAACTTCCAGTCTTCGAGGAGTGTGAGTAGCGTAGTGGGCAAGCGCTTGTATTGCCAATTTTGAGGCCAAGGTTCGATTCCCCGGTACTCCTTACATTTCTGTTCATTTCATATTACCCCTCGCAATGTAAACCTTTTATTTATGAAATTTAAATTTACTTAAACGTTACAGTGTGCCACGGACGTTGATGTCAAGAGGTGTCTCAATTAAAACACATTCAATCCTACAGCATCAGTTCAGTGCCACAATTCCCATCCATACACTTGGTACGCACAAAAATTAACAATGAAAAGTTATTTACTTAAAAACTTGAATAAAGTATGCTTTACTCCGAAGCATATTTCGGATAAAATTTCTCGCATAGTGTGGAGTTTTTCTTTGACTATGAACACCCTAAGGAATGTAATATAACTTCGGCATATAAATACGTGCTAAAATTTTTGAAATATTATTTTCATTTAATACTTCACCGAATTATGAAAATTAAATGATGAAATAACATATATTAATTAATTAAATTAGTTATAACGAAATCAAATATAGTAATTATGCATTGAAATTTTTATAATTGATAATTAAAACTACAAGGGTTAATATAAGAAAAGTATTTTTGGAAGGGACGGGATTCAAACCCGTGCTGTTTCATTCAAAATCTAATCGTTTAGCCACTTCGCAACACCGAAAACATCGTCATTTATTGGTAGAACCCTTAAAACATGCAACAGAACTACTAAAGAAACTGCATACATTGCGCTTGTCCGTCCATTTTTGGAGTATTGCAGCCCAGTGTGGGATCCTTGTCAGGTGGGTTTGACGGAGGACATCGAAAGAGTCCAAAGAAGGGCAGCTCGTTTCGTATTGTCACGATACAGGGGAGACAGCGTTACGGAAATGATACAGGATCTGGGATGGGAATCATTGCAACAACGGCGCTTATCGCTGCGGCGTGGGTTACTTGCGAAACTCCAATCGCCAACATTCTCCTCCGAATGCGAAAATATATTGTTGACTCCTACTTACATAGGTAGAAATGATCATCAGAATAAAATACGAGAAATCAGAGCTCGAACAGAGAGATTCAGGTGTTCTTTCTTCCCGCGCGCTATTCGAGAATGGAATGGGAGATAAATAGTATCATTGTGGTTCGATGAACCCTCTGCCAGGCACTTCAATGTTATTTGCAGAGAATCCCATGTAGATGTAGATGTCATCAGCAATAGTGAGCTTCAATATTATCTGATACTGCACCTATCTGTAGTTGGAACATTTGGCGTGTGTTTTCTCTTTTTCTATGGCCTACACAGGGATTGTAGGAATTTAAAAGGTTCATATTCGTGTTTCTTCTCGCACAGATTGGGCCAAGTACGTGAGACCCATCCAGCGATCCCTAGTGTTGAGACATTCAACACGCAAGGGCATAAGGGGATATTATTAGCCTTTGTTAAGACAATCGCATTCGGAAATTGCCGTTGTAGCTATTACACTCTTGGTATGTACTTGTCAAGTTTTGAACCCACATAAAGGCAACGTTTTCTAGTATGCACATATTTCATCTCATAAATTGTGACTACTATAACGTTTGATTTTTTATAAATCCATACGATATGTGTCCTGAAACCAACGTTTATTATCTGTCTCTGGAAAAACTTACGCTATGACTCACACGATCTGTTGCATTTTTCTGGTGGCAGTGTCAATCTGCTCAGAACATCTGACGCAAATAGAATGTCTATTTCGTTCATTCATCCAAAACTTCTCTTTGTTATCATATGAACTGGCAGAATGAAAAGTTATAACTTTTTGATACTATATTCACTACCGAAGTTGTTACTGAGCAGAAAAGTTACGTATGTGAAAAATACGGATTGAAACTCGTGAAAATGAGTGAATAATTAAAAATAAAAGTGCTGCGGATGTCAGCTCGATCCTAGGACCTCGTGTTACGCATCTGTGCTTTTATGCCGGCGCCACCCACACATAGTATAGCATAGCCGTTTATCGAACCTCTGAGGAACATACGCCTACTACCTGTTCATAAGTGGCAGCTACGCACGCTTTTGACGAAAAACCGTGGTTTTGTATTCTGCACAGTAACTGAAACCCACCGGTGCGCGGCTTCTAAAACCAGGGGATTAGCTTTAGAATCTTTCACTCCTCTAATTGCTACGATGACGAATCACCAAAAGTCGACTCTTAGGTTCGAGATTTTACAAATTATTCTATCTACTTGTTTTTGCTTTTTGCATTATCAAATTAATGCCTGCTTCTTTGAATAGATGACCGACTTCATTCTAAGGTGATTGTTCAGACGTCTACTTCCGCCGGCCGCGGTGGCCGAGGTGACTCAGGCGCTCCAGTCACGGTCAGCACGGCCACTACGGTCGGGGGTTCGAATCCCCCCTCGGGCATGGATATTTCTGACGTCCTAGTTTGTAAGTAGTTCATAAGTAGTTTGTAAGTTTAGCGACTGATGACCCAGTAGTTAAGTCCCATAAGCTTCACAAACATTTGAACATTTGAACATCTACTTCCTGCATGATGTATTCCTAGGTGCGGGTGGTTTGGCGGGTTGATATTTTTGATTAGTAAGCGAAACATATCGTCTTCGATACTCGCCAGTGACAAACTCACACCAAAAGATCTCTTTAACCCCTGGGGAAGCCAAGTGGCAAACACCGAGCTCGCCAGTATTCGGAATTCTTGTTGTCGTACTACTGTCTGGATTGAAACAGGATTAGAATAAACGATTACGGATTTGAATGTCACACCGATTTAATATTCCTAATGTTGCTTACACGGAAAACGTAGCTTTTGCGTCGTTATTGAAAGAAACGTAATAAAAATATAATTATGTGTTGGATACGAAAATTTAAAGAAATTCATTTGATGCAACACAATTCTCTGTTGCACATATTTCATATTGTATTATCTATATATTTTCATGGTTACGGAATAATAATTTCCTCACAATGTTTGCGATACAGATTGTTACTCAATTATCATGTGTGTTTGGTATTGTTACGTGAGAAACATAATGAGCCATATTTCAAAATAGAAGAAAAATGTGAAAGGGTCAGTAATCGAACTGTCGCTCGTTGATCAGTAGTTGGTCATTTGGCGAGATAAATAAGCTTATCATTGTTTGCTTCTCTGCACATTAATTTGACATAATCGTATCTGGTATTATAATAGCCCAATATGTTGTCGAATGCTTAATATTCGGCACTTCAATAAGACATGGACTATGGAAAAGTTCCAAACATCTGAGGATAACTGTAATTTGTGGTGACACAGCTGGCTTATGTTTGTTAAATATGTGCTGATATCTTAGTTGCAACATCAACCGAAAGAGAACCAGTGGGAATGACACGATACCTTCACTCTCGGAAATACCATCAGTGATCTGCCGCGCCAAACGGTTGTCGTCTTTATAGCGCAACCGAGGCGGTGGGCGGAAACCGTCAGCGATACTCGGAACTTGATGCACCATGATGTAACCTTTAGCTTCATAACAAAGTGTTTAGAACAGGATATGTTTTGTCTGCTCTCTCAACGAATAAGTGTTTAGCGGGATTCCAGCCAGTGTGCCGCTGTAGCACCCACTAGACATTTGTCGACTTGCACTTGGGTGATAGTTACCTTAAGTAGTGGTTAATGTCGATAATTTGCTTCCAGTCATGTAATTAAATTAATTCTATGATATGCATGCAATTTTTCCATTTGAATGTGTCAGTAACGTCCGAAAATATTCACGGACTGCAGCATCTCAATTCTAATTACTGTCTTTGTTCATTGAAACTATAAGAAAAGAAATGTGGAAAGGACTTTGTCGGTCGCGAATAGCTTAAAACGCTATGGCTAATAAGCAAAGCAGTTTCTAAAATCAGTTTTCGAAGTAGTCTTCATGTCGCATAGAAATACACTCAAAGTACAGAAAAGACACTTGTGAGAAAATTACACAAATTTATCTCAATTTATACAAAAATTAACAAAGACATAATCCACCCGCTATTGGCGGTAGAAACGGAGATTCGAGACATGGTGCAACCCACGAGACTTCTTTGCATGAACTATCTAGTTCTACAGCATTGTCATGAGCAATTCTCCTGACGCGGTGCGGACCGACAAAGACGGAAAAGAACTTCCTTGTGAGTCCTTGATGTTTGCTCGACCATCGTCGTGAACGAACCTTGTGACTGATTTCATCTAACACCTGGTTCTCCTTCTCCATGCCGCAAAAGAGAACAACTTGCTTTCCCCCATAGGGTTCTAACGATACGAAGGGGTCAGTCGGGCAATAGTCACTCAGAAATTGGCAATGCATGTCAGCCGAGTTTACCCTCGCAGTACACTCATCGAACTTCAAACCGATAGTGTTTGTACCGTTGTGTAAATGTACTATACCATTACCAAAGTCAAACCAGGCTTTATGGTTAATCAAAAATTCTTCACCAAGGAGCACATCAACTGCCAATGAGGGAACGACAATAAAATTCTCTCGGAACTCATGAGAGAAAAGTGTGAGTTCTGTCTGCTTCCTTACTTGACACTTCGCCCAACGAGTGCGCCCTTCACTTTAGTTCGCTGCGAGGCCAAGAGCCGACTGCTCTGCACCTTTCAAAAGCTTGTTCATGAATGACAGAAGCAACACTGCCTGTGTCAAACACGCATTCCAGATCTATAGAAACGACATTAATATGCACTATAGGTTGTGCTGCAGGCTCTCGTACTGAGGGCTCTTCATCTAAGAGAACCTCGCGAATATCCTCCATGTCCAGAATGAAACTTTCACACTGGAGCGGAGTGTGCACTGATATGAAACTTCCTGGCAGATTAAAATAGTGTGCCTGAACCGGGACACGAACCTGGGATCTTTGCCTTTCGCAGGCAAGCGCACTACCGACTCTGCTATTCCGACACCACTCACGATGCCGCCTCACAACTTTACTTCCGCCAGTACCTCGCCTCCTACTTCCATGTCCATGTCTTTTACCCTGTTCTTTGGAGATTCCGTTCCGAGCATGTTGATCGTCGTGCACTCAACCTCGGAAAATTGTCATTGACTAGTGCTGGGCTGCGGTTCTGCCGGTTTGTTATGACGCAGATCAGCTGACCGCACCTCAACCTGTTCAGGGGGCGTGGTTCCCTGATGCCACTGGCCCTTGTTGTGGCGGTAGCGCTTTTCGCCATTCCCAAACTACTTATTTTTACCAAACTAAAGTTTCTGCCACTTATTCCGACCATCATTCGAATATTGGTTTTCATGGGACGGGCCTGGTTGGTTGTTACTGTCGTTGCCGTGTGTCTGATCGCTTTTCTCCGATCTGTTTGAACTGCTGCTTGACTTCTTGGAGGAAGTATTTTGATTTCGACGAGGCTCGAACTCGTCATCGAGTTTAAGGTCCTCCAAATAGGCCTGAAAGAGTTCTATGTCATCCTTACAGTTACCATCAAGGACGGCACTTCGTAAACTGCGAGGCAGCTTCAACAAGCATATTTTGATCAGCTCGTGTGACGCGTAGGGAGCAACCAAAAACTGGTTCTGTAAAACCATTCCTTGGAAGTACTCATTCCGACTACGGCAGATCGAGTTATTAAAATGCGGCATCATTAAGATGCTGCTTTTGATTCTATCCTGCAGCCGTACTGACCAGTAGACAGAGAGGAAATGGTCACAGAACTCTTGATAGTACCGGCAGTACCTATGTACAGATCGCATCCGCGTACCGGGTTCCCCTTCAAGATATCCGGACACATGTTCCATCCTGTGCCCGTCTGACCAGCTCGGAGGCAAGGAATGTTCAGATTGTTCCAAATCACGCTCGTAGATGGATCCCATTCGCCGAGTTACGAAAGACTTGAAACTTCCGCAACGACAAGAAATGGTTTTGGTAGAACGCCTGTCCGTGTTCCCGACTAGTTACAGCTGCGCGCCTCTCCCGCACGGGAATTTTGCTGCGCGCCATTCGAGGATCTTCCTCCTCAAATGCGGAATCATCCCCGTGTGCCGAACTGCATCGATTGCTAGCGCACACAACACGAGCCATGTGCGCTACAGGGGGACGGCAACTTCTAAGCGTGCTACACGCTCGCGGAGCTCTTCCGTCACATCGCGCCTCCTCTTATTTATTTCCTCTTGCTGCTACTGGTATTGAAGCAGGCCCTGAACTTGTTCAGAGACGACAGCGCCGACGGGAACCGTCCTGTCCGACGTCCCTTCTGAACGCTGTTCAACTGCGGTGGCTAATTTCGCCAGCCGCGACTCTACTTCATCAACACGCGTATTTGCTTCGGCTATGGCATCGGCATTCGTCTTAACTCGCGTGTCGACGTTATCAACACGCGAGACTACATCGCGGATTGCCCCTACTTCGCGAATGCGCGAAGCGTTCTCCGAAATTGCGCTCATCGCTATTTCATTGTTAATAAAACTCTTCTGGGTATTAGACCGCATCGTCAATGTATCAAGTATTTCACCAACGTTTCGGCCGCAAGCGGCCATCTTCTGGGTATATAGGAAAGCTACCAGCACAGGCAGGTACCTTCACGCAACTTCCCACCATCATCCTACGCAAAAGAAGTCCGTGCTCCACACTCTAACTAAGAAGGCCCATCGGATTAGCGATGAACAACACCTGAAAGCTGAATTACAAAACATCAGGTCCACCTTCGAAGCAAACGGCTATGGGAAGAGGATGATTGAGCAAATTATGACATCTAATGATAGAAGTAAAATGGAAGAGCCAAGGACAAACCATCGCCCTATTGCCATATGTAAAAGGAGTCACCAAACGAGTGGGCAAAATTCTTCGTCGAGAGGGCATCAAACCTCTATTCCGCAGCAACAATAAAATAAGAGATGTCCTAGGCTCAATGAAGGACAAAACTGACAAGCTGCACACTGCTGGAGTCTACGAAATCGGCTGTGAGTGCGGCCAGGTGTACATTGGAGAAACTGGGCGGCCGATAGCCGAGCACGAGAGGTATATTCGGCTGGGACAGCATACAAAGTCGGCAGTATCTGAACACCAGGAAGAGTGCGGCAAACAGATATGTTTTCAGAAAGTCACTGTACTGGCAAAACAACCCTACACTTTGAAGAGGAAAATCAGGGAAGCAATAGAAATAGCTAAGCGACCCGGAAATATGAACAGAGAAGATGGGTATAGACTTCCCGCGTCTTGGTAGCCAGCAGTAGCAGCGCTTCGGGACGACACCACGTGCAGTGCAGTCCATAGGGGGCCGCCCGGAGACAACAGCGGCCGCGCGTACACAGAGGAAACAGCACGCTCTAGCCGGCGCTAGGCGTCACTGCTACGTCACTGCTACCAGCGCTCCTCATTCGCCAGTTTTAACCAATGGCAAACATTAATATAAACACCAATCCTGGACTTCCTTTTTCACCAATAAGAAGAAATAAAGCAAACACCATTGATAAGAGCCCTGAAACCACCAATGATAACTGCCAACATTTAATATTTAAGACACCAGCTTTACCTCATCCAGCAGTAAACATAACACCCAGAAGATGGCCGCTTGCAATAGCGGCCGAAACGTTGGTGAAATACTTGATATATTGACGATGCGGTCTAATACCCGTAAGAGTTTTATTAACAATGACAATGGCCGCGGAAGCCTTCGTTTACATCGCTATTTCATGTTTTTCCTGCACGTGACGGACTATTTCATCACGCACATAGTGTATTTCTAACAGCATTGAAGTATTTTGTTCCACAATTTGCTCTTCCATGCGATTTTCCATGTTAGCAACTTGCTCTTCTTGACTTTCCATGAAAGAGAGTAGCCTTGCTAATGCAAATGCTGGTTCATCAATGGCGGAGACAGGCTTCGCCATGTTGGCAAAGGCACTGAAAGAATTGGTACATTCCGCCATGTTGTTCGATAGCGCGTCTTGCACGCCGCCTTTCTGGCTACCGGATGCGGCCATGTTCGAATTTGGCGCGCTTTGTAACGAAGTTTCAACCACACTGCCTGTTGCCGTAAGGTTGGCAATGGCTTCTCGCTCGAAAGACTGGTCTGATCGTGTCGATTTTTCCCTGTGTTCACTGCGGTTCAGACGCCTATTACGAGTTACCACCGTTTAGTTCGAATTATTTTGCATGATCCTAATTAGCAGAACAACAAAACTTCCACGCAAGAACGCAAAACGCACGGCCTATTAAGAAAATCCGCATGAATTTAAACACGTATACTACAATTTCACAAGTTTGTTGAACAGAACGACAAATTTTTTAACAACAAAAAACATATATAATTCGGCGCAGCAGGTTTCCTCCGGGAAGCAGAGGGAAACCATAATAGTAATAAAAAGAATCTGAGGTTAAATTACAAACAAGGGAAAATTTAACTAAGCTGGTTTAATGCCAGTTCATATGGAAATGGGGTCAACATCGATTTTTAATACACAATAAAAGTGCATCCCGCTGTATACTAAGTACTAATTTTGTTCACACACCAAGAGGGGTCAAATAAGCAAAATGGGGATGTAAAGCATACAAGAAACAGGAGGATTGGTAGGACATGAGGCACAATCATTCACAAGCATGTAGCTGCGACACTTACTCTCACAGAAGACTGCGACATGAAATACTGCACAACGCACAACCAGGCAGATAAGCCGAATCTGCCAAGTTACGATATTCATAACCACGTGCACTCTGTTCCACTTCCAATACCCAGCAGGGGACACTAAATTTCACACAAACCCTACACACGAGTGAACTGATAAGCCAGAAGGACACGGAAAGATATTACGGAAATAGTAAGAGGTAACATTATTTTACCGCCTGAAGGGCTGGAAAACGTTGAACAAGGAATAGGTCTTTCTTCCACATGCCATAACGGACACCAAACTAA
Source organism: Locusta migratoria (assembly GCA_026315105.1). Lineage (NCBI taxonomy): Eukaryota > Metazoa > Arthropoda > Insecta > Orthoptera > Acrididae > Locusta > Locusta migratoria. Next base: position 10,952,077 of record CM048745.1, read on the forward strand.
AACTCACTAATCATTTACCGTTTTACCAAATCAAAGTCACATCGGAAAACATACACGAGAGGAATACGCCACATTCCCGAGAATAACATTATTCACACATGCGTAAAGCACACGTAACTTATTACTGCTACAAAGCGTAGCATGGACCTAGCTTTGGCTCACCATTTAGACCATCTTACCTAAGCCGAAACCGGAGAGAGAGTGACGACGACACTCCGATACATAAGAATCCTCGCGCCAAAATCCAAAGAGCACGGTGGAGACATTCCATACTCGCGCAAAGAGTCTAGCTGCCTGCGCGAGGTAGATCGGTGCACGCGCGACTAATAGCAGCGCCCCTAGTGGGAAGTGGCTGAACGAGGCAAGCGCAGAGCGCACACCAACGCTCCCAGCGTTAGTTAGTGGGAGCAAGGCATAAGCGAGCGACGCACAGCAGAGATCCCTGCGGCGAAACGAGGCAAGCGCAACACGCAGTAGAAGCGTATCACTCACGTACAGGGTAAATACAGGGTGGGGAGCATAACTACATGTCAGTGCAAGTTAATACTTTAACTTATAGTCAATAAATCAATAAGTTTTTAAATTGAAAATAGAATGTAACAAGTGCAAAGCCTCTATAACTTCAAAGGGAGGTGAGCAAACATTGAAATAAATGAAAAGGGGAAGACAGCCGTCTTTCAACGTGTGGCGGTGCCGTTCATTGGGCGCGGTAGCGTGTGGGTGCAGCAGAATCTGTGGTGGTGCTGTGTGCGCGAGGGACGACAACTGCTCGTAGAACATTTTCCAGTGAGAAGGCAAAAACCTCTTACGCTCGCGCATGCGACACTGGCGCCACCTGAGCGCAGTGCTCCTGCTTCCGCAGGTGACGGACCTGCTGATGGCGACGATGCTGCTGCTGGCGGCCGGCCAGTTCGCAGTGCTGTCCGACCTGGTGCGCTGCTGCCGGCCGCCGGCCGACCCGCGCCTGCCCTCCATGGAGCGGCAGCTGGCGCGCTGCGTGCGCCACCACGACCGCCTGCTACGGTCAGTAAATCCACAACATCCCTCTGTCCGTATAACCCATCTTCTGCATTTCCTTCTCTCGGCGTATTTCACTTGTACTTAGTAGCGTAACTGTAGGTTCCGACAATTCTTGCCAGGCAAGTGCTTGCGGACTGCGTCCTAATAACAGTTCTCTACACCGTAAATTCTTTGTGGGTCTCAGTGGCCACTGTATGGCGCGACAGTGAAACTATGCAGATCTCGACTTAACCGAACTAGTCACGAGGATTGTCTAAATCTCTACGAAGGAACCAAGTCTCCGTGCGTGCTGTGGTGGGAGGAGTTGTAGGCTGTTGAGGTGCAACCATCACTAGCGGGGCCGATCCGCACATGAGTTGTATTAAGCTTATTCGGGCACTTGAGGGGTGTGCGGTCTCGTATCCCGACAGCCACCATCGTCTCTAAGCATGGTAGAACAGAGTATAATGCTCAGATATATGACCCATCTTTCAACACACCTCATGTCGAATCATTCATATCATGCAAAATTCTTACTTGTCGAAAATCTAGAAGACAAGTCGAAGGCAAGTCGAAAATTTCATCTCGCACATTCAGGGCAATAACTCGCCTATAACAAGTTAAATGATCCTCCTGTTTCTGTTATCATGGTCCAGCGTATTATCTTCCAGCCTATCATTTTCCACTATTATCTCTTCCTGTAGTCCAAAAAAGAGCTCTACACTAACTTAAAGCAAAAAGACGTCCACTTTGTCTGGCGTGTCGATAGGGGAACAAACGTTCATTGCCACCAGTGCTTCAGTATTCGCCTTTTAGTGTGATACATTGCTGGAAAAGATCAAATTTATGGTATACTTGTATGACATAAAGCCATATAGTCCTCCCCACATGCTGGTAATACGACCCCATATATTCCCATTATACATGAAGCCCGACATCCAGGAAATGTGGACGGTCATTATTTATGGATGTTCCTGGTACACTCCCTCCCAGCTCTGTCAGTTGTGCAATCCTCCCTGCTTGATGGATTGTATCATTCTACGTAAAGAGAGGATAATATGGAGATTAAAACCGTGGATAGCCTGATGTAAAAAAGGGTCACGATTAAATAAGAACATCTACACCCTTATGTCTATGGTAACTTAATTGCAGCAGTAAAATGGACTCCACACTCTGTTGAGACAACGGTAGCAAAGGTCCAACCATTTCCTGTGGGCCCCAACGGTCATCAAATGTAATGGCTTCTACTACTGTTGAGGGCCATCTTTCTGTTGCTTCTATAATACCCCCTGTGAGAGCAAACTACCGTGAACCCCTAAGATGGAAATAGATAAGCTTTCTCCCGTCCGCTATGTCTAGGAAAAGGTGGTAGAGAGGCGACACAGCACCACATGTGACGACGTTGATGAAGGTACCCGGTTGGTAGAGTGTGGGTGCAGCAGCACGTGTGAAGTTGTTGCTCAAGCGGCGCAGTAGTGTATCGACGAAGCAACACATGTGGCGGCGCAGCTTAGGGGGCATGTTAGCATGTGAGCGCAGCAAAACGTGTGGTGGCACAGCACAGGGGATGCGATAGAGTGCAAACGCAGCAGAACATGTGACGGCTTTGATGAAGGTACTCGGTTGGTAGAGTGTGGGTGCAGAAGCAAGTGTGACGGTGCTTCTCAGGGGCGTGGTAGTGTGTGGGCGAAGCAGCAAATGTGGCAGCGCAGCTTAGGGGGCATGTTAGCATGTGGGCGCAAGAACACGTGTGGCGGCACTGCTCAGGGAATGCGATAGAGTGCAAACGCAGCAGAACATGTGACGGCTTTGATGAAGGTACTCGGTTGGTAGAGTGTGGGTGCAGAAGCAAGTGTGACGGTGCTTCTCAGGGGCGTGGTAGTGTGTGGGCGAAGCAGCAAATGTGGCAGCGCAGCTTAGGGGGCATGTTAGCATGTGGGCGCAAGAACACGTGTGGCGGCACTGCTCAGGGAATGCGATAGAGTGCAAACGCAGCAGAACATGTGACGGCTTTGATGAAGGTACTCGGTTGGTAGAGTGTGGGTGCAGAAGCAAGTGTGACGGTGCTTCTCAGGGGCGTGGTAGTGTGTGGGCGAAGCAGCAAATGTGGCAGCGCAGCTTAGGGGGCATGTTAGCATGTGGGCGCAAGAACACGTGTGGCGGCACTGCTCAGGGAATGCGATAGAGTGCAAACGCAGCAGAACATGTGACGGCTTTGATGAAGGTACTCGGTTGGTAGAGTGTGGGTGCAGAAGCAAGTGTGACGGTGCTTCTCAGGGGCGTGGTAGTGTGTGGGCGAAGCAGCAAATGTGGCAGCGCAGCTTAGGGGGCATGTTAGCATGTGGGCGCAAGAACACGTGTGGCGGCACTGCTCAGGGAATGCGATAGAGTGCAAACGCAACAGAACATGTGACGGCTTTGATGAAGGTACTCGGTTGGTAGAGTGTGGGTGCAGAAGCAAGTGTGACGGTGCTTCTCAGGGGCGTGGTAGTGTGTGGGCGAAGCAGCAAATGTGGCAGCGCAGCTTAGGGGGCATGTTAGCATGTGGGCGCAAGAACACGTGTGGCGGCACTGCTCAGGGAATGCGATAGAGTGCAAACGCAGCAGAACATGTGACGGCTTTGATGAAGGTACTCGGTTGGTAGAGTGTGGGTGCAGAAGCAAGTGTGACGGTGATTCTCAGGGGCGTGGTAGTGTGTGGGCGAAGCAGCAAATGTGGCAGCGCAGCTTAGGGGGCATGTTAGCATGTGGGCGCAAGAACACGTGTGGCGGCACTGCTCAGGGAATGTGATAGAGTGCAAACGCAGCAGAACATGTGACGGCTTTGATGAAGGTACTCGGTTGGTAGAGTGTGGGTGCAGAAGCAAGTGTGACGGTGCTTCTCAGGGGCGTGGTAGTGTGTGGGCGAAGCAGCAAATGTGGCAGCGCAGCTTAGGGGGCATGTTAGCATGTGGGCGCAAGAACACGTGTGGCGGCACTGCTCAGGGAATGCGATAGAGTGCAAACGCAGCAGAACATGTGACGGCTTTGATGAAGGTACTCGGTTGGTAGAGTGTGGGTGCAGAAGCAAGTGTGACGGTGCTTCTCAGGGGCGTGGTAGTGTGTGGGCGAAGCAGCAAATGTGGCAGCGCAGCTTAGGGGGCATGTTAGCATGTGGGCGCAAGAACACGTGTGGCGGCACTGCTCAGGGAATGCGATAGAGTGCAAACGCAGCAGAACATGTGACGGCTTTGATGAAGGTACTCGGTTGGTAGAGTGTGGGTGCAGAAGCAAGTGTGACGGTGCTTCTCAGGGGCGTGGTAGTGTGTGGGCGAAGCAGCAAATGTGGCAGTGCAGCTTAGGGGGCATGTTAGCATGTGGGCGCAAGAACACGTGTGGCGGCACTGCTCAGGGAATGCGATAGAGTGCAAACGCAGCAGAACATGTGACGGGTTTGATGAAGGTACTCGGTTGGTAGAGTGTGGGTGCAGAAGCAAGTGTGACGGTGCTTCTCAGGGGCGTGGTAGTGTGTGGGCGAAGCAGCAAATGTGGCAGCGCAGCTTAGGGGGCATGTTAGCATGTGGGCGCAAGAACACGTGTGGCGGCACTGCTCAGGGAATGCGATAGAGTGCAAACGCAGCAGAACATGTGACGGCTTTGATGAAGGTACTCGGTTGGTAGAGTGTGGGTGCAGAAGCAAGTGTGACGGTGCTTCTCAGGGGCGTGGTAGTGTGTGGGCGAAGCAGCAAATGTGGCAGCGCAGCTTAGGGGGCATGTTAGCATGTGGGCGCAAGAACACGTGTGGCGGCACTGCTCAGGGAATGCGATAGAGTGCAAACGCAGCAGAACATGTGACGGGTTTGATGAAGGTACTCGGTTGGTAGAGTGTGGGTGCAGAAGCAAGTGTGACGGTGCTTGTCAAGGGGCGTGGTAGTGTGTGGGCGAAGCAGCAAATGTGGCAGCGCAGCTTAGGGGGCATGTTAGCATGTGGGCGCAAGAACACGTGTGGCGGCACTGCTCAGGGAATGCGATAGAGTGCAAACGCAGCAGAACATGTGACGGCTTTGATGAAGGTACTTGGTTGGTAGAGTGTGGGTGCAGAAGCAAGTGTGACGGTGATTCTCAGGGGCGTGGTAGTGTGTGGGCGAAGCAGCAAATGTGGCAGCGCAGCTTAGGGGGCATGTTAGCATGTGGGCGCAAGAACACGTGTGGCGGCACTGCTCAGGGAATGTGATAGAGTGCAAACGCAGCAGAACATGTGACGGCTTTGATGAAGGTACTCGGTTGGTAGAGTGTGGGTGCAGAAGCAAGTGTGACGGTGCTTCTCAGGGGCGTGGTAGTGTGTGGGCGAAGCAGCAAATGTGGCAGCGCAGCTTAGGGGGCATGTTAGCATGTGGGCGCGAGAACACGTGTGGCGGCACTGCTCAGGGAATGCGATAGAGTGCAAACGCAGCAGAACATGTGACGGCTTTGATGAAGGTACTCGGTTGGTAGAGTGTGGGTGCAGAAGCAAGTGTGACGGTGCTTCTCAGGGGCGTGGTAGTGTGTGGGCGAAGCAGCAAATGTGGCAGCGCAGCTTAGGGGGCATGTTAGCATGTGGGCGCAAGAACACGTGTGGCGGCACTGCTCAGGGAATGCGATAGAGTGCAAACGCAGCAGAACATGTGACGGGTTTGATGAAGGTACTCGGTTGGTAGAGTGTGGCTGCAGAAGCAAGTGTGACGGTGCTTCTCAGGGGCGTGGTAGTGTGTGGGCGAAGCAGCAAATGTGGCAGCGCAGCTTAGGGGGCATGTTAGCATGTGGGCGCAAGAACACGTGTGGCGGCACTGCTCAGGGAATGCGATAGAGTGCAAACGCAGCAGAACATGTGACGGCTTTGATGAAGGTACTCGGTTGGTAGAGTGTGGGTGCAGAAGCAAGTGTGACGGTGCTTCTCAGGGGCGTGGTAGTGTGTGGGCGAAGCAGCAAATGTGGCAGCGCAGCTTAGGGGGCATGTTAGCATGTGGGCGCAAGAACACGTGTGGCGGCACTGCTCAGGGAATGCGATAGAGTGCAAACGCAGCAGAACATGTGACGGCTTTGATGAAGGTACTCGGTTGGTAGAGTGTGGGTGCAGAAGCAAGTGTGACAGTGCTTCTCAGGGGCGCGGTAGTGTGTGGGCAAAGCAGCAAATGTGGCAGCGCAGCTTAGGGGGCATGTTAGCATGTGGGCGCAAGAACACGTGTGGCGGCACTGCTCAGGGAATGCGATAGAGTGCAAACGCAGCAGAACATGTGACGGCTTTGATGAAGGTACTCGGTTGGTAGAGTGTGGGTGCAGAAGCAAGTGTGACCGTGCTTCTCAGGGGCGTGGTAGTGTGTGGGCGAAGCAGCAAATGTGGCAGCACAGCTTAGGGGGCATGTTAGCATGTGGGCGCAAGAACACGTGTGGCGGCACTGCTCAGGGAATGCGATAGAGTGCAAACGCAGCAGAACATGTGACGGCTTTGATGAAGGTACTCGGTTGGTAGAGTGTGGGTGCAGAAGCAAGTGTGACGGTGCTTCTCAGGGGCGTGGTAGTGTGTGGGCGAAGCAGCAATTGTGGCAGCGCAGCTTAGGGGGCATGTTAGCATGTGGGCGCAAGAACACGTGTGGCGGCACTGCTCAGGGAATGCGATAGAGTGCAAACGCAGCAGAACATGTGACGGCTTTGATGAAGGTACTCGGTTGGTAGAGTGTGGGTGCAGAAACAAGTGTGACGGTGCTTGTCAAGGGGCGTGGTAGTGTGTGGGCGAAGCAGCAAATGTGGCAGCTCAGCTTAGGGGGCATGTTAGCATGTGGGCGCAAGAACACGTGTGGCGGCACTGCTCAGGGAATGCGATAGAGTGCAAACGCAGCAGAACATGTGACGGCTTTGATGAAGGTACTCGGTTGGTAGAGTGTGGGTGCAGAAGCAAGTGTGACGGTGCTTCTCAGGGGCGTGGTAGTATGTGGGCGAGCAGCAAATGTGGCAGCGCAGCTTAGGGGGCATGTTAGCATGTGGGCGCAAGAACACGTGTGGCGGCACTGCTCAGGGAATGCGATAGAGTGCAAACGCAGCATAACATGTGACGGCTTTGATGAAGGTACTCGGTTGGTAGAGTGTGGGTGCAGAAGCAAGTGTGACGGTGCTTCTCAGGGGCGTGGTAGTGTGTGGGCGAAGCAGCAAATGTGGCAGCGCAGCTTAGGGGGCATGTTAGCATGTGGGCGCAAGAACACGTGTGGCGGCACTGCTCAGGGAATGCGATAGAGTGCAAACGCAGCAGAACATGTGACGGCTTTGATGAAGGTACTCGGTTGGTAGAGTGTGGGTGCAGAAGCAAGTGTGACGGTGCTTCTCAGGGGCGTGGTAGTGTGTGGGCGAAGCAGCAAATGTGGCAGCGCAGCTTAGGGGGCATGTTAGCATGTGGGCGCAAGAACACGTGTGGCGGCACTGCTCAGGGAATGTGATAGAGTGCAAACGCAGCAGAACATGTGACGGCTTTGATGAAGGTACTCGGTTGGTAGAGTGTGGGTGCAGAAGCAAGTGTGACGGTGCTTGTCAAGGGGCGTGGTAGTGTGTGGGCGAAGCAGCAAATGTGGCAGCGCAGCTTAGGGGGCATGTTAGCATGTGGGCGCAAGAACACGTGTGGCGGCACTGCTCAGGGAATGCGATAGAGTGCAAACGCAGCAGAACATGTGACGGCTTTGATGAAGGTACTCGGTTGGTAGAGTGTGGGTGCAGAAGCAAGTGTGACGGTGCTTCTCAGGGGCGTGGTAGTGTGTGGGCGAAGCAGCAAATGTGGCAGCGCAGCTTAGGGGGCATGTTAGCATGTGGGCGCAAGAACACGTGTGGCGGCACTGCTCAGGGAATGCGATAGAGTGCAAACGCAGCAGAACATGTGACGGCTTTGATGAAGGTACTCGGTTGGTAGAGTGTGGGTGCAGAAGCAAGTGTGACGGTGCTTCTCAGGGGCGTGGTAGTGTGTGGGCGAAGCAGCAAATGTGGCAGCGCAGCTTAGGGGGCATGTTAGCATGTGGGCGCAAGAACACGTGTGGCGGCACTGCTCAGGGAATGCGATAGAGTGCAAACGCAGCAGAACATGTGACGGCTTTGATGAAGGTACTCGGTTGGTAGAGTGTGGGTGCAGAAGCAAGTGTGACGGTGCTTCTCAGGGGCGTGGTAGTGTGTGGGCGAAGCAGCAAATGTGGCAGCGCAGCTTAGGGGGCATGTTAGCATGTGGGCGCAAGAACACGTGTGGCGGCACTGCTCAGGGAATGTGATAGAGTGCAAACGCAGCAGAACATGTGACGGCTTTGATGAAGGTACTCGATTGGTAGAGTGTGGGTGCAGAAGCAAGTGTGACGGTGCTTCTCAGGGGCGTGGTAGTGTGTGGGCGAAGCAGCAAATGTGGCAGCGCAGCTTAGGGGGCATGTTAGCATGTGGGCGCAAGAACACGTGTGGCGGCACTGCTCAGGGAATGCGATAGAGTGCAAACGCAGCAGAACATGTGACGGCTTTGATGAAGGTACTCGGTTGGTAGAGTGTGGGTGCAGAAGCAAGTGTGACGGTGCTTCTCAGGGGCGTGGTAGTGTGTGGGCGAAGCAGCAAATGTGGCAGCGCAGCTTAGGGGGCATGTTAGCATGTGGGCGCAAGAACACGTGTGGCGGCACTGCTCAGGGAATGCGATAGAGTGCAAACGCAGCAGAACATGTGACGGCTTTGATGAAGGTACTCGGTTGGTAGAGTGTGGGTGCAGAAGCAAGTGTGACGGTGCTTCTCAGGGGCGTGGTAGTGTGTGGGCGAAGCAGCAAATGTGGCAGCGCAGCTTAGGGGGCATGTTAGCATGTGGGCGCAAGAACACGTGTGGCGGCACTGCTCAGGGAATGCGATAGAGTGCAAACGCAGCAGAACATGTGACGGCTTTGATGAAGGTACTCGGTTGGTAGAGTGTGGGTGCAGAAGCAAGTGTGACGGTGCTTGTCAAGGGGCGTGGTAGTGTGTGGGCGAAGCAGCAAATGTGGCAGCGCAGCTTAGGGGGCATGTTAGCATGTGGGCGCAAGAACACGTGTGGCGGCACTGCTCAGGGAATGCGATAGAGTGCAAACGCAGCAGAACATGTGACGGCTTTGATGAAGGTACTCGGTTGGTAGAGTGTGGGTGCAGAAGCAAGTGTGACGGTGCTTCTCAGGGGCGTGGTAGTGAGTGGGCGAAGCAGCAAATGTGGCAGCGCAGCTTAGGGGGCATGTTAGCATGTGCGCGCAAGAACACGTGTGGCGGCACTGCTCAGGGAATGCGATAGAGTGCAAACGCAGCAGAACATGTGACGGCTTTGATGAAGGTACTCGGTTGGTAGAGTGTGGGTGCAGAAGCAAGTGTGACGGTGCTTGTCAAGGGGCGTGGTAGTGTGTGGGCGAAGCAGCAAATGTGGAAGCGCAGCTTAGGGGGCATGTTAGCATGTGGGCGCAAGAACACGTGTGGCGGCACTGCTCAGGGAATGCGATAGAGTGCAAACGCAGCAGAACATGTGACGGCTTTGATGAAGGTACTCGGTTGGTAGAGTGTGGGTGCAGAAGCAAGTGTGACGGTGCTTCTCAAGGGCGTGGTAGTGTGTGGGCGAAGCAGCAAATGTGGCAGCGCAGCTTAGGGGGCATGTTAGCATGTGGGCGCAAGAACACGTGTGGCGGCACTGCTCAGGGAATGCGATAGAGTGCAAACGCAGCAGAACATGTGACGGCTTTGATGAAGGTACTCGGTTGGTAGAGTGTGGGTGCAGAAGCAAGTGTGACGGTGCTTGTCAAGGGGCGTGGTAGTGTGTGGGCGAAGCAGCAAATGTGGCAGCGCAGCTTAGGGGGCATGTTAGCATGTGGGCGCAAGAACACGTGTGGCGGCACTGCTCAGGGAATGCGATAGAGTGCAAACGCAGCAGAACATGTGACGGCTTTGATGAAGGTACTCGGTTGGTAGAGTGTGGGTGCAGAAGCAAGTGTGACGGTGCTTGTCAAGGGGCGTCGTAGTGTGTGGGCGAAGCAGCAAATGTGGCAGCGCAGCTTAGGGGGCATGTTAGCATGTGGGCGCAAGAACACGTGTGGCGGCACTGCTCAGGGAATGCGATAGAGTGCAAACGCAGCAGAACATGTGACGGCTTTGATGAAGGTACTCGGTTGGTAGAGTGTGGGTGCAGAAGCAAGTGTGACGGTGCTTCTCAGGGGCGTGGTAGTGTGTGGGCGAAGCAGCAAATGTGGCAGCGCAGCTTAGGGGGCATGTTAGCATGTGGGCGCAAGAACACGTGTGGCGGCACTGCTCAGGGAATGCGATAGAGTGCAAACGCAGCAGAACATGTGACGGCTTTGATGAAGGTACTCGGTTGGTAGAGTGTGGGTGCAGAAGCAAATGTGACGGTGCTTCTCAGGGGCGTGGTAGTGTGTGGGCGAAGCAGCAAATGTGGCAGCGCAGCTTAGGGGGCATGTTAGCATGTGGACGCAAGAACACGTGTGGCGGCACTGCTCAGGGAATGCGATAGAGTGCAAACGCAGCAGAACATGTGACGGCTTTGATGAAGGTACTCGGTTGGTAGAGTGTGGGTGCAGAAGCAAGTGTGACGGTGCTTCTCAGGGGCGTGGTAGTGTGTGGGCGAAGCAGCAAATGTGGCAGCGCAGCTTAGGGGGCATGTTAGCATGTGGGCGCAAGAACACGTGTGGCGGCATTGCTCAGGGAATGCGATAGAGTGCAAACGCAGCAGAACATGTGACGGCTTTGATGAAGGTACTCGGTTGGTAGAGTGTGGGTGCAGAAGCAAGTGTGACGGTGCTTGTCAAGGGGCGTGGTAGTGTGTGGGCGAAGCAGCAAATGTGGCAGCGCAGCTTAGGGGGCATGTTAGCATGTGGGCGCAAGAACACGTGTGGCGGCACTGCTCAGGGAATGCGATAGAGTGCAAACGCAGCAGAACATGTGACGGCTTTGATGAAGGTACTCGGTTGGTAGAGTGTGGGTGCAGAAGCAAGTGTGACGGTGCTTGTCAAGGGGCGTGGTAGTGTGTGGGCGAAGTAGCAAATGTGGCAGCGCAGCTTAGGGGGCATGTTAGCATGTGGGCGCAAGAACACGTGTGGCGGCACTGCTCAGGGAATGCGATAGAGTGCAAACGCAGCAGAACATGTGACGGCTTTGATGAAGGTACTCGGTTGGTAGAGTGTGGGTGCAGAAGCAAGTGTGACGGTGCTTGTCAAGGGGCGTGGTAGTGTGTGGGCGAAGCAGCAAATGTGGCAGCGCAGCTTAGGGGGCATGTTAGCATGTGGGCGCAAGAACACGTGTGGCGGCACTGCTCAGGGAATGCGATAGAGTGCAAACGCAGCAGAACATGTGACGGCTTTGATGAAGGTACTCGGTTGGTAGAGTGTGGGTGCAGAAGCAAGTGTGACGGTGCTTCTCAGGGGCGTGGTAGTGTGTGGGCGAAGCAGCAAATGTGGCAGCGCAGCTTAGGGGGCATGTTAGCATGTGGGCGCAAGAACACGTGTGGCGGCACTGCTCAGGGAATGCGATAGAGTGCAAACGCAGCAGAACATGTGACGGCTTTGATGAAAGTACTCGGTTGGTAGAGTGTGGGTGCAGAAGCAAGTGTGACGGTGCTTCTCAGGGGCGTGGTAGTGTGTGGGCGAAGCAGCAAATGTGGCAGCGCAGCTTAGGGGGCATGTTAGCATGTGGGCGCAAGAACACGTGTGGCGGCACTGCTCAGGGAATGCGATAGAGTGCAAACGCAGCAGAACATGTGACGGCTTTGATGAAGGTACTCGGTTGGTAGAGTGTGGGTGCAGAAGCAAGTGTGACGGTGCTTCTCAGGGGCGTGGTAGTGTGTGGGCGAAGCAGCAAATGTGGCAGCGCAGCTTAGGGGGCATGTTAGCATGTGGGCGCAAGAACACGTGTGGCGGCACTGCTCAGGGAATGCGATAGAGTGCAAACGCAGCAGAACATGTGACGGCTTTGATGAAGGTACTCGGTTGGTAGAGTGTGGGTGCAGAAGCAAGTGTGACGGTGCTTCTCAGGGGCGTGGTAGTGTGTGGGCGAAGCAGCAAATGTGGCAGCGCAGCTTAGGGGGCATGTTAGCATGTGGGCGCAAGAACACGTGTGGCGGCACTGCTCAGGGAATGCGATAGAGTGCAAACGCAGCAGAACATGTGACGGCTTTGATGAAGGTACTCGGTTGGTAGAGTGTGGGTGCAGAAGCAAGTGTGACGGTGCTTCTCAGGGGCGTGGTAGTGTGTGGGCGAAGCAGCAAATGTGGCAGCGCAGCTTAGGGGGCATGTTAGCATGTGGGCGCAAGAACACGTGTGGCGGCACTGCTCAGGGAATGCGATAGAGTGCAAACGCAGCAGAACATGTGACGGCTTTGATGAAGGTACTCGGTTGGTAGAGTGTGGGTGCAGAAGCAAGTGTGACGGTGCTTCTCAGGGGCGTGGTAGTGTGTGGGCGAAGCAGCAAATGTGGCAGCGCAGCTTAGGGGGCATGTTAGCATGTGGGCGCAAGAACACGTGTGGCGGCACTGCTCAGGGAATGCGATAGAGTGCAAACGCAGCAGAACATGTGACGGCTTTGATGAAGGTACTCGGTTGGTAGAGTGTGGGTGCAGAAGCAAGTGTGACGGTGCTTGTCAAGGGGCGTGGTAGTGTGTGGGCGAAGCAGCAAATGTGGCAGCGCAGCTTAGGGGGCATGTTAGCATGTGGGCGCAAGAACACGTGTGGCGGCACTGCTCAGGGAATGCGATAGAGTGCAAACGCAGCAGAACATGTGACGGCTTTGATGAAGGTACTCGGTTGGTAGAGTGTGGGTGCAGAAGCAAGTGTGACGGTGCTTGTCAAGGGGCGTGGTAGTGTGTGGGCGAAGTAGCAAATGTGGCAGCGCAGCTTAGGGGGCATGTTAGCATGTGGGCGCAAGAACACGTGTGGCGGCACTGCTCAGGGAATGCGATAGAGTGCAAACGCAGCAGAACATGTGACGGCTTTGATGAAGGTACTCGGTTGGTAGAGTGTGGGTGCAGAAGCAAGTGTGACGGTGCTTGTCAAGGGGCGTGGTAGTGTGTGGGCGAAGCAGCAAATGTGGCAGCGCAGCTTAGGGGGCATGTTAGCATGTGGGCGCAAGAACACGTGTGGCGGCACTGCTCAGGGAATGCGATAGAGTGCAAACGCAGCAGAACATGTGACGGCTTTGATGAAGGTACTCGGTTGGTAGAGTGTGGGTGCAGAAGCAAGTGTGACGGTGCTTCTCAGGGGCGTGGTAGTGTGTGGGCGAAGCAGCAAATGTGGCAGCGCAGCTTAGGGGGCATGTTAGCATGTGGGCGCAAGAACACGTGTGGCGGCACTGCTCAGGGGATGCAATTTTGTGCAAATGCAGCAACACATGTGACAGCGTTGATGAAGGTACTCGGTTGGTAGAGTGTGGGTGCAGCAACATGTGTGATGGTAGCAGCTCAGGGGGCACGGTAGTGTGTGGACGAAGAATCACATGTGGCGGCGCAGCTTAGGGGGCATGTTAGCATGTGGGCGCAGCAACACATGTGGTGGCACTGATCAGGGGATGCGATGGAGTGCAAACGCAGCAGCACACGTGACGGCGTTGATGAAGGTACTCGGTTGGTAGAGTGTGGGTGCAGGAGCACGTGTTACGGTGCTGCTCAGGTGGCGCAGTAGTGTATGGATGAAGCAGCATATATGGCGGCGCAGCTTAGGGGGCAAGTTAGCATGTGGGCGCAGCAACACATGTGGCAGCACTGCTCAGGGGATGCGATAGAGTGCAAACGCAGCAGCACATGTGATGGCATCGATGAAGGTACTCGGATGGTAGAGTGTGGGTGCAGCAGCACGTGTGACGGTGCTGCTCAGGGGGCGCGGTAGAGAGTGGGCGAAGCAGCACATGTGGCGGCGCAGCTTAGGGGGCATGTTAGCATGTGCGTGCAGTAACACATGTGGCGGAAATGCTCAGGGGAGGCGATAGAGTCCGAACGCAGCAGCACATGTGACTGCGTTGATTAAGGTACTCGGTAGGTATAGTGTGGGTGCAGCAGCACTTGTGATGGTGCTGCTCTGGAGTGTGGTAGTGCGTGGGCGAAGCAGCACATGTGGCGGCGCAGCTTAGGGGGCATGTTAGCATGTGGGCGCAGCAACACGTTTGGCGGCACTGCTGAGGTGATGCGATAGAGTACAAAATCTGCAGCACATGTGACGGCATTGATGAAGGTACTCGGTTGGTAGAGTGTGTGTGAAGCAGTTATTGAGACGGTGCGGCTCAGGGGGGCGCGGTAGTGGGTGGGTGAAGCAGCACATGTGGCGGCGTAGTTTAGGGAGCATGTTAGCATGTGGGCACAGCAACACATGTGGCAGCACTGCTCATGGGATGTGATAGAGTCCAAACCCAGCAGTACATGTGACAGCGTTGATGAAGGTACTCGGTTGGTAGAGTGTGTGTGCAGCAGCTCGTGTGATGTTGCTGCTCAGGGGTGTGGTAGTGCGTGGGCGAAGCAGCACATGTGGCGGCGGTGCGTAGGGGGCATGTTAGCATGTGGGCGCAGCAACACATGTGCCGGCACTGCTCAGGGGAGGCGATAGAGTCCGAACGCAGCAGCACATGTGACTGCGTTGATGAAGGTACTCGGTTGGTATTGTACGCTTACAGCAGCACGTGTGACGGTTCTGCTCATGGGGCACAGTAGTGTAATGACGAAGCGGCAAATGTGGCGGCGATGCTTAGGGGGCATGTTAGCATGTGGGCGCAGCAACACGTGTGCCGGCACTGCTCAGGGGAGGCGATAGAGTCCGAAAGCAGCAGCACATGGGACTGCGTTGATGAAGGTACTCGGTAGGTATAGTGTGGGTGCATCAGCACGTGTGATGGTGCTGCTCAGAGGTGTGGTAGTGCGTGGGCGAAGCAGCACATGTGGCGGTGCTGCGTAGGGGGCATGTTAGCATGTGGGCACAGCAACACATGTGCCGGCACTGCTCAGGGGATGCGATAGAGTGCAAACGCAACAGCACATGTGACGGCATTGATGAAGGTACTCGGTTGGTAGAGTGTGCGTGCAGCAGCACGTGTTATGGTGCTGCTCAGGGGTGTGGTAGTGCGTGGGCGAAGCAGCACATGTGGCGGCGCTGCGTAGGGGGCATGTTAGCATGTGGGCGCAGCAACACATGTGCCGGCACTGCTCAGGGGATGCGATAGAGGGCAAACGCAGCAGCACATGTGACGGTGTTGATGAAGGTACTCGGTTGGTATAGTGTGTGTGCCGCAGCACGTGAGACGGTGCTGCTCAGGGGGCGCGGTCGTGTGTGGGCGCAGCAGCACACGTGCCGGCGTAGCTTGGGGGGATTATTAGCATGTGGGTGCAGCAACACATGTGGCGGCACTGCTTAGGGGATGCGACATAGTGCAAATGCAGCAGCACATGTGACGGCGTTAAAAAAGATATGCGGTTGGTAGAGTGTGGGTGCAGCAGCACTTGTGATGGTGCTGCTCTGGAGCGTGGTAGTGCGTGGGCGAAGTAGCACATGTGGCGGCGCTGCGTAGGGGGCATGTTAGCATGTGGGCACAGCAACACATGTGCCGGCACTGCTCAGGGGATGCGATAGAGTGCAAACGCAACAGCACATGTGACGGCATTGATGAAGGTACTCGGTTGGTAGAGTGTGTGTGAAGCAATACGTGAGACAGTGCGGCTCAGGGGGGCGCGGTAGTGGGTGGGCGAAGCAGCACATGTGGCGGCGTAGTTTAGGGAGCATGTTAGCATGTGGGCACAGCAACACATGTGGCAGCACGGCTCAGGGTATGCGATAGAGTCCAATCCCAGCAGTACATGTGACAGCGTTGATGAAGGTACTTGGTTGGTAGAGTGTGGGTGCAGCAGCTCGTGTAATGTTGCTGCTCAGGGGTGTGGTAGTGCATGGGCGAAGCAGCACATGTGGCGGCGGTGCGTAGGGGGCATGTTAGCATGTGGGCGCAGCAACACGTGTGCCGGCACTGCTCAGGGGAGGCGATAGAGCGCAAACGCAGCAGCACATGTGACGGCGGTGATTAAGGTACTCGGTTGGTATAGTGTGTGTGCCGCAACACTTGTGACGGTGCTGCTCAATGGGCGCGGTCGTGTGTGGGCAAAGCAGCACATGGGGCGGCGTAGTTTAGGGGGCATGTTAGCATGTGGGCGCAGCAACACATGTGGCAGCACTGCTCAGGGGATGCAATAGAGTCCAAACGCAACAGCACATATGACAGCGATGATGAAGGTACTCGGTTGGTAGAGTGTGTGTGCAGCAACACGTGTGACGGTGCTGCTCAGGGAAAGCGGTAGTGTGTGGGCAAAGCAGCACATGTGGCGGCGCAGCTTAGGAGGCATGTTAGCATATGGGCGCAGCAACACA
Source organism: Locusta migratoria (assembly GCA_026315105.1). Lineage (NCBI taxonomy): Eukaryota > Metazoa > Arthropoda > Insecta > Orthoptera > Acrididae > Locusta > Locusta migratoria. The sequence continues at coordinate 10,968,450 of CM048745.1, forward strand.
TGTGGCAGCACTGCTCAGGGGATACGATAGAGTCAAAACCCAGCAGCACATGTGACGGCGTTGATGAAGGTACTCGGTTGGTAAAGTGTGGGTGCAGCAGCTCGTGAGTCGGTGCTGCTCAGGGGGGCGCGGTAGTGGGTGGGCGAAGCAGCACATGTGGCGGCGCAGCTTAGGGGTCATGTTAGCATGTGGGCGCAGCAACACGTGTGGCGGCACTGCTCAGGTGATGCGATTGAGTTCAAACGCAAAGCACATGTGACGGCATTGATGAAGGTACTCGGTTGGTAGAGAGTGGATGCAGCAGCACTTGTGACGGTGCTACTCAGGGGGTGCGGTAGTGTGTGCGCGAAGCAGCACATGTGGCGGCACAGCTTAGGGGGCATGTTAGCTTGTGGGCGCAGCAACACGTGTGGCGGCACTGCTCAGGGGATGCAATAAAGTGCAAACGCAACAGCACATGTGACAGCGATGATGAAGGTACTCGGTTGGTAGAGTGTGTGTGCAGCAACACGTGTGACGGTGCTGCTACGGGGGCACGTTAGTGTGTGGGCGAAGCAGAACATATGGCGACTCAGTTTAGGGGGCATGCTAGCATGTGGGCCCAGCAACACATGTGGCGGCACTGCTCAGGGGAAGCGATAGAGTCCAAACACAACAGCACATGTGACAGTGTTGATGACGGTACTCGGTTGGTAGAGTGTGTGTGCAGCAACACGTGTGACGGTGCTGCTCAGGGAAAGCGGTAGTGTGTGGGCGAAGCAGCACATGTGGTGGCGCAGCTTAGGATGCATGTTAGCATGTGGGCGCAGCAACACATGTGGCAGCACTGCTCAGGGGATGCGATAGAGTGCAATCGCAGCAGCACATGTGACGGCATTGATGAAGGTACTCGGTTGGTAGTGTACGCGTGCAGCAGCACGTGTGACGGTTCTGCTCGTGGGGCACGGTAGTGTATGGTCGAAGCGGCAAATGTGGCGGCGATGCTTAGGGGGCATGTTAGCATGTGGGCGCAGCAACATGTGTGGCGGCACTGCTCAGGGGATGCGATAGAGCGCAAACGCAGCAGCACATGTGACGGCATTGATGAAGGTACTCGGTTGGTAGTGTATGCGTGCAGCAGCACGTGTGATGGTGCTGCTCATGGTGCACAGTAGTGTATGGACGAAGCGGCAAATGTGGCGGCGATGCTTAGGGGGCATGTTAGCATGTGGGCGCAGCAACACGTGTGGTGGCACTGCTCAGAGGATGCGATAGAGTAGAATCGCAGCAGCACATGTGACGGCGTTGCTGAAGGTACACGGTTGGTATAGTGTGGGTGCAGCAGCATGTGTGACGGTGCTGCTATGGGGACGCAGTAGTGTGTGGGCGAAGCAGCACATCTGGCGGCGCAGCTTAGGGGGCATGTTAGCATGTGGGCGCAGCAACACATGTGGCGGCACTGCTCAGGGGATTTGATAGAGTGCAAACGCCTCAGCACATGTCACGCCGTTGATGAAGGTACTCGGTTGGTAGAGTGTGGGTACAGCAGCACGTGTGATGGATTTGTTCAGGGGGCGCGGTAGTGTGTGGGCGAAGCAGCACATGTTGCGGGGCAGCTTAGGGGGCATGTTAGCATGTGGGCGCAGCAACACATGTGGCAGCACTGCTCAGGGGATGCGATAGAGTGCAAACGCAGCACCACATGTGACTGCATTGATGAGGGTACTCGGTTGGTAGTGTGTGGGCGGAGCAGCACATGTGGCGGCGCTGTTTAGGGGGCATGTTAGCATGTGGGCACAGCAACACATGTGGCGGCACTGCTCATGGGATGTGATATAGTTGGGTTGGTAGAGTGTGAGTGCAGCAGCACGTGTGATTGTGCTGCTCATGGTGCACGGTAGTGTGTGGCCGAAGCAGCACATGTGGCGGCGCTGCTTAGGGGGCACGTTAGCATGTTGGCGCAGCAACACATATGGCATTACTGCTCAGGGGTGCGATAGAGTGGGGACGCAGCAACACGTGTGACGGCGTTGATGAGGGTACTCGCTTGGTGGCTTGTGGGAGCAGCAAAACGTGACGTCCCTGCTCAGGGAATGTGGTAGCATGTAGTCACAAAAGCAAATGTGGCGGCACTGATCAGAGGGCTTGGTGGCATGTGTCTAGAGTAGCACATGAGGCGACTCTGCTTAGTTGGGTGTGGTAGAGTGTTGGCACCTCAAAAGCTTGTGCAATAGACAGAACCATATTTAAAATAAAAATTGGTAGCCGGCCGCGGTGGCCGAGGGGACTGAGGCGCTCCAGTTATGGTCTGCATGGCCACTACGGTCGGGGGTTCGAATCCCCCCTCGGGCATGGATATTTGTGCCGTCCTTAGGAGAAGCCGGTTGATAAGTAGTTTGTAAGTTTACGAACTGATGACCCCCTAGTTAAGTCCCATACGCTATACAAACATTTGAACATTTGAAAAATTGGTAATTAATGAAATATATATGTAAATATATCGGCTGATCAAAAAGTCAGTATAAATTTGAAAACTTAATAAATCATGGAATAATGTAGATACTGAGGTAAAAATTGACTCACATACTAGGAATGCCATGGAATTTAATTAAAACAAAAAAAGAAAGATAACCACAGTTAAAAAAATTACGGAGTAAAAACATTACTAAGAGTTGCAGTAGATGACAAGCTCTCACTGCTAAAATCCTTCCGGGTCATAGGTTTTACCCTCGATCAATATGCTGTTGAATGTTTCGGCAAAACTGGACGCACCGGTGCTGTAATACAGTTGTTTTTAACAAGACTGGCATTCAAGTGTATCTTCCGATTGGAACTGATAATGCCTCACAATAACATGCTTCATAGTGCTGTTCACAACATTATTCCCCGACTACAGCTATTGTTGAGGAATAATGGTGAACATATTGAGCATTTCCACTAAAGAACATCATCTTCGCTTTGTCTTAATTTCTTAAGCTAATTATTACTTTTCTGCTTAGATTAAGCGCCACCTAATAAAACCCCATGTCATTCCAGACATGTGTGTCAAGGGTAATGAAAAACCAGTTTACATGCTTTCCAAGAAAGGATACGTCCAGTTTTAATACCCAGGACAAGTCACATGAATTCTATTCCCCATTATAATCCCATACAAACAAGGGGAAGCAAGAGAGGTGGACCTACTATTAAGGCTCAAGTACACGATGCTGATTTAAATATGGCATTTATTCTATTTCACTAGCAATTTCATTCAACAAACAAACATCGTTATTGAGCACATCATTCATAAATGTGGTTTGGATACTCCTTTTGGTTCTTAAACAAAAAAATAGCGAACAGATTGGATTTTTAATAAAACTATGCCAACTTTGGCTGTTCAGAAATTACAGGTCTCTTATTAACTAGATGATTGCTGGCTAATTGTATTCAGTGTCACACGATGGGGACGGGATGGAAGGAAATGCTCACAACAACACTGTCAAAATTATTATATGTACATGCAATTGCATAGTGGCGTGCGATTTACCAATTAAATGCACGTTGAGCACAAGCTGGTGCCGCTGGTCGAGTATCTGGACAGAACAGTGTGACCAACGGACAACAGTAAAGAAATGACGCTCACCTTTGCTAGGTGGAACACTCTGGCAACGAAAAACAAACCACGTTGCGTGCGCTGCTTCACTGCGCGCAAAGCTGACACCAAGCGGACATCGAACTTGAATTAACTCTGACCCAATCAGTATCACACTAAGAAATGTATCTCAAAGTCGTTTTGAAAATTCAGATAAATATTGCACACGCAGTAACATTAGAGTAAAACACTTAAATATAACTGTTAGGCACAGGCACAACCAGCCATGTAATCACATAATGGTACTACTGACTACGTGGCTGACCAGACTATCACACAAAGAACACGAACGAAAATATTGAAAATTCCACCTCGAAAGTAATCTGAAGCGAACGCTAGAGGCCTCTCCAATCGCCGCAGAAATTCGACCTACCCATGAAGACGCACGCTGATTGGTCGAGACAGGGATGGCCAGAGGGTGGCTTCGTTTCGCGAACTCGCGATTTCCGACCTGTCCGAGGTCGACCACAGGCATAGTCTGCGAACTCTTTGCACTACTCACCAACGATAATCTTTGCTGGTGACAAGCTGCAAGCTTGCAACTGCTGGGCTGCCACCGCCTCACGTCTATCGCATCAATCTCCCTACAGATGTAAACACGTGCAAACGCTCTCACATACACGCTATGGAGTGAAACGAGGAGTGTGACAACAATAATTATGGGAAGAAGAAAAATGAACACAAATTTGCCATCTCCATTTCTACGTCAATGCCTCGGCCATATAGCGAGAAAAATCACTGAATGATGTTCAGATCAATTAAATATCTTTTAATGGCTAATGCAAATACTAGTTTAAGCGGTCAGGCCAAGAGCAAATGGACAAGTGAAATGGCAGTCAGGGCGGGTAGGGCAATAAGGCGATACTGAAGTAACGTCTCTATATATATTTGTGATTGAAATTTGTTTCAAATTAAATATTTTATTTTTATATTACTTCCTGAAGAGGGGCAGCAGCCTTTTCAGTAGTTACAGGGGCGACAGTCTGGATGATTGACTGAGCTGGCCTTGTAACATCAGCTAATGTGGCTTTGCCACACAGCTACTGCGAACGGCTGAAATCAAGGGGAAACTACAGCCGTTACCTTTCCCGAGGACATGCAGCTCTACTGTATGAACATATGATGATGGCATCCTCTCGGGTAAAATATTCCGGAGGTAAAATAGTCCCCCATTCGGATCTCCGGGCGGGGACTACTCAGGAGGATGTGATCATCAGGAAAGACAATACTGGCATTCTACGGGTCGGAACGTGGAATGTTAGATCCCTTAATCGAGTAGGAAAATTAGAAAATTTAAAGAGGGAAATGGATAGGTTGAAGTTAGATATAGTGGGGATTAGTGAAGTTCGGTGGCAGGATGAACAGGATTTCTGGTCAGGTGAGTACAGGATAATAAATACAAAATCAGTTGGGGGTATCACAGGAATAGGACTGATAATGAATAAGAAAATAGGAATGCGGGTAAACTACTATGAGCAGCACAGTGATCGCATTATCATTGTCAAGATAGATACGAAGCCAACACCGACAACAGTAGTACAGGTTTATATGCCAACTAGCTCTGCCGATGATGAGGAAATCGAAGAAATATATGAGGAGCTAAAGGAAATTATTCAGACAATTAAGGGAGAGGAAAACTTAATTGTTATGGGAGACTGGAATTCGGTAGTAGGACAAGGAAGGGAAGGGAAGATAGTAGGTGAATATGGTCTGGGCAAAAGGAATGAAAGAGGAAGCCGCCTGGTAGAATTTTGCGCTGAACATCATTTAGTTATAACAAACACCTGGTTCAAGAATCACAAAAGAAGGTTGTATACGTGGAAGAGACCAGGAGACACTGGAAGATACCAGATAGATTTTATAATGGTAAGACATAGATTTCGGAACCAGGTTCTACAATGTAAGACATACCCAGGGGCAGATATAGAGACTGACCATAACTTGTTGGTTATGAACTGTAGGCTGAAACTAAAGAAACTACAAAAAGGTAGGAAAATAAGGAGATGGGACCTGGATAAATTGAAGGAACCTGAAGTTCTTAAGAATTACAGAGGGAGCTTTAGGCAACACTTGACAGAAACAGGGGAAAATAAAACAGTAGAGGAGGAATGGGTAAATTTGAGAGATGAAATAGTGAAGGTAGCAGAGGACAAAATAGGTAGGAAGGAAAGACCTACAAAAAATCCTTGGATATCACAGGAGATACTAAATTTAATCGATGAAAGGAGAAAATATAAAAATGCAGTATATGAAACAGGCAAAATGGTGTACAGACGACTAAGAAATGAGATTGACAGGAAGTGCAAAATGGCTAAGCAGGAGTGGCTAGAAGGCAAATGCAAGGATGTAGAAGAATGTATAAATAGGGGAAAAATAGATACAGCCTACAGGAAAATAAAAGAAACATTTGGAGATAAGATAAACAGCTCTATGAATATCAAGGACACTGATGGAAAACCAGTTCTCAGCAAAGAAGGGAAAGCTGAAAGGTGGAAAGAGTATATAGAGGGGCTCTACAAAGGAAATGAACTTCGAGACAATAATGTAGGAAGGGAAGAGGATGTAGATGAATATGAAATAGGAGATACTGTACTGAGAGAAGAATTTGACAGAGCCCTGAAAGACCTAAGTCGAAACAAGGCTCCTGGAGTAGATGATATTCCCTCAGAGCTACTGAAGTCTCTGGGAGAACCAGCCATGACAAAATTGTTTCACCTGGTGTGTAAGATGTATGAGACAGGTGAAGTACCCTCAGACTTTAAGAAAAATATTATAATCCCCATCCCTAAGAAAACAGGAGCAGACAGGTGTGAAAACTACAGAACCATCAGTTTAATAAGTCATGGCTGCAAAATATTAACGCGAATTATATACAGAAGGATGGAAAAGCTGGTAGAAGCCGACCTCGGGGAAGATCAGTTTGGGTTCAGGAGAAATGTAGGAACACGTGAGGCAATACTCACTTTACGGTTTATCTTAGAAGATAGATTAAGAAAAGGCAAACCTACATTTCTAGCTTTTGTAGATTTGGAGAAGGCTTTTGACAATGTTGATTGGAATAAACTCTTTCAAGTTCTGAAGCAAGCAGGAGTAAAATATAGGGACAGCGGTTGTCAGAGTTGAAGGGAATGAAAGGGATGCAGTGGTTGGAAAGGGAGTAAGACAGGGTTGTAGTCTTTCTCCATTGTTGTTCAATTTGTACATCGAGCAAGCTGTAAAGGAAAGCAAGGAGAAATTTGGAGAAGGAATTAAAGTTCAGGGTGAAGAATTAAAAACATTGCGTTTTGCTGACGACATAGTAATTCTGTCAGATACAGCAGAGGACCTGGGAGAGCAATGGAACGGAATGGACAGTGTGCTGAAAGGTGGATATAAGATGAACATTAACAAGAGCAAAACTAGGGTAATGGAGTGCAGTGTAAGAAAATCAGGTGATGCTGCATCAAACCAGTCTCCGGACTGAAGACCACAACAACAACATTACTTAAAGTACGAATGCATAGTGTTTGTTGTGTACGATGATGTAGGTTAATTTTTACTCGTTAGTCATATACTTGGATATGTCTGTAAAGCTCACGGAACTTAACTGCGGGGTGATCAGTCCCTAAAGTTACACACTACTTATAAACTAAGTTATACCAAAGACAACACAAACGTCCATGCCCGAGGGAGGATTCGAACCTGCTGCGCGGGAGGCCGCCTCGTTAGTCTACGCGAACATGCGTGCAGCAAAAGTTTCCAAGTCTGCAATCTGCTGCGGCGAGTGGTGGGCAGTGGGGAGCTTCCAGCGCTTCTGGAACAACCTCCCGGCGAATACACGGCCGTCACGGCGCCGCACGGCGTTCTCCGGAACTTGGAAACGAACTCAGAATTTCGCAAATCCCCAACAGGAAATACGCTGAAAGATAAATGTTAGAGGCAGACCTCTCGTCCTCTAGTCGCCCATTTGCTCCGTGTGCTCCGCCTGCCAGCCGACAGCACGGCAGCGGCGCGAGGTGCGGACTGGTCGGCTCCTCTGCTCCTCCCGAGCCTCGCTGGAGTCCACTACGGCACAGAAAGTGAATCACGCCAGACCAATTTGTGTCTGCCCTCTATTGACGAGCACCTTTTCCTTTTCGACGGACCAATCGTATAACTTCCAATACACAGAGAAGATCTCTCACAACACACGAAACACGCACACGACTCATAAATTAAAAGACGAGAATAAACTGTGTTCGAGTACGCGGAAACGTAGGAATCACACTATAGAATGCACACTCTTAACTCCTTGTTGTTTGTTGTTGTCGTCTTCAGTCCGGAGACTGGTTTGATGCAGCTCTCCACAATACCCTATCCTGAGCAAGCCTCTTCATCTCCACATAAGAACACAACCTACATCTGTCTGAATCTGCTTACTGTACCCATCTCTTGGTCTTCCTCTGCGGTTTTTACCCCAGACACTTCCCTCCAACGCTAAATTCACAATCCCTTTATATCTAAGAATGTGCCCTACCAATCTATCCCTTCTTTTAGTCAAGGTATGCCAGAAATTTCTTTTCTCCCCAATTCTGTTCAGTACCTCCTCATTAGTTACGCGATCCACCCACCTAATCTTCAGCATTCTTCTTTAGCACGACATTTCAAAAGCCTCAATCCTCTTCCTGTCCGCACTGTTTATCGTCCATGTTTCACTCCCATACAAGGCAACACTCCATATAAATGCCTACAGAAAAGACTTCCTTAGGCCTAAATCAATATTCGATGTTAACAAATTTCTCTTTTTCAAGAACGCTTTTCTACCCATTGCCATTCTGCATTTTATATCCTCTGTACTGCGACCACCATTTGTTATTTTACTGCCCAAGTAACAACACTCATCTACCTCCTTTATTGCATCGTTACCTAATCTAATTCCTTCAGCATCACCTGATTTTCTTAGACTGCACTCCATTACCCTAGTTTTGCTCTTGTTAATGTTCATCTTACATGCACCTTTCAGCACACTGTTCATTCCGTTCAATTGCTCTTCCAGGTCCTTTGCTGTATCCGACAGAATTACTATGTCGTCGGCAAAACGCAATGTTTTTAATTCTTCCCCCTGAACTTTAACTCCTTCTCCAAATTCCTCCTGGCTTTTCTTTATACCTTGATCAATGTACAAATTGAATAACATTGGAGAGAGGCTACAACCCTGTCTTACTCCCTTTCCAACCACTGCATCCCTTTCATGCCCTTCAACTCTGACAACCGCTGTCTGGTTTTTGTACAAGTTGTAAATAACCTTACGCTCCCTATATTTTTCTCCTGCTTCTTCAGAACTTGAGAGAGTTTATTCCAATCAACATTGTCAAAAGCTTTCTCCAAATCTACAAAAGCTAGATATGTAGGTTTGACTATTCTTAATCTATCTTCTAGGATAAGCCGTGAAGTGAGTAATGCCTCCCGTGTTCCTACATTTCTTCTGAACCCAAACTGATCTTCCCTGAAATCGGCTTCTACTAGCTTTTCCATCCTTCTGTAAATAGTTCGTGTTAATATTTTGCAACCATGAATTATTAAACTGATGGGTCTGTAATTTTCACACCTGTCTGCTCCTCCTTTCCTTGGAATGGGAATTATAACATTTTCCTTAAAGTCTGAGGGTACTTCACCTGTCTCATAGATCTTACACACCAGGCGAAACAATTTTGCCTTGGCTGGTTCTCCCAGAGACTTCAGTAGCTCTGAGGGAATGTCATCTATTCCAGGGGCCTTGTTTCGACTTAGATCTTTCAGTGTTCTGTCAAATTCATCTCGCAGTATAGTATCTCCTATTTCATCCTCATCTACTTCTTCTCCCCTTTCTAAAATATTGCCGCTAAGTTCATTTCCTTCATAGAACCTCTCTATGTACTCTTTCCACCTTACAGCTTTCCCTCCATTGCTGAGTACTGGTGTTCCATCAGTGTCCTTGATATTCATAGAGCTGTTTTTTTTATCTCTAAATGTTTCTTTTATTTTCCTGTAGGCTGTATCTATTTTTCCCCTATTTATACATTCTTCTACATCCTTGCATTTGCCTTTTAGCCACTCCTGCTTAGCCATTTTGCACTTCCTGTCAATCTCATTTCTTAGTCGTCTGTACTCCATTTTGTCCGTTTCATTTACTACATTTTTATATTTTCTCCTTTCATCGATTAAATTTAGTATCTCCTGTGATATACAAGGATGTTTTGTAGGTCTTGCCTTCCTACCTATTTTGTCCTCTGCTGCCTTCACTATTTCATCTCTCAATTTTACCCATTCCTCCTCTAATGTTTTATTTTCCCCTGTTTCTGTCAATTGTTGCCTGAAGCTCCCTCTGAAATTCTTAAGAACTTCAGGTTCCTTCAATTTATCCAGGTCCCATCTCCTAATTTTCCTGCCTTTTTGTAGTTTTTTCAGTTTGAGCCTACAGTTCATAACCAACAAGTTATGGTCAGAGTCTGCTGGTCTATTCCACGTATTGTGACGATACTGCTGGCCCTCTCATCTCTCAGAAAAACTCTAGAAGACCTGGTGACGCAAGAATTATTTCTTCACTATTTGATACATCGCTACGAGGTGTACTGTCCATCACATTCTGACCTGACACGTCTACACTAGATTTCCTATTATCAGTCGACATCGTCTTTTACAATGCCAAACAACCCAGACTACAAATACAAGTGAATAAGTGCTGCTGTACTGCGTGGGGGAGTTCGAGTCTCAGTCTTTTGTCAAGTGCTCTGGAAGCTATGGATGGTGGATAGGTGGATAGGATGTTATGGGCGCACGACAACTAGGTCTTTAGCGCCCGTACAAGATAATTAGGCGACACGTGTGACCTGATTAAAATGAAATGAAGACAAATAGGGAACAGAAGAGAAAGTAGCCAAAGTAGCCAAACACTGGAAGCTATGTCAGTCTGTTGTTTTTAAATGGAAGTACTGTCGGCTAAGTTCTCTTGCATTGTTTTGAATTTGTTATGTTTTGGTGGAGAAGAAGTTTGAGTCAAATTAAAGTAGAAGTGAAAAATTGTACCTACGAGTATTTATTTCTACCACGACGCCTCAGGAGAATAATGTTGCAGCGAGCAGAACCCCCATACATCGCAATGCTGAAAATATGAGTATTATGTTTGAAAATGGTAGAAGGAACTGTAATTACTCAAAAATATAGTAAAACGTTTTAATTGATGGAGCATAGCTGGGATTGCGTCATATACAGCGTCTATATAGTGTTTATGTTGCAGGAGAAGTATGTTTGGATGTACATAATCGATGTTTGAAAAACCAAGGAGGACGTGAATCTGGAATTATACGGCAACGAAAAACGGATCACTTAACATGGAAATTGGGCCCGGATCGTCGCATCGCTGGACACGGAATAACAAGATAAGTACAGCAGCGCTTATTAATTTGTAGTTTGGGATGTTTGGCACAGTAAAAGACGATGTCAACTGAGAATAGGAAATCTAGTGTAGACATGTCAGATCAGGATGTGATGGCCAGTACACCTCGTAGCAATGTGTCAAATAGTGAAGAAATAATTCTTGCATCACCAGGTCTTACAGAGTTTTTAAATCGATTAACAGAACAATTAACAAGGGAAATCATGAAATTAAAAAGGAAGTGAAGGCAGTTAAGGACGATCTGAGCAGAAAGATAGATGACGGTTTAACAGATTTAAAGTCTCAGTTGAACGAAACAAACAAGACAGTTGACGAAATCAGGAAACAAACATGTGATCTTGAAAGGGCAACAAAGTTAGGACATGAACAGCTGGACCGTCGTGTGACGGCAGTAGAGAGTAAAATCAGCAATGTTGAGTCTGACCTTGAAAACAAAATTAGTACTGTAGAAAAGTATTTTGATCAGGAAAATAAAATTAGAAAAACTGAAATTCAGGAAGTTAAAGTGTCATTAGAAAATAAAATTAGTGAAAGTGTGTCAACTTCTGAAGGTGTTATTAAGAAAGATGTGTATAACCTCAGTCAAAGGATCAGTTTATTGCAAAAAAGTGTAGTGAATAGCAAAATTTCGATCTGTGTTGGTTTTAATTGGGCAAATGTAGTAATTAAGACATACCCTGGGGAAGGGAACATCCATCCTAAAGACTTTTTACATCATTGCTCTGACAATTTCACTGTAGAAATGACCGAAGCAATGGAAATTAAATTCGTAAAGAGATTTTTGGACAATGAAGCTTATACTTGGGTCAATCAATTAGATACAGAGGATATGTTATATAGTGAGTTTGAGAGGTGTTTTTTGAACAAATTCTGGTCCAAAAGCAAGCAGGCTAGAGTAAGGAGTGATTTCTTGAATGGGAGAAAGTACAAGGAGAGTTATGGCAGTATGAAGGACTTTTATGAGGCTGAAATCAGAAAATTAGTGCATCTTGAATCGCCTTTAGATGAAATCACATTGGTGGACACCTTACGTAGAAGATTACCAGGGAGAATACAGCAAGCATTATATTGTGGACCCGACAATTCAGTTGAGGACTTCTTAAGATTTGTTGGAAGATTAGACAGAAGTTATGAGAGAGAAAGGGAGAGAAACCGCTACCAAGAAGACCATCATGGAAGAGACAAAAGAGTGAATCACCAAGGAGATAGTCGTGATAATCTAAGTAGACAGCAAGGTGGGAGTATGGATTATAGGAACAGACAAGGAAGAAACGATAGGATCCATGGTTACTACAGGTCTTATGGAAACGGACAGGAAAACTAAATGTCGCCCCTATGGAAGCCTGTCAGGTCGTGGTGAGAAATAGGACAGGCTATCACAAAAAGGATCAGATTTGGACACAAATGAGAAAATGAGCAATATAGACACGGGCAGAAGGTAACACACAGGGTAAATCGGCTCAAGTTTGACAAAGAACTATGGGAAGTCATTAAGGACCAGGCTTGGAAAGAAGAGGACAAGTGTATAGAACCAGAAGAGGTCATACTAGATGATGATACTGTAGCCAATATGTATAATGCAAGTGAATATCTGACTGTAGAAGAACCCAAAATAAGTGAAGAACATAATGCGTTTGGATTGTGTAAATTGCTAAGTGATAAGGCTGAAGATGCTGAAGACACACTGAATGTTACTGCTCATGAAACTGAGACTGAGAATCATGAAGATTTTGATGTTTTGTCTAGTGTGAGTTCAGAGAAGTCTGAGGATGACAGTGTTGAAGATAGTGACGAAGATGTGGAGGTCATGGAGTTTGCAGATTTGGAGAAGGAACTTAATGGGATGATTTATGTTGAAATCAAGGAAGGTTGCATCGTGTCTGATAGCCAGTGTGAGGCAGTTTGTGCTTTACATGATGTCAAGTCTTGTGAGAATCAAGTCGTACCAGTGAAATTGAGCAGTACTGAAAGTTGTCGAAGCAGAAACAGACAAGAAGAGGTAGGGAAAGAAATCTTGCATTGTGTCATACAGAGCTACATTGATAAGGAAGAGAAAGCCAATGCTCTAGATAAGTTAATGTGTAAATATCATGAGCTTGAAGATAATGTGCCTAGGTTAGAGCAGTGTGTTACCAATGATAATTGTGTTGCTAATGGATGTATGGCTCGTGAACCTGTTGCAAGTGATGTGTCCCTCGATCATGTACGAGCTAATGATGATTCCTGTACTAAGAAATATGAAGATATTGCTCATGAAGAAGAGAAAGATATACAATATGTCACTGGATGCCCATATATTACCGTGTTTATTAATGGGAAAGGCAAGGAAGCATTAGTTGATACAGGTAGTCCAATTAGTGGAATTTCTGAACAATTTAGAGATTGTGTGAAACATGTACCGGACTACATGGAGATGCCTGTAGTAGGAATCAAGATCAAGGGTGCTACCGGCAGACACAGCACGTTAGTTAACCGGCAAGCCTTGTTGAACTTCAGTGTGAATGATGTCAATTTATGTCAAGGATGAAACTTCCTGGCAGATTAAAATTGTGTGCCGGAACCGGGACTCGAACCTGGGACCTTTGCCTTTTGCGGGCAAGCGCACTACCGCCTGTGCTATCCCGACACGACTCACGATGCCGCCTCACAACTTTACTTCCGCCAGTAACTCGCCTCCTACTTTCCAAACTTCACAGAAGCTCTCCTACGAACCATGCAAGACTAGCACTCCTGGAAGAAAGGATATGGTGGAGACATGGCTTAGCCACAGCCGGCAGACACAGCAAGGTAGTTAACCGGCAAGCCTTATTGAACTTTAGTGTGAATGATGTCAATCTATGTCAAGGATGTCTAGTAATACCTAATCTTGTTAGGAACTGACTGGATTATGAAAGTGAATGCTGTATTTGACTTGGGAGGAAGGAAAGTTATGTTTGTGGACCCGAAGACTGGTGTTTTACATTGTACTGCTGTGGTATTGAAAAATGGGAATAGCCTGAGTAAGCAGAGGGTAGAATTAGATTTATTAGATCATAATAGAGATGTAGAAGACATGCATGAAGAGCCTGAAGAAGCCATGGAGGATATAAATTATCATGCACTCGTAAATACCAAGGTGCAGGAAGCCAACAAATTAGATGAAGAACAAAAAGAAGAGCTGAGAAGAGTCTTGTGGAACTATCATGATCTGTTCGATGACAGACCGGGGAGAGTGAAAAACTACCAATGTACCTTGCGGGTCAAACCACACGAACCATTTTACATCGAACCATACGGTGTCTCTATTGCAAAAAGGAAATCTGTAGAGAAAGAACTTGAAAAGATGGAAAACTGGAACATAATTGAGAGGAGTACTAGTGAATACAACAACCCGATCATCGTGATATCCAAGAAGAATGGAGATGTGAGAATTGTACTTGACTCCAGACATCTGAACAAGTTTTTAGAAAGGAAAACTGACCATCCAGAGAGCATCGACGAACTATTGTATAAATTTGAAAATATAAAATGTATCACTAGCCTGGACTTGACTTCTGGTTTTCATCAGGTGCCACTTGCCAGAGACTCAAGGAAGTACACTGCTTTCTTGTATAACGGAAGAAGCTATCAGTACTGCGTGGTCCCATTCTGATTAAATGTAACTGAATTTATCAGAGCTTTGGATTTGGTATTGGGCAAAGATCTTTTTGAAAAGTTAACTGTGTATGTGGATGGTATCCTTGTGACTGGTCAAACCTGGGAACAACACATAAGCTTACTGGAAGAAGTGCGCAGAAGATTAAGGGCAGGAGGGATGTGTCTTAAGCTAGAAAAATGTAAATTTGCTGTGGAATACATTAAGGGCAAGGACATTCTTGTTGCTGATTCACTCTCTTGTTTGCCAGTGGGGGGTGAATTTGAAGATAACAGAACTTATGCCATACAGACAGTAGTGGGTAATAATAAAACTTTGTACAGTTGCTATTTTTGTAAAATTTGTTGCTGCTATGAGTTTTGCATATATGTGTTCTTTTACGAAATATCTTGGAAGTTGTATTTTCAATATATTGGATATTAACGTTTGTAACCTCAGGAAAGTACACATTCTGTGTGTGCAAAGTGCGTTGCAGGCACTGGGTTTCTAGCTATGTGCTAGCATACTTCTGATTTCGGTTTCTGGTGCCACATCTCCTACTTATTCTGTAACCTGTTCAAATTATCTCATATCTATCATTCTATCTTTCTTCTTTAGTGTTAAGGTATGAAATGTGTGTATGTATTTTTTTATGTTAGTAAGAATATTGATTTCAATATAGTTTGTCCAGGTAGAATTTTAATGTATTAATTTATGTCACAGTTAAAATTTGAATTCAAATTGTTGTCTGAGTATTAAAGAGCTAAAGTATTTGAGATATTGATTGAATCAATTAATTAATGTTAGTGTCTAATGATTTAGTGAGATACCTAGTATCATGTCCTCAAAGTTAAAAATAATTATAATAATAAAAATAAACCTTCAGTTCTGACCATGAGAAAAGTAAATTTTACAGAATAGTTATGTGGATATTTTTTGTCATGTTTCTTGTGTATTTTGTTTTGATGCTTAAAAAAGTCAGACAAGTTCAGTTTGGCAGATTCTTGAGTGTCAGCTGTTCTCGATTCTGCCCTCTGCTCTTGGGAGGCCATACCCTTGTCAACTACTTACTGCACTTGGAACTTTGAAGATCTGGTGATGCTGTGTGTGTGGACTGTGCTGTGCCAACCCCAGACAGGACTAAGTAAGGTACCGATGCAGCCAAGCCAGCCACCGGGTCCAAGCCATCCAAAGTAGGTGCTCTACTCTTACATCACCTCGACTTATGAGGGCATCGTTGAGCTGATGGGTAGGAGGGGGTATTGTGATGATACTGCTGGCCCTCTCATCTCAATGTTATCGCACGATACCGTCTGCCTGGTCCTCTCATCTCAATGTCATCCTACGATACCGTCTGCGTCAGATCCGGAATTGTGTGGTTCAATAGTGAAAAAAGTTCCATGTGAAGTTAGTTAAAATCGATATAGCCAGCCTAGGAATCAGTGTAGGACAGTGTCTCGGTGATACTGTGATTAAAACAAGGGATAATTAATGAAATCTAAGAGATTTGTATAAGACGTTTCCAGACAGTTCTCTAAACAATACTTTTGTCATTGCACATTATTTCAATAAATAGACATACGAAGGGTAAAAACTTTTGTAAAACATAAAGAAATAAAAATAAGTAGCATTGTATATATGTTAAGCTCATAAACAAGTGATGTTGACCAGCTAATTGTGTTATTTCGACTATTACATTAATTATCAGTATTGAATTCTTTGTATATATTGACTGACGTGAGATTTTGAGTATATTTTGTGGATGGCCATGAGATTTGATAGTTAAATATATGTTAGGAACATGAATGATGTACTCATTAACGAATTAATTGACATTTATCATTATTCTTTGTTGTGAAACAAATAGTAAAGCGATTTCGTCTTAAAAAGATGTGCCATCTAAAATTATTGTATGCATAGTTTTCATTTTATTGTGTACATGAAATGTTTTCATTGTCTGTTTGTTCATTGTAAATTAGTATATTCAATTGCTATGAACAATGGATGCCATTATTGCCGATGTTATATATTTGCCTCACCGCCTTGCGTGGGGAGTTCGAGTTTCAGTCGTTTGTCAAGTGCTCTGGAAGCTATGTCAGTCTGTTGTTTTTAAATGGAAGTACTGTCGGCTAAGTTTTTTGCATTATTTTGAATTTGCTGTGTTTTGGTGGAGAAGAAGTTTGATTCAAATTAAAGAAGAAGGAGTGAAAAATTGTGCCTATGAGTATTTATTTCTACCACGACGCCCGAGGAGAATAATGTTGCAGCGAGCAGAACCCCCATACATCGCAATGCTGAAAAGATGAGTATTATGTTTGAAAATGGTAGAAGGAACTGTAATTACTCAAAAATATAGTAAAACGTTTTAGTATACAACCTTCTTTTGTGATTCATAAACCAGGTGTTTGTTATAACTAAAATATGTTCCGTGCAAAATTCTACCAGGCGGCTTCCTCTTTTATTCCTTTTGCCCAGACCATATTCGCCTACTATCTTCCCTTCCCTTCCTTGTCCTACTATCGAATTCCAGTCTCCCATAACAATTAAGTTTTCCTCTCCTTTAATTGTCTGAAGAATTTCCTTTAGCTCCTCATACATTTCTTCGATCTCCTCGTGCCCGCCGAGGTGGTCGCGGGGACTGAGGCGCTCCAGTCACGGTCTGCACAGCCACTAAGGTCGGGGGTTCGAATCCCCCCTCGGGCATGAATATTTGTGCCGTCCTTAGAATAAGGTAGTTCGTAAGTAGTTTGTACGTTTAGGGACTGATGACCCCGTAGTTAAGTCCCATAAGCTTAACAAACATTTGAACACTTTGATCTCCTCGTCATCGGCAGAGCTAGTTGGCATATAAACCTGTACTACTGTGGTCGGTGTTGGCTTCGTATCTATCTTGACTACGATAATGCGATCACTGGGTTGCTCATAGTAGTTTACCCGCATTCCTATTTTAATTATTAATTATCAGACCTACTCCTGCAATACCCCCAACTGATTTTGTATTTATAATCCTGTAATCGCCTGACCAGAAACCCTGTTCCTCTTTCCACCGAACGTCACTAATCCCCACCGTATCTAACCGATTAAGGGATCTAACATTCCGCGCTCCGATCCATAGAATGCCACTGTTGTTTTTCCTGTTAAAGACATCCTCCTGAGTAGTCCCCTCCCGCAAATACGAATGGGGAACTATTTTGCCTGCTGAATATTGCCGTAAGAGACATCGAACACCCACTGCTGGCGTGGCGCAGGGGATAGCGTCATGGACTACGGTGCACAAGGTCGCCGCTTCAATCCCGCCCACAGGCAAAAAATTTATTTCTTTGTAATTAAGAATTCCAGAAGGTTCTACATCTTTCTTATGTTCACTTGTAAATTCTACTTGTTTCTTATATTAACTGTTCTTCTAATTTCTGGTAAATTCTGTCTGTGTATAAATAGGAGAGCACTCTGCCTGAGAGGCAGTCAGTGCTGCGTTTGTGTTGAGTTCGTAATAAACGCGCTTTCAGTATAAATGCTGTGTTCATTTGCCTTCGAAGTCAAGCCTGTTTCCATTGCAACGCGACATTGTTTGGTGGAGGCGCCGGGTACACTGTGCAGCAGCTGCATCACCGTGGCTCCGATTAGGTAACGTAAAAGCCGTCGCTCACACGGACTGGAACCGGAATACAAGAGATACACCGAGTACATCCTTCCAAAAGTCCGTATTATCAGAAGAACGATGGAGACGAAACCAGCAATAAGCCAGCTGTACATCAGACACCCGTTGGTGTTCTCTGGAGATGGACAGGACCCCAACAAATGGCTAAAAGGGTTCGACCGAGTCGCCAAGTACAACAGGTGGGATCATACGATGTGCTTGGCTAACGTTTATTTCTACCTGGACGGAACAGTCCAGCAATGGTTCGAAAACAACGAAGACAAGTTGAATGACTGGGAGACGTTCCAGGAGGAGCTTAAGAAGACGTTTGGAGACCGCCAGCGACAAATCGGCGGAATAACAACCGAAGAACCGGGCCCAACGACATGGTGAGCCGACACAATCGTACATACAGAATGTTTTGGCCCTGTGTAACATAGTCAATCCGAACATGACTGAGGTGGACAAAATGATGCACCTGATGAAGGGAATTGTATTAGATATGTAACAAGCTCTTCTGATAAAAGACGTCGCTATGACAGAAGAGTTCATCTAGTGGTGCCAGCGTATTGAAGAGATGCAACAAAGGAGGGTTGGACGCAAGAAGTATGACAGACTCCCAAATGTAGTCCCTATGGCCGTTGTAGAAGACCAGCATGACTTCGCTTCTCTCATACGACAAATCGTGAGACAAGAATTACAACAGTGCATGACAGCCGCGACTATTAGATCGAGCGAGCATCAGATTATGGCCATGGATGTGAATCCTGTAAGTCACGAGGGAGCCGACGCCGCTGAGGACGAGGTATTTCAAACATTAACTCTTGTCTGCCCCGCCAATCGCACCCGACGTGAAGAACGCCGTTGCCCTGCTATGACTTACGCTGCAGCCGCCAAACGGCAGCCCATGAACCGGCCGACGCGACCACAGCCGACTCCTCCGGTAACTATGACGCCCCGCAGAAGAACAGACGTCTGGAGGACAGAATACAACACATCACTTTGTTTCCACTGTGGACGCCCTGGACATGCCGTACTCTACTGCAGAGAGAGGAGGCGGGTATTCGATGATTATTTGCCGCAAGACGTCTGCCGTCGGAGCAGTTCTATCCCAGGCAATCATCTGCTGATGAGTTTAGTCGACCTATGGGAAGAAACCCATCGCCGTACCCTAGACGAGGTCGCTCCCCGACGCGCCGCAGCCGTTCACCGTCGCCGTACAGAGGTACCAGCCGCTCCCCTAGCCGCCGCGTCCAGGAAAACTAAGCGAGGCGACCATCTACGGAGGTGAGGCCGCCGCAGATGGAAATCCTCCATGGACGACAGTCGTTAAGATGTCGGGAAATCTCATCGACGTCATAATCGACGGCCAACCTGTCCGGGCACTTGTTGATTCAGAAGCCTTATTTTTCTGTAGAATCGGATATTTACCGCCGCACACTTAAGAAGACAATGATCTGTGATACGGGGGCAACTGTGCTGAAGATCGCGAATGGAAAGTACGTCCATCCAGCAGGAACTTGTGTCGCAAGAATAACCATCAACAACAGGACGCAGCCGTTTGAATTTGTTGTGTTAACAGAATGTAGTCACAATGTCATTCTCGGATGGGACTTCCTTCAGGCATCCCAAGTTATCATTGACTGTGGAAGATCTGAGCTGCAAATTGAAGAAGTTGTTCCGCTGGATACACGTAACTCAGAATTTTCTGGGAAGTTATTCGTCGTTGACAGTGTGACGATACCGCCGTTGATAATGAGAAGAGTTGCAGTCACAAACACAGATGACTGGTTAAACTGTGAAGTTCTTGTTGATAGTAAAAAGTTTATCAGGCTCACAAAAGAAATTTACATACCAGCGGCTATCATAAGCATTACCGGTGGTCAAAGAGAGATTTGGATCACAAATTGTCACGAGCAGTCACAACTTATCCCCAAGGGAATGTGTATCGGGACAGCTGAACCAATCCAGGACGGTGAGCTCAACGTCATCAATGAAGACCCATGCCCCGCTGTTAGTACAGACAACACGCTGGAGGAAACAAACGTGGAACTGCCAATAGGGCCTGGACTGACCAAGCAACAACGCCAGCAGTGTTGGGTACACTACGCCAATTTTCGGGTGCATTCACACCTCAGCAGGGGAAAAGTCAGACGAAACGGCCCACGATAAAGCACCGTATCAATACTGGGGATCATCCTCCAATTAGCCAACATTTGTGATGTGAGAAGTTTTCTCGGGCTGTGCTCGTACTACCGACGTTTCATAAAAGGATTTTGTAACAAGGCACGTCCATTGCAAGAACTTCTGCAGGGAAACGCCTAATTTTGCTGGGATGAGACAAAAGAAAGAGCTTTTCGGGCACTTAAGGAGGCTCAAACTTCCTCACCAGTGCTAGCCTTGTACGACGAGAATGCAGAAACGGAACTTCACACATACGCCAGTGGTTATGGGATTGGTGCAGTGCTTGTACAAGTTCAGGAAGGTGCTGAAAAAGTGATAGCCTATGCGTCAAGAGTACTCTCAAAGTCCGAGATAAGCTACTCTACAACTGAAAAAGAATGTCTCGCAGTTATCTTGGCTATCAACAAGTTCCGGCCGTATTTATTCGGCAAACCATTCACCGTCGTGACAGACCACCATTCTTGTGTTGTCTGACTAGCTTGAAGGGTCCATCAGGTCGACTAGCAAGATGGGCACTAAGACTCCAAGGCTACGATGTCACAGTGGTATTCTAGAACGGGTGCAAACACAAGAATGCCGACTGCCTTTCGAGGAATCCATTAGTGGAACACAACAGCATTAATGAAATTTCAGCCCTCACTAAATTAGATGACTCTACAGCTGAAAAGAGAGAAGATCCAGCACTATTAAAAACGATAGAGGCGTTGGAGAAAGGAGAACCGACCAATGGAGAGTTCCAACTTATAAACGGAACATTGTATAAGAGCAACTACGATCCACTGTGCCCCAAATGGCTACTTGTTGTTCCAGCTCATCTCCAGCCAGCTATTCTCAAATATTTCCACGATGCTCCGATATCCGGTCATCTGGGGTTCGTGAAGACCCTAGACAGAATCAGACGCAGGTATTATTGGAAAGAACTCTACCGATCTTTCAAGCACTATGTGAGTCACTGTAAAGAGTGCCAGCAACGGAAGCATGTACCGCAATTACCTCCAGGATATCTCGTACCGATTCCGCCGGCAGCAGCTCCATTCCACCGAGTTGGGATCGATCTTTTAGGGAGGTTCCCAAAGTCGACAACCGGTAACCGTTGGATAATAGTCTGCACTGACTACTTCACACGCTACGCTGTCACCAAACCTGTGCCGACTGCAAAAGCTCCAGAGATCGCAAATTCCTTGTAGAAGACATTATTTTGAAGCATGGAGCACCACGTCTCATGATATCTGATCGTGGAAAAGTATTCCAGTCAAAACTAGTATCAGAGGTGTTGCGGGTTGAGAATGATTGAGAATGAACATTTACGCCATCTACTGACGGTTTTGTAACTTGTGTTGACAGTGCTGCCCTCAGCAGGAAGTGTTGTAATTTACTCCAGACTGTTTTCACTACTGTAAGATGGAGGTGTCGAAATAAAGCTGTTTGTGTGAAGTTCACTGTTCAATTCTCTTAATACTAGCGTGTAGCAGCATTTTGGTGCCGAAACCCGGGAGGCTGTGAAGATACTGGTTGCTACGACACTTTCAAGAGGATTCCACGTCGATGGAGAGTATTTTGGGCGACTTCAATCTCGAAAATACGATCACACGTTCGACACGTACAGATAAGACACGGCATTGCTTTGGGGGCTAATAACTTGTTGAACGTTATGTATGGTACTACTGGCTGATGCATATTGATAGCAGAGTAATTGGATAGACACCTGCTTGAACCAAATAGACTGCAGCGCCATCTATCAGCAAAAGATTCCACTAGTGAGGGTTGCGAAGCGTAAAAACTGCACGGCAGCGCCATCTGTTGACAGCCGCTAACGTCCCTGGGGTGCTATCGGTTAACAGTCCAGGACAGCGCCACCTCTTAGTGACAGCGTCCAACTGACGGGGGTGTCTCGACCTTGGACGCACCGTAGCGACCGCCAGCAAAATCACTCGCTATGACGGACGCAACAGCGGTCTTGTCGAAACTACGGCGAAGGCGCACAACACTGCGCTCGAATGCGACGCGCTTCGTGAGCCAAATGAATGCGTTCGATGTTTCTACATCGGCAGAAGACGTTGAGCACTGTCAGGACCACTTACAGGAAATTCTGGAAGAACTGAAAGGACTTAATGATGCGATACAGGATTTGATGGATGACGCGGAATACGAGGCCGACACAGAAGCGGGTGAGGACTACACCGACAAGTGCAAACGCGCGATCCGCAAAGCGAAGGGACTGTTACAAGCAAAACGTTTGGCGGTTTTACATAGTTCTGAAAGTCGTTCGTTAATCCCACCAGCTCACCAGCACGCCTATGCAGACATAAAGTTGCCTACCATCAAATTACATTCATTTTCAGGCAACATAGAAGCTTGGCCCAGATTCTGGGAGCAGTTTACAGCTTCCATAGACGAGAATCCGATGGTGTCAGCGATCAACAAACACATATTCCTTCGTGGGTATCTGGAGGGAGAACCCAAGGATTTAGTTGATGGAACTGCAGTGACAGCTGACACATATGACCAAACCAAACAGATTTGGAGGCCAAATATGGGGACAAAAATAGAATAATTCAAAGCCATCTCGACTTCTTGGAGAACCTTAACCGTTGTGCTTCAAGCAGCCCAGAGGATCTCAACGCCACCTACATAGAGTGCCACAAGCGAGTCCAAGCTCTACGAGCCCTGGGGGGAGATATAGATTCGTATGGGAGAGTGCTCGCCCCCACACTGTTACGTGCATTCCCAGAAGAGATTTGCAGTCATTGGCTTATCCATGCAAGAAGGCAAAAGATCCAGGAAGGAGATCTCACACGCCTCATGGAATTTCTCAACGAAGAAGTGGAGGGAGCCATCACAACACGCAGGATACGTGGAGGCACTGTAGCACAAGAAATCTACGTACCCACAGCATCTGCCTTTCACGTCAAGGTCAAGACGAAAAAGAAACCACAAAATTCAGAGCCATTTTGTGTGTACTGTGAAGAAAAGGGGCACTGGGGTCAAAATTGCCAACAAATTACCACCTCTCAGGCAAGTAAAGATGCCCTGAAGAAGATGAATCGGTGCTTCCAGTGCCTTCGACGTGGTCACAACAAAAATCAGTGCTTCAAAAGGGGAAAGGCTTCATGTGCAAAATGTAAGGGCGACCACCACATATCTATCTGCAATAGCCATCAGACTGCAGTAAACAAAATCGGAATTATGTCTTCGAACTTCATCTACCTGCAAACAGTTTGTGTGAGTGTCAGAGGACCAACTGGAAGAAGCAAAATGACACATGCAGTTCTAGACACAGCGAGCCAATCAAGTTTCATCAACCATGCTTTGATTGAGTATCTCCAACTCAAGGTTACAGAAACAAAATGTATAGACATGACAACATTTGAATCATCTTCACCCTCATCAATCTCAAGAAGAAAAGTTTGCTTTGAAATGGTTGGAAATTCCACCAATGCCTACATATCAGTTACAGCCTTTGAAAGCTTCAACACGTTCTCTCGACAACCGACAGTACCACAAGATGTTGGAGATCTGGCGTTGATGGAAGGGATACAACTGGCAGACCCAACAGGGAACTATAAAGATCTTCCGACTGAAATTCTCGTAGGAGCAGACTACTATTGGCGAATAGTTACTGTGGAACAACAAACAAAGATAACATCTTCACTGGTTCTTCTTCCTACCATCTTCGGATATGTTCTCAGTGGAGCCAAAACTAGTACCACTGTTAATCTGGCAACAGTTAACTTCATTCAACATGACTGCAGTAAGGTGTCAGATGAGTATGTGCGCCACTTTTGGGACTTGGAAACTATTGGAATCAAAGATCATCAAGAGTGGGCATTGACAACCAGAGACAGCACTGTTTTGCAGGAGTTCCGAGAGTCATACCGCATGGAGAACGGCCGCAGAGATGTATGCTTGCCTCTAAAGAAGAATACTCACTTTTACAACAATTTTGCCACTGCTGAAGCACGTCTGCATTCATTACAAAATAAGATGCAAAGAAATGAGAGATTGAAATTTATTTACCATGAAACCATCTTAAAGTACATACAGAATGATCAGGTAGCAGTGGCACCTCGTCAGTGCAACATTGGGGGCGCATTTTACCTGTTGTTGTTATGGTCTTCAGTCCTGAGCAAGCCTTTTCATCTCCTCATAAGAACGGCAACCCACATTCACTTACTATACGAATCTCTTGGTCTCCCTCTGCGATTTTTACCCCACACACTTCCCTCCAATGCTAAATTTACGATTCCCCGATGTCTAAGAATGTGTCCTACCAAGCGATCCCTTCTTTTAGTCAAGGTATGCCAAAAATTCCTTTTCTCACCAATTCTGTTCAGTACCTCTTCATTAATTATGCGATCTACCCACCTAATCTTCATCATTCTTCTGTAGCACCACATTTCAAAAGCCTCTATTCTCTTCCTGTCCGCACTGCTTATTGTCCATGTTTCACTCCCGTACAAGGCAACACTCCACACAAATGCCTTCAGAAAAGACTTCCTTACACTTAAATTAATATTCGATGTTAGCAAATTTCTCTTTTTCAAAAATGCTTTTCTTCCCATTGCCATTCTGCATTTTATATCCTCTGTACTGCAACCATCGCATGTTATTTTACTACCCAAGTAACAAAACTCATCTACCACCTTCATTGTTTCGTTACCTAATCTAATTCCTTCAGCATCGCCTGATTTTCTAAGACAGCATTCCATTATTTTTGTTTTGCTCTTGTTAATGTTCATTTTATACGCTCTCTTCAACACACTGTCCATTCCATTCAACTGCTCTTCCAGGTCCTTTGCTGTCTCTGATAGAATTACAATGTCATCAGCAAAACGCAATGTTTTTATTTCTTCCCCCTGAACTTTAATCCCTATTCCAAATTTTTCCTTGCTTTCCTTCACCGCCTGCTCGATGTACAAATTGAATAATATCGGAGAAAGGCTACAACCCTGTCTTACTCCCTTCCCAACTGATGCTTCCCTTTCATGCCCTTCGAGTCTAATAACTGCGGTCTTTTGTACAAGTTGTAAATAACTCTCCTTTCCCTATATTTTACCCCTGCTGACTTCAGAATTTGAAAGAGTGTATTCCAGTCAACATTGTCAAACGCTTTCTTCAAATCTTCAAAAGCTAAAAATGTAGGTTTGCCTTTCCTTAATCTATCTTCTAAGATTAGACGTAAAGTGAGTATTGCCTCTCGGGTTCCTACGTTCCTCCTGAATCCAAACTGTTCTTCCCCGAGGTCAGATTCTACCAGCTTTTCCATTCTCCTGTAGATAATTCGTGTTAACATTTTGCAACCAAGACTTATCAAACTGATGGTCCTATAATTCTCACACCTGTCTGCACCTGATTTCTTTGGAATGGGAATTATTACATTTTTTTTAAAGTCTGAGGGTATTTCGCATGTCTCATACATCCTACACACCAGTTCAAATAGTTTTTCAGGGTCTGTCAAATTCATCTCTCAGTATAGTATCTCCTATTTCATCTTGATCTACTTCCTCTTCCCTTCCTACAACATCGTCTCTAAGTTCATTTCCTTTGTAGAGCTGCTCTATGTACTCTTTCCACCTTTCAGCTTTCCCTCCTTTGCTGAGAACTGGTTTCCCATCCGAGTTCTTTATATTGGTAGAGTTGCTTTTCTTGTCCCCAAATGTGTCTTTTATTTTCCTGTAGGCGGTATCTACTTTTCCCCTTCTTATACATTCTTCTACAGATTTGCATTTGGCTTCTAGCCACTCCTGCTTAGCCTTTTTGCACTTCCTGTCAATCTCATTTCTTAGTCGTCTGTACTCCATTTTGCCTGTTTCATTTACTGCTTTTTTATATTTTCTCCTTTCATCAATTAAATTTAGTATTTCCTGTGATATCCAAGAATGTTTTGTAGGTCTTGCCTTTCTATCTATTTTGTCCTCTGCTACTTTCACTATTTCATCTCTCAAGTTTACCCATTCCTCCTCTACTGTTTTATTTTCCCCTGTTTCTGTCAATTGTTGCCTAAAGCTCCCTCTGAAATTCTCCAGAACTTCACTTTCCTTCAATTTATCTAGGTCCCATCTCCTTATTTTCCTACCTTTCTGCAATTTTTTCAGTTTCAGCCTACAGTTCATGACTAACAAGTTATGGTCAGAGTCTATATCTGCCCCTGGGTATGTCTTACAGTTTATAACTTGGTTCCTGAATCTATGTTTTACCATTATAAAATCTATCTGATACCTTCCGGTGTCTCTCTTCCAAGTATACAACCTTCTTTTGTGATTCTTAAACCACGTGTTTGTTACGATTAAATCATGTTCCGTGCAAAATTCTACCAGTCGGCTTCCTCTTTCATTCCTTTTGCCCAGTCCATATTCACCTACTATTTTTCCTTCTCTTCCCTTTCCTACTACCGAATTCCAGTCTCCCATCATAATTAAGTTTTCCTCTCCCTTAACAGTCTGAATCTCCTCATCATCGGAAGAGCTTGTTGGCATATAAACCTGTACTACTGTTGTCGGTGTTGGCTTCGTATCTATCTTGACAATGCTAATGCGATCACTGTGCTGGTCATAGTAGTTTACCCGCATTCCTATTTTCTTATTCATTATCAGTCATACTCCTGTTATACCCCCAACTGATTTTGTACTTATAATCCTGTACTCACCTGACCAGAAATCCTGTTCATCCTGCCACCAAACTTCACTAATCCCCACTATATCTAACTTCAACCTATCCATTTCCCTTTTTAAATTTTCTAATTTTCCTATCCGATTAAGGGATCTAACATTCCATTTTACCTACCACACCATATTGTTAAGAAACGAAACAATGAAGGTATAAAATACAGAATCGTGTTCGATTCATCTTCTCATGACTCAGACTCACCATCACTGAATGACGCTCTAGAAACAGGACCAAATTTACTCCCAGAAATGTTTGCTACTTTGCTACGGTTCCGGAGATTTCCGAGAGGAATAATATGCGATGTGGACCAAGCATTCTTACAGTTAACCTTGAGTGAAGAACATCACGATCTCACAAGATTCTTATGGTATCGTGTTGAACTAGCTGAGAATGGTACCTACACCACTACAGATGATACAATAACGTATCGTTTCAAAAGATTGCCGTTTGGGCTGGCATCATGTCCATTCCTTTTATCAGCAACCATAAGGGAGGTAGCAGAACTGAATAGTAACATGTATCCACAAACAACAGCACTGGTCGACAAATCTACCTTCATGGATGATTCTGTAGCAAGTGTGCCCAATGATGATGAGGCTGTTACGGTCTTTCATGAACTCACAGCACTTTTTAAGAAAATAAGGCTTCCACTTTCCAAATGGGCGACTAACTCAAGGGATCTGAAGTCATTATGGGATGCAGATGGCCTTGGAACCAAGTCAACAACACAAGTCTTGCGAATTGATTGGAATACGGAAGATGACTCCATCTCCGCAGATTACCAGAAGGTAGCGGAAGATTTCGCAAACAAACCAGCAACTAAGAGGGATGTTCTTCGATCAACAGCTCAGTTCTATGATCCACTGGGTCTCTTCACACCTATTGGGATTGTCGCCAAATTAATCTTTCAAGAGACATGGATAAGGGGTTTAGCATGGGAGGAGCTTTTGCCTACCGATCTTGCACATAGTTCGCACTCTTGGATTTCAAAACTACACTATTTGACATCCTTGCGCATCCCCAGGTGGATTGGCATGACAGGCACAAATGACCTTGCAGAAGTGCACGTGTTCTGTGATGCCTCTGAAAGGGCCTACGGTGCGGTCTTGTATGGACGAACAACAACTGAAACTGGTTACTCGGTTCGTATTGTGTGCAGCAAGAACCGATTGGCACCAATCAAGAAGGTAACCTTGCCAAGGGTGGAATTACTTGGTGCTTTGGTTGGCTCACGGTTGCTTCATTATTATTGCCAGGAAACTGGATATGATGTTAACAGAGCTACATTATGGAGTGACCCAACAATCGCATTGGGCTGGATACAAAACGACCCCAACAAATGGAAAACCCTCATTTGCAATCGGATGACAGAAATATTGATGTAAGCAACACCTGGGAATGAAAATCCTGCAGACCACCTTCACGGGGAATAGAAGCAGATTGTCTGGCAGCACTCGACACCTGGTGGTGTGGTCCACGATGGCTTGCAGAAGAGAGGCATTCGTGGCCACAGGACACTCCAGCTCCACCTGAACCAATGCCAGAGAGAAAACCACAAACATACCTGCATGTTAATATGATCAATGTCACTGAACCATTGTTCAACATTTTAAAATTCAGTTCATACTGGCGAGTACTACACGTAACGGCGTTTGTGTTTCGATTCATTAAGATCATGCAGAGGAAGTCGCGAGATACTGGCAGCTTAAGTGCTCTAGAGATACAAAATGCCCGAATATATTGGGTAAGAAGAGTGCAAAAAGAACTATTCGCCGGCCGTGGTGGCCGAGGGGACTGAGGCGCTTCAGTCACGGTCTGCACGGCCACTCGGTCGGGGGTTCGAATCCCCCCTCGGGCATGGATATTTGTGCCGTCCTTAGTTGTAGCTAGTTCATAAGTAGTTTGTAAGTTTAGGGACTGATGACCCCGTAGTTAAGCCCCATAGACTCTACAAACATTTGAACATTTTTAGGAACTATTCCCTGAAGAATTATCTGCATTAATTAAGGAGGAACAGTTACCTAAATCTTCAAGAATTGCCAGGTACAACCCTTTCCTGTCGGATGGGATGATTCAACTGGGCGGCAGACTGCAGTGTGCTGCATTGTCTCACACAGAAAGGCATCCTATTATTCTCGATGGACGTCATTATTTCACGAAGTTGCTGATCAAACAGACGCACATAAGGCTTCATCATCTTGGCGTACGTATTGTCCTGGCAGAACTACGTGAAGAGTTTTGGATCTTGCGAGGACGACAAACTGTTAGGAGAGTTGAACATTCATGCCTGCCCTGGAAGATCATTAACAGTCGTAGGTATGAAGAGCTTGAGGCTCCACTACCACTGGACAGAGTTCGACCTCAACGACCATTTGCAGTGGCAGGTATTGATTTTTCTGGGCTACTGTATGTTAAAATAGAAAAAACAAATAAGGAAGTCTTATATTGTCCTATTCACATGTGTCACAACCCGTGCGATCCATATTGAGCTCACTACAGGTATGTCAACTGACCGACTTTTGATGGCTATGCAACGCTTCACAGGACGGAGAAGCCCACCAGTCACTGTTTATTCTGACAACGCCACAACATTCCACGTAGCTAACACAGAATTAGCAGAGCTGTTCCAAACGATCCAGCACACTGTAGTTCAGCACTACTGCGCCCACCACGGTATCACTTGGAAGTTCACACCACCACGTGCGGCTTGGTGGGGAAGTTGATGGGAACGTATGATTGGCTCAGTAAAGCGCTGCTTGAGGAAGGTACTTGGTCGGTCTCAAGTTGATGAAGAAATCCTGAACACCATTTTGATTTCAATAGAAGCCGCAATAAACTCGAGACCCATCACCCAAGGAGAGAGTGACATGGCATTGACACCAGCTCACTTCCTAAATGGTGACAAACTAGTCACTATTCCATATGGGCCAGAACCAGCAGTTACGAAAAATCTGGCCAAGGAGTTCCGATGCAGACAAAAATTTTATGAAGACCTTTGGCGAAATGGAAAAACGAATACCTGTTGCTTCTAAGAAACTACCATGAAGTGAAAGGCTACCCATCAAGAAGAGAACCCAGAATAGGAGAGGTTGTTCTTCTTCAGGAGGATATGAAACCCCGACATGTGTGGAAGAGAGCAGTGGTGGAAGAGGTGCGGCCTGACAGAGACAACAAGATCAGGTGCATCATTCTCCGGCAGCCCGATGGAACGAAGATCTGTCGACCGGTTCAGCTGGTCATTCCCCTGGAGATAGAGCAGGGTGGGGAGGATGTTGCGGGTTGAGAATGATTGAGAATGAACATTACGCCATCTACTGACGGTTTTGTAACTATTGTTGACAGTGCTGCCCTCAGCAGGAAGTGTTATAATTTATTTCAAACTGTTTTCACTACTGTAAGATGGAGGTGTCGAAATAAAGCTGTTTGTGTGAAGTTCACTGTGTTCAATTCTCTTAATACTAGTGTGTAGCAGCAAGAGGTAATGTCACGGTGCTACATTGTCCACAGAATGACAACTGCATACCACCCTCAGACAAATGGTCTTACGGAACGTTTTAACAAGACGTTAGCCGACATGTACGTCGATGTTGAGCAGAAGGATTGGGATACAATTCTGCCAGTCGTGACATTTGCTTACAATACCGCAAGACGAGACACAACAGGCATCACTCCGTTTTACCTGCTCCATGGCCGTGAAGCTGAGACGACAATGGATACACTGTTCCCGTTCCAACTGGACGACACTCAGGATGACTATGTTAAACATCTCATCACCAGAGTCGAAGAAGCAAGACAGCTGGCTCGCATACGGACACTGGACGCCCAGGAGAAGGACCGTCAGCGGTATAAAGAGAAGCACTGACCTGTTGTGTACGGTCCAGAAGATCTGGTATGGATTTTTACCCCTGTACGGAAAGTTGGACTGTCAGAAAAGTTATTGAAGCGATACTTTGGTCCGTATCGTGTCAAACGCGTCAAAAACGAAGAGACGTTGTTCACGTCCTACGCATGAAGCTTTACTACGATCCTGAAGAGCAGGGTAGACGACAATGGCTTCTTGTTCAAGGACTCTAAGGACGATAATGTTCCTGATGAAGCCACGACAGGAACGTCTGTCGACGATAATCGCGGAGGAGGGAAGGATTCTCTTGAACTGTCATACAGAGGACCCATGACACGGTCAAGATCCAGGACATTGCAGCTGGCTCCACAGGGATCATAACAGCGGGTCGCTGTTTCTCCAGGAGAGGGAGTAATGCCGCGAGAGAGGACGAACAGCGCATACCGGCGTGGCGCAGGGGATAGCGTCACGGACTGTGGTGCAGAAGGTTGCTGGTTCAATCCCGCCCACCGGCAAAAAATTTATTTCTTTGTAATTAAGAATTCCAGAAGGTTCTACATCTTTCGTATGTTCACTTGTAAATTCTACTTGTTTCTTATGTTAACTGTTCTTCTAATTTCTAGTAAATGTCCTCGGGAAAAGTAAAGACTGTAGATTCCCCTTGCTTTCGGCCGTCCGCAGTAGCTGTGTGGCAAAGCCACATTAGCTGATATTACAAGGCCAGCTCAGTCAATCATCCAGACTGTTGCCCCTTTAACTATTGAAAAGGCTGCTGCCCCTCTCCAGGAACCACACGTTTGTCTGGCCTCTCCACAGATACCCCTCCGCTGTGGTTGCACCTACGTTACGGCTATCTGTATCGTTGAGGCACGCAAGCCACCCCACCTCAGCAATGTCTGTGGCTCATGGGAGTGGCTTAACTCCTTAACGCTTAAAATTACTGTGCTCCTCCATCCTGCATTCTATCACTGGTTTCGGGTCGGTCCCCAGCTGTTTCCCGTTTCCAACTCTCTCCCGCCGCTCCTTTGACCGAATGTTCTCCAGCACAGTGATTGGTGCTAGCATTGTCGTGCTGTGCGGTGGTTTCTGACGATTTTCTTTGCGGATGTCTCGCAAACGTGTAAATCGGCTCAATCCTGCGTCTGCGTAACAGTGTTTTCCACGTTTCGGCCCTGATCTGGGATCCGTTGTCAGAGGTAACCTTCTCTATGTGACATGATGCATTGTTTAGAGTGTGTGCCTCCGCCTCCCTTAACGGAGCCAACGTGACGAATGTGAGAGATGGACTCCATAACTTCCAGAGCGTAGCCGTAGCCTCGACTTGCAGCGGCTGCTGGCACTGGTTGGATTTTACACAGAGCACGCAGAGGTACTTTGCCCCCTTCCTGCAGCGGTGTACCGTAGGTCTCTAGAAGGGTGTAGCTTTCTAAAAGATTGTAAAATGGCGCAGGTCATCTCCGTTTTGAAGAAGGGACGTCGAAAAGATGTGCAGAACTATAAGCCAATATCTCTAACGTGCTCAGTTGTAGAATTTCGAAACACGTATTATGTTCGAGTATAATTAGTTTTCTGGAAACTAGAAATCTACCCTGCAGGAATCACCATTCGTTTCGAAAAAGGCGATCGTGTGAAAGCCAGCTCGCGCTATTCGTCCACGAGACTCAGAGGGCCACAGACACGGATTCTCAGGTATATGCCGTCTTTCCCGACTTCCGCAAGGCGTTTGATACAGTTCCCCACATACGTTTATTGAACAAAGTAAGAGCATACTGTCTATCAAACCAATTGTGTGATTGGATTGAGGAGTTCCTATATAACAGAATGCAGCATGTTATTTTCAATGGAGAGAAGTCTTCCGAAGTAAGAGTTATATCAAGTGTGCCACAGGAGAGTGTAGTGGGATCTTTGCTATTCACAATACATATAAATGACCTTGTGGATAACATCGAAAGATCACTGAGGATTTTTGCGGATGATTCTGTGGTATATCCAGAGGTAACAATGGAAAATTGTATTGAGATGCAGGACGAATTGACGCATGGTGCAGGGAATGGCAATTGAAACCCAATGTAGACAAGTGTAATGTGCTACGAATACATAGAAAGAAAGAGCCTTGATCATTTATCTACACTATAGTGGGTCAACAACTGGAAGAAGTTAATTCCATAAATTATCTGGGAGTAGGCACTACGAGTGATTTAAAATGGAACGACCATATAAAATCAGTCGTCGGTGAAGCAGATGCCGGATTGAGATTCATTGGAAGAATCCTAAGGAAATGCAGCCCGGAACAAAGGAAGTAGGTTACAGTACACTTGTTCGCTCACAGCTCGAATACTGCTCACCGGTGTGGGATCCGTACCAGGTGGGATTGATAGAGGAAGTGGAGAAGATCCAACGGAGAGCAGCGCGCTTCGTTACAGGATCATTTGGTAATCGTGAACGCGTTACGGAGATGATCGATAAACTCCAGTGCAACACAGAAGCATAGCGACACTCTTTCTTTCCCCGAACAATACGTGACTGGAATAGGAGGGAGAACCGATAGTGGTACTCAAGGTACCCTCCGCCACAGACCGTCAGGTAGCTTGCGGAGTATGGATGTAGGTGCAGACGGCGCGTCTTCTGTTCCGCAACTTCGCCAGCATTAGCAATCAACGGTTTATTGTCAGTATAGACCTCGGTTCAAAATGATAAAATGTTTATAAAGCTTATAAGACTTAACTGCGGGGTCATCAGTCCATAAGCATACAAACTACTTATGAACTAAGTTATACTAAAGACGGCACAAACATCCATGCCCGAGGGAGGGTTCGAACATCCGACGCGGGAAATCAAACGATCCGCAACATTGCGTTCCAGACCGCTAGGCTGTTCCCGCACGACTAGACCTCGGTCTTCCTTCCGCAGAGGAAGTCGCGGAACTCGTCGAAACACCAGACTGATGCCAGGGCCTCCGGATGCGTTGCAGAGTAGTTGCTCTCAGAGCTGATCTAACGCGCCTACCGAATGCTATGGGCTTGAACACCGGAAACGTTGGAAAATCATTACTCCTACATCAGAGTAGGAATGTCTGTTACCGTGCAAAACCTTCAGCTACATTCGGCTGTGAAAGTATCGGTGAAATTCCTCGTTGGCCTCACTGCCAAAACCCCACGGAGTTCTCTTACTCGTCAGTGCGCATAATCGTAGAGCGGACAGTTTATCTCTGAATATAAATCTTTTGTAGAAGTTAAATACACCGAGGTAACCTCTGAGCTGTCTCTTGGTTTTAGTAATGGGAAACTCAACAATTGTCTTAATTTTTCTGGGTCTATCGCATTCCCTTCTGCAGAAATCACCTGACAATGCACGATTTCTTAGTATTAACTGTAACTCAACATTCACGAAAAGCTGGCTGTCAGAACCTCACGGGGAACAATGCTATGCTGTTTCCAGTCAAGGTCTGCGACAAAGAGGTCGTCGACATAACTAGTGTTTCTGCCTCCTGCAGGCCAGTGCAGTAAAGAGTTCAATCCCCTAATGAACGCAGTGGACGGCACATTCGAGGCGGAAGGTAGCGTGTGCCGAGCGAGCGCGAGGAGGGCGGGACCCACAGAAGCTTCGCAGTTAGTCCTGCAGTCGTTCTGACTGTCTGTCTCGAGTCT
This sequence comes from Locusta migratoria, assembly GCA_026315105.1. Taxonomy (NCBI): domain Eukaryota; kingdom Metazoa; phylum Arthropoda; class Insecta; order Orthoptera; family Acrididae; genus Locusta; species Locusta migratoria. The sequence continues at coordinate 11,003,041 of CM048745.1, forward strand.
AAAACCAAACGGATTGACTTGTCATGCTTTCCCACACCAACGAGAGGGGAATTGTACGCCGAGGAGGCCTGTTCTATAATGCCCTCATCTTCCATTTTCCTCATCTCGGCTCTAAGTTCGTTCCTATGTCCCAGTGGAATTGCATATACATGTACAACGAATTTCATATGTAGTTTCATTTTGACAGCATATACGAAATTACATATGACTCCAGTTTTGGGATAGAACACGTCGGCGTTCTTCGTAATTATGTTAGTCAAATCTGCTCTATGTCCTTCAGTCATCCTACCAGTTCTAAAGTTGCTCTCTGTGAATTTAATTAATACCACCTGCTCTAAATCCGTGACTTGCTAAAGGGGATAATGCACCTTCAGTTTTCTGGTAATCTGAACCGCACAGGGACAGACAATCCGTGGGTATTTCTCCCTGAAATACTTGGTTGTTAAACCTGATAGTGATTCTCTTGTCCTTATTTAGCACGAGTTCCCCTCGACCAACATCTCCGAAAACTGTCTTGAGCAGTTAAACCGGCAACCCACGCGCAATGGAAATATTCTACACCTTATAGCCACAAACAGGCCTGACCTTATTAACGATATCTGTGAAGAGACAGGAATTAGTGATCATGATATCGTCATAGCGTCGATGGTGACCAAAGTTCATAAACCAGTCAAGAAGGCTAGGAGCGTGTTTTTGTTGGGAAGAGCCGACAAGCAAATGTTACGATCGCACTTAGAAAACGAATGGGCATCGTTTAATTCTGGGACTATGGATGTAGAGGAATTGTGAACTAAATTTAAGTGCATTGTTAATAAAGGGTTAGAGAAATATCTGACAGTAAAGACGATTAAGGATGGAAAAGATCCACCGTGGTATAATAATAATGTTAGAAAGCTGCTGAGAAAGCAAAGGCTGTTGCACTCTCGATTCAAAAAAGAACACGCAAATGATGACAGGCAAAAGTTAGTAGAGATTCGTGCGTCTATAAAAAGATCGATGCGTGAAGCATACAATAATTATCACAGCCATACCTTAGCAAAAGATCTTTCCGAGAACCCGAAAAAATTCTGGTCCTATGTATAATCGATAAGCGGGTCAAAGCCCACTGTCCAGTCACTAGTTGATCATTCCGGGGCAGTAATAGAAGAAAGCAAACGGAAAGCTGAAGTTCTAAATTTAACCTTTAAGAAATCTTTCACGCAGGAGGACCGCACAAATATACCATCATTTGATCAACGTACTAATTCCGAAATGGGGGACATAGCAATAGGTATTTCCGGTGTAGAGAAGCAGCTGAGAGAGCTAAATACGAAAAAGTCTGCTGGTCTGGATGGAATACTAGTTCGGTTTTACAAAGACTATTCTGCGGCATTGGCCCCCTACTTAGCTTGCATTTATAGCGAATCTTTAATTCAGCACAAAGTTCCTAGTGATTGGAAAAAGGCGCAGGTGACTCCCGTGTATAAGAAAGGAAAGAGAACTGACCCATACAATTACAGGCCAATATCGTTGACATCGGTTTCATGTAGAATTTTTGAGCATATTCTCTGTTCGAATATAGTAAATTTCCTTGAAACGAAAAAGCTTCTATCCATGAATCAGCACGGGTTTAGGAAATATCGTTCATGTGAAACTCAGCTTGCCCTTTTCTCACATGACATCTTGCGAGCCATGGACGAAGGGCAACAGGCGGATTGTGTTTTTCTCGACTTCGAAAAGGCGTTCGACGCGGTGCTACACTGCAGACTGCTAACGAAGATACGAGCATATGGAATAGGTTCACAGATTTGTGACTGGCTGGAAGACTTCCTAAGTAATAGAATGCAGTACGTTGTTCTCGACGGCGAGTGTTCATCAGAGACGAGTGTATCGTCAGGCGTGCCCCAGGGGAGTGTGATAGGACCGCTATTATTTTCTATCTATATAAATGATCTGATGGACAGAGTAAGTTGTAATTTGCGGCTGTTTGCTGATGATCCTGTGGTGTACGGGAGGGTGTCGTCTGTAACTGACTGTAATAGCATACAGGTTGATTTAGACAAAATTTCTAGTTGGTGCGAAGAATGGCAGCTAGCTCTCAATGTAGAAAAATGTAAGCTGATGCGCATGAGTAGAAAAAAAAAAAAAAAAAAAAAAAACAATCCTATAATGTTCGAATACAGCATTAGTAATGAGCTTCTTGATGCTGTCGCGTCGTTCAAATATCTAGGCGTAACATTGCAGAGCGATATGAAATGGAACGAGCATGTAAGCCCGGCCGCGGTGCCCGAGGTGACTGAGGCGCTCCAGTCAAGGTCATCACGGCCACTACGGTCGGGGGTTCGAATCCCCCTCGGGCATGGATATTTGTGCCGTCCTAGTTCGTAAGTAGTTCATAAGTAGTTTGTAAGTTTAGGGACTGATGACCCCGTAGTTAAGTCCCATAAGCTTAACAAACATTTGAACATTTTTGAGCATGTAAGGATAGTTGTGAGTAAGGCAGACAGCCGACTTCGGTTTATTGGGAGAATTTAGGGAAAATGTACTTCACCTGTAAAGGAGACCGCGTATAAAACGCTTGTACGACCACGTCTTGAGTATTGCTCAAGTATTTGGGACCCGCAGCAGATCGGTTTGAAGGAAGACATAGAGGCGGTTCAGAGGCGAGCAGCTAGATTTGTTACCGGTAGGTTCGACCAATGCGCGAGTGTCACGGAAATGCTCCGGCAACTCAATTGGGGATCGCTGGAAGAAAGGCGACGTTCTTTTCGTGAATTTCTGTTAAGTAAATTTAGAGGGTCGGAATTTTAAGCTGAGTGAAGTACGATCTTGCTGCCGCCTACATACATTTCGCGTAAAGGTCACAAAGACAAGATAAGAGAAATTAGGGCTCGTACGGAGGCATATAGGCATTCTTTCTTTCCTCGTTCAATTTGGGAGTGGAATAGCAAAGGAAATGCCTAGTAGTGGTACAGTGTACCCTCCGCCACGCACCTTACGGTGAATTGCGGAGTATGTATGTAGATGTAGATCCAACAGCGCCATGTGTTCTGCAAGGAAATCCATACCAAGAAGAAGACGCAACATTGGCACAATGACTAGGCTGGACTCTAGGGATGCCCTGGGCCGCGCAGAATCTCCAGCTTTCCAACTTTGCATCGACCTTCCTGCCACTCAGTGCTCCCTTCACTTTCATTTTCCTTAAATGTAACGTCAGGCACGTACGGTTTTCCTGACATAAAGAACGGTCCAGTGGAAATGGCCGAAATGTGACTACTGTTATGTAATGTGCCGATTAGTTCGATGGCACCACTTTTATTACTTGAATAATCATATGTTGAAATGTTTGTAAATGTATGGGACTTAACTAATCTGGTTATCAGGCCCTAGGCTTACAAACTACTTAAACTAACTGTTGTTCCTCCTGTCGGTCTGGGGGTAATACTAGGCCCGTGGTATTCCCACCTGTTGTAAGAGGCGACTAAAAGGAATCTACACTCGTAGACTTAACTTTCGCTCCCTCTGTGGGTTTGACCTTCACAAGATCAAAATTTATCTGCTGTGTGAGCCATTTGGGGAAGGACTCCTTACTGGATGCAAGATATATTTCCTGTGCAGCTCCAACTTAGGCACTCATTATGGAATGGGCTTGTAACCGTGGTCTCCTTAGCCCCTGGGCAGGAGCAACCGAGTGGACAGACTAAAATATCACCATTTACGTGAAGGTTCTGTTAGCAGCAGAAATGCAGTCCGTTGTGGTGGGGGCGCCATGTACCTTCTGGTTGTACCCCTGACTACACAGGGATCGCACTGCCGATGCCAGCCCTGTACACTCCTCACGAAGGCCAGGCAGCAGACGCCGGTCCTGTGAATCCCGCCAGGTGACGTTCGCTGCGGATGCCCCTCTTACAAGTGGGCGGCATTGGGCCGGACAATTCGCATTGAAGCGAAATAAATCGACAGTGCAAAATCCCGGTAAAACAGGTGTCTCTAACCGTGCGAAATTAAATGCTGTTGCTTCATACAGGGAGAATTCCCAGCCCAGTCACGGGCTATGCTCGCGTGCAGTAAGCTCGGTGACGTGCCTGTATCTATAACGCCACAGGGGGTTATTTTTCACCGAGACGTTTGCTGCAGTCCGATGAGGAATTGCTTGCGAGTTTGCAACAAAATGGCATCATATTGTGCATCCTTTCGGGGTCCGAAAGACAGTAGGGTGTCAATGGGGCCTTCATCGTGGCCTTCGACGGTGGTACGTCAAACAGTATATCCCTCCACCCCAGTGCTGGCGCTTTGGACACGTGTCTTCCAGTCTGCTGCGGTCCCAATGTGTTGGCACTGCGGCCGTCCCGTGCGTCCCTACATTCCTCGTACCCCCCTCCTTTCTGTGTTAATTGCAGTGTCCACCATTCTGCTTCTTCACTGGACTGTCCTATCTTCCACAAAGGCCGGAAAATAAAAGAGTGCAAAACCGCGGATCGCCTAAGTTATCCTGAGGCCCGTTGAAAATACGAGGATCTTCATCCCGTGTCTCCGGTGTGCACATACGCTCGCATTGGGGTTGGCTGCTTGACCCACTCCGACACCCTTGCGGGCCCTCTGGGCCATCAGTCAGTCTCCGCTTCCCAGGAGCCGTGCGCCACCTCTACTTCTGTGGGACTTGACGAGGTCAGTGAACCCTACCTCTCCGCTGGAGAAGTGTCTCCATTCTCCGACTCTTTCTTCAGGGAAGCTCCACACATTACCTCCTACCGTATCCGCAGTCGGCCTCCACTCGCACGGAAAGGCGCTGTCTTCCACAGCCCCAGCCGTCAGCCTCTGCACCCACTGGTAGGCAGGCCTCCCAGTCTGCGCCGACATCTGGCGTTCCTTCTGGGAAGCCCGTCACGTGTCGAAACCCGAATCCGAGTGGGAAAGAAGAAAAAGAAGGACGTGACAAAGGATAAAGAGCCGTTGGTAACGGCGGCTTCCTCGCTACCGTCTGCTACCAGTTCTGGTTATGAAGGTGAGATGGAAATGCTTGCGTCCTCGGAGGATCTTGCCCTCACTGACAAAACCTGTATGCATTGGACATGCACACCACAGACCGTCTACCAGGGCCAGCAGGTAATGGCTGTTAATCACTTTTATTGCTCCCCAGTAGATAGAAATTTTCTCCAGTGGAAGTGGATGGTTATTTTCCCCACCTGGCAGAGTTTAGACCACTTTTAAGTACTTCATCTGTACTATACATTGAGGCTTCCGTCAATGTAAAGCCCAGCCCTCTGTGGCTGACGTGGATGTTACGAGAATCGTCTCGCTTGCGACAGACCATCTGCTGGAATGTCTACTCGTGTCCTCAGCTCTAGGGGAAGGTGGTGTACCGTTGACCACTTTTGATATTTTTAATTGTAAATGACCCATAAATATTGTAAACATTATTTTTATTATGTTACTTGACAGTACAAACCTTATCTCGCATTATAATGCTATTTAATTTTATTTGTCTTAAGCAAGTTCATAGAAATATTACTTTTAGAAGAATTCTGCAACTGGTCAAAGGTAAAATGCAGTGGTTGTACCTTTAACCGCCTGCCTCACCGCCTCTCAGCTGCCCCCTCCTCGCCTAGTCGTGGCCGGTTTCAGCGGCCACAACGGTTTGTGGGGCGAAACGTGACCGCTGGCGGGGTAGGGAAGCTGCTCGCTGAGTCACGCAACTCGATCTGTCAGTCTTCAACACAGGTCGTCCCACACATTCCCACATGCAACCTTCTACACATTTACAACCCTGGCTCTCTCCCGGCCCTTCGGTGGACAGTGCATGACGACCTGGAGTTGCGACGCTTGTGAGGAGGTAGCGGGCGGTCTACGTGGACACCGACAAGTTCACTAACCAGAGCACCGCAGTTCAGTACTGCTGTTAGTCTCTCGCTGACAAGTTGTGTTCCCGATTCGTAACTGTTGTGAAGATGGAATTTACCACGAAAACGAAAGGGAAGCCCCTAGTGATTAACAACGGTCACCAGTGTATAGTGCAATGTGCCGACAATGAAGGTATACGTAAACGAGAAGTGTGAAGGAAGACTATCCACCAGAAACAACTTAGTTTAGGCGAAGGCAGCCATACATGTATTCCGGACGTCGCGGCTGATCGAGTGCAAAAACACGTGGCAAATGCCAAAAGGCGTGCAAAAGAAACGGACACTTCAATTTCTTCTGTTTATGCCGAAGACGTAGCGCCGCTGTTCGATCGAGGTGTCGACATCGTCGCATCACTGCCGCCACACACGAGTGCACCGCATCGGGCAGAAAAGCATAGGATCTACACGAGATCCGACCGGTGGTGCAGGAATATTCCTGCGAGAACACCATTGGCTAATGAATGACGGGAGCAAATTATTACTTGCAGATGAAGACAGAGGACCAAATGATAGGATATTGGTGTTCGCCAGCGGAAGGGGCAAATCCTGTTTGACAGACTGCAATTCGTTCTCTGTCGGTGGAAAGTTCAAAAGCTCCAGCAAGCAGTTTGGACAGTTATTTATTGTTCATACCAACATTTCTAGTTCTGAGGAGGAAACAAACACAGTTCCAACCGTGTAAGCCTTGCTACCCAATAAAAAGCGAGAAACGTACGATCGCTTTTTCACAGATGTTAACAATAATTGACCTGGATGGAATCCTATTGCTATCGTGATGGATTTTGAAGCTGCACTCAGCCAATCAGTAACACATTTGTTTCATGATGCAAAGATTAATGGCTGCAGCTACCATTTCCATCAGTGCTTGTGGAGACAAATGCAAATTTGCGGCCTGCTTGCTGCCTACATGGAAAACGAAGAAATTCGTTTTCACCTAAGATTGTGTTCTGCTTTGGCTCACGTTCTCCTGGACATGTTAGATGATGGGTGGCTATGCATTCAGGAGATCACGCCAGACAATGAAAAACTGCAAGATTCTTACGCCTGTTGGACAATGGCCGGATAATGAAGACATGCGAAATGCGAAACTGAGCAGGAAGGCGTCACCGCACCAGCAACGTTTCAGAAGGATGGAATCGTAGGATAAATACAATTTCGAAGGTCCATCCAAATTTTTACTCCTGAGTAAAAATTCTCAGAGAGGACGCAGAACATCATGGGCACCAATTTGACCGATTAGTTTTAAATGTAGGTGGGAAAAGAAGAAAGACAGGTGAGACAGTTTCAAAGGCCCTTACAGGACTCGACGGCAATGTAAAATCATTTCTGACTTGCGTGGCCTATGCACAGAAATTACAATGAGGAGGAAATGGCTGAAGCTACAGCAACACTTGTAAGTATTGAAAAGGGGTTCAGTTCACGCCGTTCGCCCTACTGTAAAACTTTAAATAAATAATAATCTTATAAATATTGTAAATAAATAAAGTGGGGGACGAAGAGACTACCTCCTTGTGGCGTTCCCTGGAAACGCCACAAAGTCGGTAAATGTCTCTTGCAAATTATGAAGGCTTCACTAATGAATTCTGAAAAGTCATAGCTTTTCTAACAATCACAATAAGAATTTTTGTGTAGAGAATGTCTTTGAGTGGACGATGACTACAACTTGTTTCAGTACGTAAATTTCATTCCTTAACGCTAATAACTAGCAGGGCCCAAGTACACTTCCCTGCGTGGTACGGGAAAATTGAGGTTTATTTCGAAATAATTAAATAAAAAAGTTTCTACCGAGGACAAAATTCTTTAGTTGTCTCCTCTTAATACATGGTAAAAGGTTGCCTTTCTTATCATATCAAATTTTTGGGGAGTCGGTTGAAACTTGGAAAACATTTTCGGTTTCTATATTTTCTGTAAAATACATCGTTAAGTACGAGGTTGAGGGAAAATTATGCCCTGTGTAAGATCAATCAGAGCAAAAATTCCAGTGATAAACGTCTTGCGCATAACAGAGCTTTAACTAATGGTTGACATGATATCGTCGGGACAAAATGTGACTTTCCTCAGTTTGGCCAAAACAGCAAAAATATCGTCTAATAATTTGCTTCCCATGTATGTTTATCAGTGGTGCATATAGCATATATTTTTGGGGGATATTGTATACTAGCAAACCCAGTAATGCTTCGCTGTTGCTAAATAAGTGTTGGAGAGGGATATGTGTTGCAACTTCTTCGTCTCTCTCACTTCCGCATAACATTCTCTTAGACCTTCATTTGTCCATTTCCGCCGGCCGCGGTGGCCGAGGGGACTAAGGCGCTCCAGTCACGGTCTGCGCGGCCATTACGGTCGGGGGTTCGAATCCCCCCTCGGGCATGGATATTTGTGCCGTCCTAGTTCATAAGTAGTTTGTAAGTTTAGGGACTGATGACCCCGTAGTTTAGTCCCATAGACTATACAAACATTTGAACAATTTTTTTGTCCATTTCCTTTACCTCGTCTCTCTTGCACTCCCCATTCAAATCCCTAATTATCTGGACAAGGTTATCAGGCTTTTCTGTCATAAAAACCTTCTCATTACAATTATAAACCCAATAACGAAGAAGAATCCAAGTAGGTTGAGCTGTTCTGAAGTTACGAGGTTACATGCATGCGTCAATTTTCTGAATTTTCTAATTTTACATACCACTTTTCTTTCACACAAACTTTGCCTTAACAATTACAAATGCAACAAAAAAATCTAAATATGTCAAACTATTCTCATGTGATGAGGTTACGTGAATGAAACATTTTTTGGGATTCCCGAATTTTCCGGACAACCTTTCCAATTCTAGTTCTAACATTTACAAATGCAATACGTTGAGCCGTTCTCAAGTTATGAGGTCGCATACACATGGAAGATAAATTCTTATAAATAAAGATAAGTCAAACAAGATTAAAATATGGATTGAATAGTATGGCTAGGCCTTTACGCATGATTCATTACAATTATACCTTAATATTCATTATTTCGTAGGGGGGAGGTGTTAAAAATGTACGTAAAATGGAGAGTGCGGTAATTGTATAAAACGCAATAAATGCCTTTCAGTTAAATCTATGTTCTTTGGAAACAACTAATGTGTATCGATGGTTAATTAATACCGTATACTAAGTATGTGTTTTCAGTTTTATACATAGCGGCCTATGCAATAGCCTCTGACATCTTGATTAGGTAACTGATAGTTTGTAGGCCATATTCATTAGCTTTAGCTTAAACCAACGCGTTCCTGTCTTGTTCAGACCATTTTCAACATGCTGTTCGGCAAGAGATGGAAAATTTACATGTTTGGTCGAATGAACCTGAACAGAGATATCGCTTATTGAATAAGCTTCAAAGTTATGATGTGACAAAGCGATATAAAGGCAAAAATCTTACTTTAATAGGAAAAGGTTGTCTCGCTGCAATTGGCACACGAAAGTTTTATTTTTTCAACAGGGGTGAATCCGACCGGGGGAAGGGGTGATGGGAGGGTAACGTTCGTGTGATGCTTGTCAGCTGCGGTAAGTGGCGGGTGTGCACACCTATTATCGATTAGCTCGCATATGAATTACTTTGCAACACATTGCTTTGCAGCTACACTGCTTAAAACTGATATAATCTCGTTGGAAATTACAGCCGTCAGGGCATACAACCTTCACGAATACCTTCGAGTTCTCGTGTGCCCGAGAAATAAGCAAATAAAAATAAATTGCAATGTCTACAATGTATACTAAAGCTCACCATGTAATTTGCCTCGAATACTAGGTTAAAGCCAGGATCACATATCACGTGATCTGGGCTAAGCGCAGAACGATTAACCTTAACAACGTTCCACGCATCTTGGATTCCTTACTAACACTAACATAACGTCTCTGTAACGTTGTTATATGATTCTTTTAGGATTGTGTTTTCTAATTCGCTTTCTGTTGTTAAACCGTGATTATTGAATAACTTACATGTTTCTAAACTGTCAATGTCGACAAGGAGACTTTTGCACGTACCAGTATTTTAACTTGGCGGTCGTTCGAATTCCGGGTTGTGACACATCCATACGGAAATGCAATGGTGCAATAGATCGTGCAGACTTCCGACTTGAGTTTGTGGCATAAAACAACAAGAAATGAAAAGAGATACAGACATCTTCAGAAGCAACTGCCATTGCCTTTGTGGTTGTAACTAAACCTGTATGTTCCATTTAATTATTGTTATTTTTTGATAGTTATATATGGAAGTTTATATTGGCAGGGCAAATGTTTAGAATTTTTTTTTTTTTTTTTTTTTTTTTTTTCTTTTTTTTTTTTTTTTTTTGTAAACTTTTACTTTCGAATGTCTGAGTATTGCTCATGATGTATTTTTTTTCTAAGAGTTGTCAAATGTATGTAGAAAGTGAACGGCATGGAAATGAAATAGTAATAATAATAATAATAATAATAGTTTCAATAATCGATGTAAATGAAAGAGAAAAATTTTAGCCAACTGCGATTTCTAGTTGGACTGAGGCCGCTGTCCGGCTGCACTGGAGGAGCGCGGCGCCCCCCGACAGTGGCCGTGGCGGCGGCGGTTCCTCGCGGCGTCGCTTCTCACGAGTGTGTACAACTCTGACCAGCTGTGCGGTGGCGACCACTTCCTGGTTTTCCTGTCACTGCCCCAGCGTCATTCCCCTGCCCGTCCGCCCTGTCGGGCTCTTAACAAACCTGTCTGGGATGCGTTCCAGACTGCTGCCACTGTTAGATCTCCACCAGATAGTAACTCGGATTTGGTGCTCGAACACAAGTCATTGTCTGTGCAGCCGAGTGTGCAGTCCCCCGTTCTTCGAGTTGCTCCCGGTGGTGGCCAGGAACCGCCGAGACAACTGGGGAACGCAGGCGGGCCGTCCGGCACCGTACGCCTCCGCTGCACCGCGCCACTTGGAAGCGACTTGCCGAGGCTCTGCAGTTGGCAGGGCTGTGGGGACAGGTGTGTGCCTACCTGAGGTTCTCCACCTACAGCAGGCGCCTTTCTGGCCACCGGCCTCCCGTGGGAGTCCCCGGTCTCTCCTGAGAGGGGGCCGAGTGCGATCTCTGGACGTCCGGCCGATCGCTTCGCTCGGTGCTCTGCATCCGCCAACTGTGCAGCCTTTAGCCTTTCGCTCTCGCAATGAGCGTGTGGCGCGTGTCGAGTCCTGCGATCTGCAGGAAAGATAACAGCTCCTCAAATTGCCGAGGGTTTATTAAACAAAAGAGCCTTCACGACGTACGACAACACAATGTCAATGAAACAGATAGTCACGAAGGGACGACAAACAACAAGTATAATAATGTGACACGTAAACAGACAATAAACTGTTACACGTGGCGCTAGGCCGAGGCAGAACTGCTTCACTACAGAGACAACTACTGGATCCGGCGTGGAGCGGTCTGCCCTGCCCCGGCCTCCACACTGCGTCGACGCGCCGCCGCAGGGCTGCGGCCGGTCACTGCCGCTCCTTCTGCTGCTGGCCGCTGTCTGTGCCTGTGAGAGTGCGCGTCAGCTCCGCAGCCCGCCCCGGCTGCCTGTTCTGCGGTCAGCACACAGCAGAGCGACCGCCACTGGCCGTCGCCACACTTACAACGCCCCATTCACCGAGAGGTGCCCCATTGTGCTGATAGACTCCGCACCCCGACCGTATCCCGTGCAGATGCCGAAGCATCTTTCGAGCTATCCCCAGCGCCGTGTTCTTGCCGCCTCGAGCCGCATTCGAGTTCCCGTCCCAGTGTCGCTTCCGGCGCGGCGCACTGGCAGTCGCCATTATACCGCCCCACCTGCTCGACCGACGTCGTGTAGGGTGGCCCCCTCTCACCGCGTGTTTCGTCACGGCCATCCTACAACCGATAAGCTGGCGTGACTGGAGTCTGCCGTTCCTACAAATTTTGCCTGTCGGCAGCACCTTGCTGCAGTCTTCTTTGATCGACAGAGGTCTTTGACCGTTAGAATGCCTTCGATACGACGTGACAACATCACATCTCGCGACACTTTCTCCGACTCCGATCACTTCGGGTCCGAGTCGGTGTTGCCGACAGTTCCACCCGCGACCAGAAAATGGTGTCCCACAGGGCTCTGTCCCGGGTGTCTCCCTGTTTTCGGTGGCCATCGATGGCCGGGCTGTGGCTGCGGGGTCGTCGTATTCTCCTCCTCTGTATGCCGATGATTTCTGCATTTCTTTCTCCTCCACTACAACGAGTGTCGCCGAATGCCATTTCCAGGCAGCTATCCGTCAGGAGCATCTATGGGCCCTGCACGATGTCTTGCAGTTTTCCACACCCGAAACCCGTGTGATGCATTCCTGTCGGCGTCAGATAGTCCACACCCACCACCACCATCATTAGAGACTGATTATGCCTTTCAGCGTTCAGTCTGGAGCATAGTACCTCTAATAAAATTCCTCCACGATCCCCTATTCAATGCTAATATTGACGCCTCGTCTGATGTTATGCCTTTTACTTCAGAATCATTCTGCACAGAATCTAAGTACTTTCTTCTTGGTCTACCTCGACTCCTCTTACCCTTCGCTGCCGAGCTCGTGAGTCTCTTAGGTAACCTTGCTTCTCCCATACGTGTAACATGACCCCACCATCTCAGTCTGTTCGCTCTAACTGCTTCATCTGTGGTGTTCATTGCCAGTTTTTCTTTGATTTCCTCATTATGGACAGCCTCCTGCCATTGCTCCCATCTACTAGTGCTTGCAATCATTCTTGCTACTTTCATATCTATAACCTCTACCTTATGAATAAGGTAACGTGTATCCACCCAACTTTCACTCCCGTACAACAAAGTTGGTCGAAAGATAGAGCGATGTACTGATAAGTTAGTCTTGGCACTTACTTCCTTCTTGCAGAAGAGAGAAAATACATCGCAAGTACTTGAAAATATCTACCTGTTCTAACTTTGTTCCTCCTATTTGGCACTCAGTCTGTTTGAATCTCTTGTCCACAGACATTACTTTCGTTTTGAAGATGCTGATCTTCATGTCATAATCCTTGCACCTCTGATCGAGCTCTGAAACATTACTTTGCAACCTCTCAATCGAATCGGCCATTACAACTAAGTCATCCGCATATGCGAGACTGCTTATTTCGTTTTCACCTATTTTAATCCCGCCCTGCCAGTCTACTGTTTTCAACATATGATCCATGAATAATATGAACAACAGTGGTGACAGGTTACAGCCTTATCTCACCCCTGAACTACCCTAAACCATGAGCTTAATTTGCCATCTACTCTAATTGCTGCCTGACAGTCTACGTAAAGCCCTTTAATTGCCTGCAGAAGTTTGCCTCCTATACCATAATCTTGAAGAACTGACAGTAGCTTCCTCCTAGGAACACGGTCATCAGCCTTTTCCAGATCTATGAAATATAGACACAATTCCCTGTTCCACTTATATCACTTTTCCATTACCTGCCGTAGGCTAAAGATCTGGTTCTGACAGCCTCTAAGAGGCCTAAACCATCACTTATTTTCATCTAACTTGTCCTCAATCAATACTCGCACTGTCCTTTCAACAATACCTGAGAATATTTTGCCTACAACGCTAATTAAAGAGATACCTCTATAGTTGCTGCAATCTTCCCTGTCTCCATGTTCCCAGAACTTCTTCTTGAGAGCCAGCTGCTTCCTGTAGTGGAAACTCGCCAGTTCCTGGGACTGCTCTTTGAAGCCCGGCTGACTTGGATCCCTCATATTCATCATCTGGGTCACAGTACCTGGGCCATTTAGATGTTGGGTGCCTCGCTTATGGCTCATCGTCGCCCTCGGCATTGTGCTCACTTTTCCCCGTCCACCACTGTGGGTTTCTCATAGCGACTGGAGACTTTCGTACCAGGCCTGTGACCAGTTTACTTGTCGAGGCTGCAGCCACCCATTTATGGGTCCGCCTCCAAAAACTGCTAGCACCGTATAGTTCGCCAGGCCACCCAAACTACTGCCTCTTTGTTCTGACATGGCTGTCTGTCACCGACAACGTTGACATGTCAGGACACCTGATAGCTGCCCACATCCAGTTCCTTCTGTGGGAACTCGAGTCCTGTCTCCTCGCGTCTCCATTTCGGGCCTGTGCACGTGGTGTCTGCTCGGCTGTGTCTTCGTCAGGGACTCATTTCCTCCTGGGGCTCTCCATCGGCAGTTGCTGAGCTCCCCGGCTGTGCTGTAGTTTGTATGGACAGTTCATTGGTTGACGGTCCCGCGTTTATGGCGACCACGTTGAGCAGCAGTCTCTGCCAGATGGCTGCAGTGTTTGTACCGTGGAGCTGGTTGCTATTTTCCGTGCTCCTGCTTAGGTGACTCTTTCCTTCTCTGCAGTGACTCCCTGAGCACACTTTGCACTCTGGGCCAGTGTTACCCACGTTCTCTTTTCGTTATGGCTATCCGAAAGACTCATTTTGCCCTCGATCGGTCTGGTCGATCAGTGGTATTTCTTTGGTCTCCAGGTCACGTCAGCATCCCGAGCAACAAACGTGCCGAGAGGCTTGCCAAACAGTCTGTCAATGTATCTGTTCTACAGATCGGCCTTCTGGTTTCTGATCTCCAGTCAGTGCTGCGATGTAGAGTTAATGGGCTCTGGGCTACTGAGTGGTGTAGTCTGAGCACACCCAACAAACTCAGGGCTATAAAGGAGACTACGGCTGTACGGAATTGCTCCGTGCTGTCTTCCCGCCAGGACTCCGTAGTTCTGTGCTGACTCCGCATCGGCTATCTCCTCCCTTGTGAGGATCCACTCAGGTGTCATTGTGTTTCCCGCGTGACGGTGGCCCACGTATTGCTTGACTGCCCTGTTTTAGCCGACTTGTGGTAGAGTTTTAATCTTCCTGCTGTTTTATCAGATGTTTTATGTAACGATGCCACAATGGCTGATTTAGTTTTAAGTTTTATTTGTGCCGGGGTTTTTTATCGTTCTCTGTGAAGCTTTGCTCCAGTCCATCATCACGTGTCCTCTGTGTTACAGTGTGATTGACCCTTCCTCTTTTTCATCTCGTGGTCTGTTAAGCACAGTCATTGGCTTCGTTGGATTGTAACCTTTCATTGTTTGTGTTTCTATGTGATCGTCCAATTTCGTTTTTTGTCTTGTCGACTTCGTTGACATTTTACTGACTGAGTGTGATTTTCCTCCCATTGCTATTTTTAACTTTGGTCAATTTTATTTTGTATTGACGTTTTCCTCGTTACACCCTCTGATAGAATGGGTGTCCGATGATCTCCATTGTTTTCTCCCCATAAAACACCAAACCAACCAGCAGATTTTGATTTGGCCTATCGTGCCAGTTTGAGTGCGGCTCGAGATTGTTTGTTGGTTGTCATCGTTTCGCCTTCCACCATTATTGTTATTATTACGCGGAGGTTGCCCATAATTCTCTCTTTTAACGTGACCGTGCCTTTCATTTATGTTGTAAGTGGCCTGTTATTAAAATAAGCAAGATCTTGGGCAGTTGAGTTCTGCAGATGTACGTTAAAACGCTCACTGCTGGTCTAAATTACTTTATGAGTGGCCATAGTACGTGTGCAAAGGAAACTTATCTAACTGTTCACTCCTTAATGGAGCATCCAACGTTTTCACAAACACAAAAGCAATGTTAAGAAATAAATAAATAGATAATTTAACATGGAATGGCGGGCATGAATTCACAAGGCGGAGGTTTGATTCTGTAAAATCATAATCTATTTAGAAAAAAGAACAAGCAACTAAATGTGGGGAGAGCAAATTAAGCACACACCTTGTACAAAAGTGAATTAAACCATATAATTACTGCCCATACTAAAATTATTTCTTTCCTTTATGAATATGGAGGTAATGTGGGAGAAAATTTGCAAACACGCAATGGGTAGCTGAAAGCACATTCATTCATTCACAGAAACACATATGATGCTTGGCAGTACATTACTCTCCAGGAACACTTGAAAGCAATGGCGAATCGAGGTGTTGGTGGCGTCTTGATGAGATGGCAGGTGTGTTGATTACTAATTTTAAGTACACTGTGCACTAAACGAACTCATGTTCTGGGAGGCAGCAGTTCACTACTCTTAAGTGCCACATGGTATGTGACCACATCAAATTTCATAGCATTTACAAACAGAAATTAATTTAGAATAAGCAAGTAAAGCACATGTGAAAATTCGTATAGATGAAAGCTAGTATTAACAAAAGCATGGCTGAAGGCTGAAGTAACGAGCATTATGTGAGCATGTGGTGCAATCGGTCATACAAGACAGGAAGGGTCGAATCAAATAAGAAAATCTAAGAAATATGTAGCATACTCGTGGATACAGAAATGACACGAAAACGTTACTAAAAAACAGAAAGAAAATTAAAACGTACTAGGTTTACACAAAGGCTGAAGGCCACACGCGGTGTATTCCAACTTTAGCAAAACCAGACACATAATCATCACTAGAATTAAAATGCAAATAATAAATTTACACTGAATTTACTCGAGTTCTGTAAATTAAGAAACACTTCGCCTCACATAGCAAAAGAATTACTCAAAAGGACTATGACTGAAAAACCAAGACTGCCTGATCACGAAGAAATCAAAGTTCTGACAGCATGCCTTTCCCTCAGCACGATTCGGCGGAGTACTTACTTCCTCAGTCGTCAGAGTAGGAACAAAGAGTCGAGACTGGAGCTCTAAGGCCTCGGAGAAACCTCCCCCTGCCATACACCGGATGTAGAGCGCGCTAAAAGCGACGCGGAATGCGTTCAGAGACTAGTGTTTACCAGCCCTTGCTTCCTGGCCAAGACAGTTCCCTCTTCAACCGCTCCCAGAGAGGTCTCCTGTCACCTCTTTCTTCCAAGGTTAGGTTGGTACGACACTAAGAACATGGCTAATTCGCCATCTTGCATAGTAAGCTTGTCTCTGGCCACCCAGCAGACGCTTGCGCAGACGACAAGGAAAGCCATGCGTTCTTAACTACAGCAACACGAGGCCTAAAGCGGGAGGCGGCGACTGTAAGCCGTTGCGCGGCAGTCGGTCAGTATTAAGAGCACACATTCACATTCACGCGAACACACAAGTTGAATCACACAGGTGAAAACATTTATAAATATGGGACAACCAGCAGCTCATTTTGTCCTCGTGTGACACTTGTTTTATCCTCTTTTATATCGCAGATTTCGGCATGTTTTTTCCCTAATCTCTTCCATCTCTTTTCCTCTCTCTGTTAATTTTCCGTTTGTTCTCTCAAGGTTTCGACAACAGTTTTATGCCTGTCACTTCCTTATACATTCGGTTTGTTCCCCGGTTTGCTACAAGCGCAAGTTTTCCTGCGCCGACTGCTCCTAGTCCAGAAAACCGCGCGTCTTTCTTCTCATCCAGCACTATTTCTTTAGCCTCTACTACTGTATTCTTTCCGACTTGTATTTCAAATTTTTCTCCTGTAATCTCGGCTCTAAACTGTTCCAATCCTACTACGATAGTTTTGTTGATTTTATCTACTTGTTTCCTGCGCCTGTTCCCTACTTACGTGGGCCTGTTTTTTACTTACTTCCAGTAACTGTTTTATTACCTGCATTATACCTTTGGCCGGCCGTGGTGGCCGAGGGGACTGAGGCGCGTCAGTCACGGTCTGCACGGCCACTACGGTCGGGGGTTCGAATCCCCCCTCGGGCATGGATATTTGTGCCGTCTTTTGTGTAAGCTAGTTCATAAGTAGTTTGTAAGTTTAGGGACTGATGACCCCGTAGTTAAGTCCCATAAGCGTAACAAACATTTGAACATTTTTTATATCTTTGGGTCGTGCACTTTGGTGAGACTCGACAGATTCTACGAACCGTATATTCTCACTTATGTGGGTTGGAGTGTGTGACGGGACCCTTGTCGTCATTACTGTCGTAAAAGATAATTCTCCCTGAACCTGACAACAGTGAAAGAAGAGCTGTTTTCTTCGTTCATCAGATCATAATTTCCAACACTGCCGCCCAGTTCTACGTCGTACTGAAACTGGTCTTTCGCACCTAGATCCATATTGATTCCCTCTGTGCTACTCATCTTATTATCACGTGTAAAACTAGCCTGATTGCACAATATTTTCGGCCGGTTTCTCGCCAACATATTTTTCCAGCCAAAATATTCAACGCAGGTTAACAACGCTCTTCATAAGGCAGAAGTGACACAGAAGCCACCACAGAACATACATATACAGAAGTCACTAACGTGAAAAATATATCGACAGGTGAAAGAAAAAATATAACTAACTACAACTAAGCGTTGATCCAACTATTAACATATCCATATCAAACTGATAAAATGAACAATTTTGAGACGACCTGTTGTATTCGCAAGTATAACAGTGATACGCGTGTGGCGATGTATCGACTGCGGTGCGGTGCGACCTCTGAAGGCCCACCGAGACGCCGTGCCGCCAGCAGCCGGTGGCTGGGGCAGCCGTG
Organism: Locusta migratoria; assembly: GCA_026315105.1. NCBI lineage: Eukaryota > Metazoa > Arthropoda > Insecta > Orthoptera > Acrididae > Locusta > Locusta migratoria. The sequence goes on from CM048745.1 coordinate 11,021,327, forward strand.
ATGTACAGGGTGTTTCACTAAGTGTGGTGGCCGCGCTAACTTATAAGATAATAGGTGACGGCAAATTTTAATGCGGTAAGTCAACACAAGAAATGTTACACTTTCTGCGGAGCTATGAACATAGTTTATTGTATCATTTTCCAATAGTTTTTTCTATCTTGCATTGGATTCGTTGAAACCAGCCGCGTCCAAATCAATTTAAACTACATTCCTGTCACTGTTAGTTTGGGAGCTACAACCCTTCAAAGTTTCAGGGGCAGATACCACAAACGCTGCGCATAATGCAATGCGCCTTCTAAATGTGGTGCGGCCGAGTTGTAACGTCGCCGGTGTCACGGAACGAGAAGCTTCCTCGATGCGCCGTTAGACTGCCGGCTGTCGCCGCACACGGCCGTATACCCGACAGTTGGAGCCACACAAACAACCGGGGCTCAATATACCACAGTTACTGACATCGTATGACGATGGCATACACGAACAACGAGAACGTTGACATGTTGCTGATGCTCGGCGAGTGCCGACACGATGCCACTGAAGCAGCCACGGCATATGCCGTGAGATATCCTAGGCGTAGAGCCCCGGCAGCCATTACCTTCTTAGGTGCCGAACAACGACTTCAGAAAACAGGCAGCTTGGTAATACGCCGTAGGAACAGACGAAGACCTCCAAGAAGAAGTGAGGAGACGGAGGTGTTTGTTTTAGCTGCACTACAACACGATCCTCATGACTGTCAGCTTACGAGCCGTTGCTGCAGTCGCTGGTGTCAGTCTCACATCTCTGTGGCATATAGTACACGGCCACAGGTCTCACACGTACCGCCTGTCACTGACCCAGGAGGTGCACGGAAACGATTTCCGTGCAAGAGTGACATTCCGTGAGTGGCCCATGCGTAATTTCACGCTGTAGTCTTTACAAAGTGTTATGTTCTCTGATGAGTCCATGTTCACAAATTATGGCGCAGTGAATCGCCATAACATGCACTACTGGGCCGCAGACAATCCTCGGTGGGTACGACATGTCGACCGTCAACGTAGGTGGTCTATTAATGTGTGGTGTGGAATCCTTGGGGATGAAATCATCAGTCCACACTACTTCCCAGGTACACTGACAGGTGAGTTATATCGCGCTTTTATAGCCGACAGTTTGGGTGGTCTCGTTGAACATGTGTGTCTACACACGAGAGTCCATATGTGGATGCAGCACGATGGTCACCCAGCCCAGTCTGCGCGTGCTGTTGTGGAAGAACTAAACAACAGGTTTGCAGGAAGATGGTTGGGGCGCCATGGTCCTCATTCGTGGCCTGTAAGGTCGCCAGATTTAACACCAGTAGATTTCTTTTTGTGGGGATATCTAAAGGATCGTGTTTATGTCACTGAACCGACATCCCCAGATGATCTAAAACGTCGCATCGAGGACGCATGTCGCTCCGTCACACCGGCGATGTTACATCTCGTCCGCAGATCCTTTCGACGGCGCATTGCATTATGCACTGAGGAACATGGACACACATTTGAACATCTGATGTAAGTCAACTTCCCACCGCCATAACATCCATCACCCACCACACAGCCACGTATTATGTACAGCGTGTGGTATCTGCCCCTGAAACTTTGAAGGGTTGTAGCTCACAAACTAACAGTGACAGGATTGTAGTTTAAATTGATTTGGACGCAGCTGGTTTCAACGATTCCAATGCACGATAGAAAAAGTTATTGTTCCATTTAAAAATTATATCTTTGTGCTGTAACTCTGTGGAAAATGATACAATAAACTATATTAATAGCACCGCAAAAAGTGTAACATTTCTTGTGTTGACCTACCGCCTTAAAATTTCCCGTCACCTATTATTTTGTAAGTTACAGAGGCAAACACACTTAGTGAAACACCCTGTATATGCATATACATTGAGGGCAACACGTATCCGTTAAACTGTACAGCGTGATCATACAATGTAAGCTTTCAAAGCTGGCGTCAACTTCATTTAAAACTTCCGGGCTCATAAGCCGTGGTCGATTTGTAAAACGTTCCCCTAACGTTTCATCTTCGGCTGCGGAAGACATCTTCAGAGATAGAGTGGCGAACTGCGCTGATAACTTGAAGGAACGCCGTATATATAGGCGATGCAGAGGGCACCACAAGATATCACGTGACGTCGGCTACGATACTATCTCTGGTATTGCCAACATTCTGAGCAGAGAAGAATCGATTGTCATTTCTCTGGTGTAAAGCAGAAGTCCAAATTCTTTCTAATTCAACAGCTTCCTCTTTCCTGAAGTGTTTTATCCATTACAGCAACTGTTAAGATTATAAATAAATGAATTGCAGCAACCAGTTGCTTGTCGTTATTTATTTTGAACTTCAACGACCGGTTTCGGGCGCTTGAGTGCCCTTCTTCTGGTCTCTATACAGACAAACAAGTGCATAAGGCTATAGAACGTATAAAAGTCGATTACAGAAATATGCAGCAGTTTCGAACCAAATAGAATGTAATAAAGATAAGTTCATATAATGGGATGAAATTAACACTTACATTTTTGTACTGTTGCTTAATAGATAAACATGCCACTAGTGGAATCAACGCTAAGTGCAAAGATTATGGAATGAATAACAGTCAGCTGGTATCAAAGTATCTATGGATGAGGCTTATAGTAAAGGAGTAACGATAAAAAATGGGGGGAAGAAGGCTATGGGAAAACAGTAATACTCAAAGTAGTTGAAGAAAAGCATTACTACTTTGAGTATTACTGTTTTCCCGTAGCCTTCTTCCCCCCATTTTTTATCGTTACTCCTTTACTATAAGCCTCATCCATAGATACTTTGATACCAGCTGACTGTTATTCATTCCATAATCTTTGCACTTAGCGTTGATTCCACTAGTGGCATGTTTATCTATTAAGCAACAGTACAAAAATGTAAGTGTTAATTTCATCCCATTATATGAACTTATCTTTATTACATTCTATTTGGTTCGAAACTGCTGCATATTTCTGTAATCGACTTTTATACGTTCTATAGCCTTATGCACTTGTTTGTCTGTATAGAGACCAGAAGAAGGGCACTCAAGCGCCCGAAACCGGTCGTTGAAGTTCAAAATAAATAACGACAAGCAACTGGTTGCTGCAATTCATTTATTTATAATTCCTCTTTCCTGCTAAAATTATTGCGATGTTTATAGATCTCGATTGCTTCTCTATATGAGCGCGCATTATAGTGCGAAGTTTTTCAGATGACACTAGTCTCATTAAATTTAATTTCGTGGTTGCCTTCTTGTTAAACATGTTACGCTACGGCCGATTTCTCCGTGTGCCTCAAGCGGCAAGTCCTCTTATGTTCGACCAGACGAGTGTTGACGCTTCTTTTTGTAGTTCCAATGTCGACTGATCCACAGCTGCAGGGAATTTTATATACAACTGGCGTATTCGACGGATGTCGTACATCTTTTGCACATCTTAAATATTCTTTTATCTTCGTCGTAGGTCTGAAAATGGTTTCTACCCCATACTTGTCCAGCACTTTTCCAGTGCGGTCTGTAACCGTATTTATGAACGGAAGAAAAACTTTCCCCTTGGGCGGTTGTTGTTCCTTGTTGACAAGTTTTAACCACACCTCTTTTCTGCATGGGATGGTGGTTAGAGTCTTCATGCAGGTAACGATCAGTGTGAGTAGCCTTCCTGTAGACCTTGTAGCCCAACGTCCCGTCCACGTGCTTGATTACAGACACTTCGAGAAAATTCAGCTGCCCGTTGCCCTCTGTCTCCATTATAAATTGTATTCTGGGGTTGATACCATTGAGTTTTGTTAAGAAGGCATCTAATTCCTCTGCACCGCGTGTCCATACCACAAAAGTGTCATCGACATATCGATATCACCTGACTGGCTCCTTATTAGCAGTCTGCAACGCCTGTTGTTCGAACGACTCCATACACAGGTTGGCCATATCTGTTCATAGAACAGATAGAAATGTGATTTCATACCATTTCCTCCATTGCTATGAATCTGAAAATAAAATAAATTTATTTATTTTTTATTAGTGAATTACTATTACTATTTTTTAATTTACCGTTTCATTCCGTTGTCAAGGGCGAGTGCCCGGTTGTCACCAGCAGTAAATTATTTCGTCAATTTAAACTTCAAATTGTGATTTGTTGTTGTTGGAGAGGTCGATATCCCGTTACTAGACTGCTAGAAGGCTGACTGCTCGCGTCCTGTGCTGGCTACAAGCAACTGTTGTCACTGAACGAAGAGTTTCAAGGTTGTTAGAAATTATTCGCTACGACCGGACGTGCTTTCTTCTTTCTGAATTTTGTTGAGTGTATCAACAATAATACATTTCCTTGAGACAATATTGTCTCCTTACACCAAAGGTGTTAAACATAAGGAGAGGCATTGAATTGAAATTTGTGCTGTGGCTGGGATTCGAACCCGGGACCTCCTACTTACTAGTTAGGTAACAGCTAAAAATCCCAGGCCCTGGCGAGGGTCGAACTCGCGATTGGATTGATAATACGGCACTCTACAACTGTGCTACATTTTCTTCTTTTTCTCTATTTTTTGTTTGTCTTTTTTTTCGGAGTAACTGGGGTTTTTGTTTTATTTATTTATTGATATAGTTTATATGACATTTGCCTTTCTCGGCTTCCTTCACCAAGGTAAATAAGGTATATCTTCTAAGGAAAAGATTTGCCCCTCAAGCGTGACGCATAACCTCAGACGTCAACACTGTGTGGAATACACCACTCACTTCTCGATCTCTAAATGGGCATGCAGTGTATAAAAAAGAATGACAACCAACTTAAAAGCCATTGAAAATAATAATTCTCAAATGAAAATAAAAAAAAGACTTGTTATATTTCGTATGTCGTGTCATCATTTTATCGTACTCGTCCAATGTTTTACGACGATAGTGAAATAACTAGAAACTTTTGGAACATATCTTTGTACTTTGGTGTTTTCATTAATTTATGATGTTCCCTTGACAAGTAGTGCAAAAAGTCACAGAGCGATTTACTTTTAAAAATTACGGTGTAGTATACGTAGTTGCCAAGAATCCATGCCTAACTAATGTTTTTTTGCATTAGGGAAGAAAGTCCAGGCCGGATGAAGTATGTGCGTCTTCGGTGTATGGGCTGCTGTTGTTCGGGTTATAAGTGCCAACTTTTATCGTGTTCAATTCCATACTTTATTCTGGTCTCTGCACGTAAATTTATGTGCAACGGTATGAACAAGCTGACTTTTATCACAACATGGCGTCTGTGGAAGGTGTATTTTATGTAGTTTCTCCCCGATAGGGATGACTTCATTTACAACTTCATACCACACGGCTCGAACTTTAGAAGGAAGCGTCCTGTTATGGATATTCTTCCATACGTTTTGCCAAAGGAAAGTTTTACATGTCCTGTGAATCGGATGGGTCGGTTGGTTCGCAGTCAGTGCACGGAACAGTTCCTTCGTCCATCTTGCTTTAAGTAACTCAGTTCCAAACATACGCTGGTTCGCTGCTTGAACGACCTACGTTTCCCGGTGGCGTTCTGTCACCTGGATCGAGACGAGAGAATAAACGTTTCGTCAAAGTGTTCTGGTTGAGTTGTAATACTCTGGTGAGATTGCTGTGCACCGCGCTGGAATACTCCTGACTGCTAGCCCGCGATGACAGCCGAAGCGACCGCACGGACTGCCTCCCTCCCGGGTTCGAATCCCGGCCACAGCGCAAATATTTTAATTCAAGGCCTCTCGTTATCTTTCATACCTTTTGTAGAGTGGTTAGAATTTTGGCATTAGTGCGCAGTTGGTGCCTGTTATTTAATCATCGGACAGCAACGGTTGAAAGGGGCCAATGTCGGCTGGCTTTGGTAATTGTAAGTTGTTACTGTAGCGGAGCTACGGCTCCAATTGTTTTCCTTTCTCAGTTGTACTTGTAACTGGAGTGTCAGTTGTTCCTGACAAATTTATGCTTAATCCTTTCTTCGTGGCTATATTGGCATTGGTGTTTTCATTAAATGTTAAGGTTTATTCCTTAATTTGTCTCGGGTTACTCAGCTTCGGGTGGATTGGTCCCCTGCTGAACTATCAATTGTGCATGTTTTTCAATTGCAAGATGTATTGTGAAAATGTTGCTCAAGTGCCAATGCATGTAGCGGCTATAAATAAATATTTGAAGCTAAATTCGCGCCCAGCTACTTCCCTGCTGCTTTCCTGTTGGCACTCCCCATGCCGGACACCGCTCACAGCCGTGGAAGGGTCCACAGAATGCCATTTCGTTGTGGTGGGGAGTAAATGTGCGAAGGGGGAATCCTGGAAGGGATCGCCAAATGGGCGTTTGTGACCAATAAATTATGTTTCTATCATCATATGCAAATTACCCTGACAAATGGAATATTAAGATTTTCGAATTTAAGTTTGGCCCTGTAATACGCAACACAATCCAGTCTCCTGTATTTTATAAGTATGCTGTACAATATTTTAAACGAGGTTTTTTATACTGATGATTGTAATGCTTTTGTTGTTGTGGTTTATAAGGCAGTGTATTACTAAGTGTGTCCTGTTTCTGATTTGCCGTATACGTGAAAATGGTCATGACTGACCGAAACCAGCTGACAAAACGACGAGAAATTTCGTGATCATTGAAGGCATCAAAGGTGATTACAAACAGCACCACTGAGGCGAATACGCGCCAGGTGCAACTGGTGCGGCTGAAGCGGCAGAGCGTTGCTGGGAGCGGCTGGAGGTCTAGGCGGAAAGCGAGGTCGACTGGACCGCGGCTCAAATACAGGACTCGCTAAAGCAAAGAAGCTTTCCAACTGTATCTCCAACTAAGTAACGAACTTTCTAGTAAACAGATCCAGTCTATGTGGCGTGATATTTAGAACAATATAGAAAAAATCCAAATGAGGCATAGTATAAAGTTTAGTAATTTGATTAATTCTCAAAAAATAAGTATTGTGAAAAGTAAGGTTGGCACTGGGCAACACCGCTTTAATAATTCGATAGCAAACCTCTAACAAACATTCTTTTAAGTGATGACGAAAGTGTTTTGCTCAGTAAAGGCTTACTCAAAATATTAATCAGGATAGTATAACGCGGCTAATAGTGGAAATTTAAAATTGCGTGTCAAGGGGCTAAAATGTCAAAACTTCCAGCAGATGGCACTGCCGATAAAGTAAATACAGCTTTGTTCACTCGACAAAGCTTTTCTCAAATTATTAATCACGAGAATCGCATTTTAAATAATCTAAATGCAAACTTAGATAGAGAAAACGCAATGGTCGTACGTGCAGATAAGGCAAATACAGCAGTTATTATTTAAGAACAGGATTACATTAGGAAGACTTAGGAATTCTTGGCAGAAAACAATGTAACATATGTGCATAGAGATCCTACGGATACGTTTCAGACAGCTTTGCGTAAAAAGAGAGACAGCTCCAATTTCTTGATAAATGATTATCAAAATACATCACTTAAATGATGAATGCAAAACTCCCCCAACTCACATCGCAAATTAAATTTCACAAAGATGGGAAACCAGCGCGTAATTGTAAACAATATGTCATCACCATCTTACAAACTTAATAAATTTCTCAACAACAAACTAAAATCAGTGTATACCTTGAGTACCTATTTTGGGATAAGAAACAGTTTTGAACTCGCGAATGAAATGAAAGATATATATATATATATATATATATATATATATATATACCTGACAACGCCATATTAGCATCCTTAGATGTAAACAATCTATACGGTAGCATAGCAATAAAGGAAACAATTCACATTATTAAACGTACTCTCCCATCTTATAAAAAGATTAGTACGGCAGAATGCATAGAACTTATCGAACTGTTAGAACTCGTCTTAACCTTGTAAGACGACCGTTATTCGTAAAATTAATTTTATCTGAAAGGAGCTAGATACAAGCATACTTTAAACACATAATTCTTGCCGTAAGAACCAGTTAAAGGGTTCGCGTGAACTACTGACTACTTCCTGCAATAGAATCTTGTTCCACGGCCCAAAATTTGGAACTTACTCAAAATTTACTTCAGCAGCAGGAAGACAAAGAGATAGTCGCCGACACACATAGCAGATCACGAGAACTACACAATCATTAATATACAAGCCACCGCGATCTAAACCATTTCACGAAGGCGTCTCGTAGATTTTCTGAAAATGTCTTCGCTCTGTTAAGTCAAGTATTTCGCATATTTTATTCGCCGATCAGAGTGAAGCCAGAAACGACTGATAATTTACTTAGAAATGCGTTCTTAGAGAAAAATAACGAGGCTCATATTGAAGAACCACTACCTACTGCTATTGTGGCGGCTACGCGCACGCACCTCCCTGCGCCGCTGCCGCGGCTGCGTCGCTCTCCACTGCCGGCTGGGCCTCGCGCCTCGCAGCGCGCACCGCGGTCTGCGGCAGTGCATGCAGCGCCGTGCAGGGCCGAGGCAGAGCGCTGGCGAGCGAGCCGTGGCGACAACGCGAGGCACCGGCGAGCCACGTGCTTCCGAAAACCCGTAAAAATACAAAAATTCAATTTCCGGTATGCAACCCTAAGAAATGCGTAGGATGTGGAAGGTTTTACACGGATGGACCAAGTCCAGTCTTCAAAAAACAGAAAAAATGGAATAAATTCAAAGTCGGAGTAAATCGACTAAGAAATACGGCATGCAGCCCCTAGAAAATCGTAGTAATTCGTAAGCAAGTTAATAAAGGGGGTTCTATAAGGCTAGAAGAGATTTTACTGACGGAGACTGAATGCAAAGAGCAAGTTTGGAAAAGAAACAACAGTTTAAAATAGACGGAGAGGATATCACTTATTGCCTGAAGGGCATTGAAACAGACACAGGGGTGCTGGAGGCTTCGTTCTAACAAGGGAATGGTCAGACTTGTCATGTCGAAACCGGTGTTGCTATTTTTACCACTGAGTTAACATTGAGGGAAGTCTGTATGCATATCGTTAGCTGCTGACACGACGTCACATGACATACTTTTATCTAGTATGACATTATATCGCACGGTTTCCGCTCTTAAAACTGCCTGTAATACAACCCCGACGCCATCTAGGGACAAGCTGGCGTTAGCTACGCGCCGCTCTCCTGCCACAGCAGTGAGAGAGCTGATTCGCCCAGTGAAACCGATCGTACGATTATTAGTAAATACGATAATAATAAATTCGTTGACAAATGTAGCTGATATGTTATCTACAATATTCATTCCAAACAGCTATGAATTAGACACAAATACATATACGGTTTAGAACACGTCAAACTTTTATTTCTTGTAATTACCGCAAAAATGCGAAATATTGATACAATATTCAAAACATAGGTTTTTTGTGCACCAAGAACATACAAGCAAAGACGACATATGACAGCCCTGCGAATCACAGACGTTGTTAGACGTCCGTAGACAAAACTCGGCCGGTTTTGGGAAGGCCTAAAATCAGTACCGTATATTTCGAGGAGTGCCACGCATATTTAATCACATTTTAAACCGTGGGGAGGAAAACTGATAATGACGACTGATTGAAACTTGAGAATATTGTCACGGAGGTACATAGGACACTGCAGTGATTTACACACAATAATTTTCTGTGTTAGTTTTCTGTAAAATGCCTTCCACTGGCGGAAAAATTCTCTGTCTAACGGTTGAATTATGTTCGTCGTGGCGGGTGGCATCTGAAGTATCTCTACTTCTTTGTCAACGTGATCTCGAAATACAGCTTTTAATGAATCAGAACTTTTATGACCTGACCACTGCAAGGGTGAAGGTCGGGGTGAGAGTTTAAATAGGGAAAGCTTAATTTTTTAAAACTCGCAACCACCAACTGCGAACCAAATTCCTAAACATGCAAAAACACTGGCACTGTGATTGCTATTGTTTGACTCGTTTTCTAGGGGATAATATCACACGTTCACAGGTTTCCTTCCCTGCATATGATTAACAAAAAAATTCATAATAAAGTCAAGTTCATGAGAGAAAAGGGTGTACTAACTACTATTTTTGAAAACACGTGAAAGTTCACTTGATGTTGTTTATTTCACAATATTAGAACCCTGTGGCTGAAACGTCTGTACGTTGACACATTTATCAAATAAAGTTATAGCTCGTGAGCCCCCAGACAAAATGAATATTTCTTGCAAATTGTTTTCACACCATGTGCCTGTCTCAAACACCGTTCATGTTCATGACTATGTGACGACACGTGTTACACTAACAAAACACAGTCACTTTCATACAGTGCGATGCACAGCTTGTTCCACCGGCTAAATATTCACAACACATAGTAGCACTCGATACAACTTGGTGCAGTCTACGACGAGCAACCACACTTGGCGACTGCCACACAAAAATCTAAAGTCTCCACCTGGAGGTCCACATGGTGACTGCGTAGAGCGACGCCGTTCGGCCAGCTACCCCACTTGCTCCCGACTCGTCACTTCCTGCCCTCGCGCTCAGCCTATACATTTCTAAAACTTTACTTAAAATCAAAATAATTACACTACACATTAAACAAATTTCTTATGTTTTTATATTACTACACACATCCTTTGCACTATTTAATACAATCGTGCAATTTCTTATATCACAGATAAGTGATTTAACTGAATATTTCAAGATAAAATACACAAGATTAATTGAAAATAAAATGAGAAGTAATTAACATATTACTTTTATAAACAAACATTTCCATGCTAGTTGTGTAACTGTCTTGTATTCATTGGTAATTTATTACTTTTCATTGTCAATTAAACATATTACGTCAGATGTGACTATAGCAGCTAATGTATTGTTTATTTGTCAACAGACTATTTTGTAATGAGGGCCTTAAAGGTTTCTAACTGCATCGTATTACTTCAAATGCAAGTAGTATTAGAATATTTTATTACACGCTGTGCACTGCACTGCACCTGGCACTCGCCATTGTCCCTCTCTCCCCTCACCGGAAACGAAACTGGAAAATCCTAAAGTGGAACAAGCCACCAACGTCGGCCTGCTCGCTGGCCTCTCGTCAGCTACAAGCACACAGCAAATCTCAACGTGGAGAATTTCTACCTTTGGCCTAACTATAAATGTTGTCACCCAACTGCGTACATACATTGCTACCATAATTAATAAGATTAAAACTGTGTAACATTTAGTGCATTGGCATGCTCAATGTTTGCAGTGAACTTCATACTGTTTAATTATCAAATGCTATTAATTACCAATATTTCTATTGGGCGGTAATCTCACACCACGAATCTAAAAGGAGAGGAATTTGTTCCCGCAAAACGGAAAAAGAGCATGACGCATGAAAAGTGTAACGTTATCATTTCCCATTTTTAGGCTTCGATGCGTCCTGCACAATATTTTCGGCGTAGAACATTGTTTGTTTGACACGTGGTCCAAAACGTTCAGTTGGTTCTTGAAGACAGACATATAGTTTAGGCAGCAATGAACCATCCAGACTAGTTATGGGCATTATAGTGTGTGAATGGGTGAGTGCAGTCGTGGACTGCGCAATTGCCTCAATATGTTTTTCCCCTTCGAATGGCAGCAATTGCCTCAATATGTTTTTCCCATTTGAATGGCAGTGTTCTTTTCGCTCGCATTTCTATTTGAAAATCTGACTGATTTGCATGGTGAACGTAAGATTGACTAAACCTGGCGATCTTATTTTTTGCAGTCGTAAGAAAAGCTTCTATCATTTCCATTTGAGTCACTTTATTTTCCGACCTGTTTCTCGATACAAATTTTGTTATTTTTCGTGCCACAATGTTATGTGATCTTTTGAAGCGACTAATCCAACTTTGAAAAGCTGTAAATTCTTTAGCTCCTATCGCTTTGGCAATCTCTAACGCCCATTCACGCAAAGTTGTGTCGCTGACACTCAATGACTATCGTCTGGCATCGGTAAATTGCTCTAAAGTCGCGCATTTATCTACGTTGCAATTTCCAGTCGACTCTTACGTCTTCCAGCAACTTCCTTTTTCCATCTATACAATTCACGTTGAGAACGGACAAAGCGATACCTATTTTGAACAGTACTGACACTTAGGCGTTTCTTACCACTTTCGTTCAACCAATACTTCACCGTTTCTATTTTTTTCTTCTTTGATAATGTAATTGTAGTTGCTGGTGTTGCTTTCGGAGATAATTGATGATCGTACGTGGCACTATAACTCGAAGAATCTTCATGTGTGCTACTTTCTTCCGTTTCATCGCCGTCTGTAGATTCACTGTCTGAAATATCGAGTGTTTCAGTCGTTTCTAGCCACATGTCTGCGCTATTTACATGCTCGTCTAGAAGTTTAACTACCAATTCGCACATCATATAGTCTTCACGCGTGTTTTCTATTGCTTGCTTCATTTGGCGTCTGTGGTATATCTCCATGGCAAGCAGCAAAACATTTACAGTGTATGCCATCACCCGTGAGGGTAGATTGAATGTTCACCGTAAAGTGGCTTGCGGAGTATAGATGTTAATGTACAGAATATCTTTCACATCTCCAACCAGTTTCAGGACGGTATGTTTCGAAATACGTACCAGAAATAAAAAGAAAGCGCATGCCATAGAAATTAATATTCGTGTACCCTTTCCACCAAAGCCGTGCAACGATATTTCTGTTTGGTGAGCGCCGCGATAGACGGCCGCACCTCCCGACCGTGCGCACAACGCTCACCATAGCAACAGCTCGCGACTCGCCATTTCCAGGGGTGGCCAGCCGTCACCGCAAGCGCCCAGCAGGAAAAACAGCCATTTTCGTGATTCTTTTTAGGTGACTTCCAGGTAATGTCAGCAGCTAACATTCTGCATACAGACTTCCTTCAATGTTAACTAACGGTTCATATAAAACACTTCATTCAGCCAAGATCGCTAAAAATTAATGTCTTTTAACTTTAACTAACAGTGTTAAAAAAAAGCAATACATGTTTCGGCATGGTAATTCTGATCATTCCACACACCATGTGGAGTACATATTACTCGTGGAAGGAGAAAACAGAAAGGAATATTGCCGCGAGACACCATCTACACCGACTGCCAGCGTGGCGCAGGGATAGCGTCACCGACTGCTGTGCTGAAGGTCGCCGGTTCAACCCCGCCCGCGGAAAAAAAAAAAAAAAAAAAATTCTTTGTAATTAACAATTCCAGAATTTTCTACATCTCGCTTATGTTCACTTGTCAATTCTACTTGTTTCTTATGTTAACTGTTCTTCTAATTTCTGGTACATTCTGTCTGTGTATAATTAGCAGAGCACTCTGCCCGAGAGGCAGTCAGTGCTGCGTGTATGTTAAGTTCGGAATAAACGTGCTTTCAGTATAAGTGCTCTGTTCAGTTGCCTTCGAAGTCAAGCCTGCTCCCATTTCAACGCGACATTGTTTGGTGGAGGCGCCGGGTACACTGTGCAACAGCTGCATCAGCGTGGCTCCGATTAGGCAACGTAAAAGCCGTCGCCTACACGGACTGGAGCCGGAATACAAGGGATACACCGAGTACGTCCTTCCAAGAGTCCGTATCATCAGAAGAACGATGGACACGAAACCAACGGTAAACCAGCTGCACATAAGACACCCGTCAGTGTTTTCTGGAGACGCTGGACAGGATCCCAACAAATGGCTAAAAGGGTTCGACAGAGTCGCCAAGTACAACAGATGGGATCATACGATGTGCTTGGCCAACGTTTACTTCTACCTGGACGGAACAGCACAGCAATGGTTTGAAAACAACGAAGACAAGTTGAATGACTGGGAGACGTTCCAGGAGGAACTGAAGAAAACGTTTGGAGACCGCCAGCGACAAATCCGCTCGGCGGAAGAACAACTGAAGAAGCGGGCCCAACGACATGGTGAGCCGACACAGTCGTAAATACAGAATGTTTTGGCCCTGTGTAACACAGTGAATCCGAATATGACTGAGGCCGACAAATCAACGCAACTGATGAAGAGTATTACAGAAGACATGTACCAAGATCTTCTGATAAAAGACGTCGCTATGACAAAAGAGTTCATCAAGTGGTGCCAGCGTATTGAAGAGATGCAGCAAAGGAATTACAACAATGCATGGCAGCCGGGACTATTAGACCGAGCGAGCATCAGATTATGGCCATGGATGTGAATCCTGTAAGTCACGAGGGAGCAGACGCCGATGAGGAAGAGGTATTTCAGACATTAGCTCCTGTCTGCCCCGCCAATCGCACCCGACGTGAAGAACGCCGTTGCCCTGCTATGACTTACGCTGCAGCCGCCAAACGGCAGCCCATGAACCGGCCGACGCGACCACAGCCGACTCCTCCGGTAACTATGACGCCCCGCAGAAGAACAGACGTCTGGAGGACAGAAGACAACACACCACTGTGTTTCCGCTGTGGACGCTACTGCAGAGAGAGGAGGCGAGTATCCGACGATTATTTTGCCGCAAGACGTCAGCATCAGGACGCTCCCCGACGCGCCCAGCCGTTCACCGTCGCCGTACAGAGGTACCAGCCGCTCCCCTAGCCGCCGCGCCCAGGAAAACTAAGCAAGGCCACCATCTACGGAGGCGAGGCCGCCGCAGATGGAAATCCTCCATGGACGACAGTCGTTAAGATGTCGGGAAATCTCATCGACGTCATAATCGACGGCCAATCTGTCCGGGCACTTGTTGATTCAGGAGCGTCTTTTTCTGTAGTGTAGGATAATTACCACCGCACACTAAAGAAGACAATGTTCTCTGATACGGAGGCAACGGTGCTGAAGGTCGCGAATGGAAAGTACGTTCATCCAGCAGGAACTTGTGTCGCAAGAATAACCATCAACAACAGGACGCAGCCGTTTGAATTTGTTCAAATTCAAATGTTCAAATGTTTGTTAAGCTTATGGGACTTAACTACGGGGTCATCAGTCCCTAAACTTACAAACTACTTATCAACTACTTACAAACTAGGACGGCAGAAATATCCATGCCCGAGGGGGGATTCGAACCCCCGACCGTAGTGGCCGTGCTGACCGTGACTGGAGCGCCTCAGTCACCTCGGCCACCGCGGCCGGCGTTTGAATTTGTCGTGTTAACAGAATGTAGTCACAATGTCATCCTCGGATGGGACTTCCTTCAGGCATCCCAAGCTATCATTGACTGTGGAAGATCTGAGCTGCAAATTGAAAAAGTTGTTCCGACGGATACACGTAATACAGAATTTTCTGGGAAGTTATTTGCCGTTGACAGTGTGACGATCCCGCCGTTGACGATGAGAAGAGTTGCAGTCACAAACACAGATGAGGGATTACTCTGTGAAGTGCTTATTGATAGTTTTTGGCCTCGTCGCCGCTTTTGTGTCTCGTTTCCGTCGTAGATGTCGGTGGCCGAGTAGAAAGTCCGACACAGGAATAAAGGATGCACGCTTGTGCAGGTAGGAGGTGACCAGCTAGTGGGACAGCAGAAACTAGAAACACTAGAGTGAATTAGAATGAGATATATATTTCTTAGAGACTTAGTAATACTTAACTTTTACATAGCTCAGTACTGCAGATTGCTGATACATAGGTGAGCTACAGGCCTGCCTAGTGCCTGTCCGATAGCCACTGGTGCCTATCTGATTCCGAAGTGTTAACTGGTTCCTATGTCAGTCCCAAGTGAACGATGTCGTTCAGTGGTGGCCACGAGCGGAATTGCAGCAGAGGGCGCTCGTGGCTGACGTCGTAAGAATGCCGCGCCGTGCGTGCATGGCGGCGCGCGGCGAAAGTAGGTGGCGCGCACTTTGGACTTGTGCGACACCACACCCCTCCCCCCCCCCCCCCAAACCGCCGCGTCGTCATGGCGTAGGGCTGAGGGCCACGGCGACGGCACTGGGAGGAGGGCCTGGGCGGGGGCGTTACTGGTGGGACGGACGTCGTAGCTGAGGCTGGGATCGAGACGCCGTCCGCGCCCCGGTATACACCTTACGATCCCCCGGGAACCCCACCAAAACCAGGGGAAGGGCGCACGCCTCCGCGCAGAGGGAGCAGGTCATCTTCTTCTGAGGTGCGTGGCCCAGGCGGCCGGGGCACGCACGGTCCAAGAGTCGCTCTCGTTGACGCTGGCAGCTGAGGTGGCGACGGAGGCGGAGGGGCCGACAGCGTAGGAGGCGCATCGACATCCATCGGGACGATCTCGTAGTCCGGGGACGCTCGACTCGTCGACGAACGATATGGCTGTGCTCCCTGGCGGTGAACTGGGTCTGGAATCAAGAAACCCGAGACAGGATAGCGCGGCCTGTGCAGGCGCAATTGGTTTGCGTGGCGCCGCAGCTCCGACCCTGTGGAAGAACGTACAACATACATATTGCGACCGAGCACGCGCTGAATGGTGCCCGGTAACCAACGTTTCTTCCCAGCAAATACCTTGTACAGCACCGGCGTCGAAACCTGAAAACGCGTAGCGCCATACGAACCGACTCGGTGCGTGGGAGGCTGCAGCAGGTAAAGGAGAGTGCGGTGACGGCGGCCGTGTAGCAGCTCGGCAGGAGACGGGCCGTCACGTGGCATGCACCGATACGTAGACAGGAAAATTTGAAGAGCTTGCTGCCTGGAGTGCTGACCTTTCATCTCTTCCATATGAGACTTGAATGTTCGAACGAAACGTTCTGCTTCACCATTGGACTGAGGGTGAAAAGGTGCGATGGTGATATGCTGAATGCCATTCACACAACAAAACTGTTGAAATTCCGCACTAACAAACTGAGGTCCATTGTCACTGACGATAGTTTCAGGCAAACCTTCGATGCAAAACACTGATGTTAAGGCACTGATTGTACTAGACGCCGTCGTTGAGTTCATGGCAAACACAAAAGGAAACTTGCTGAAAGCGTCTACAACGATTAACCAGCGCGTATTCCAGAAAGGTCCGGGAAAGTCAATATGTAAACGTTGCCATGGTCCCTTGGGGCGTGGCCAGTCTGAGAAACGTTGCGGAGGAGCCGCCTGATGCTCCGCACAAACTGTACACTGTGACGTCATGCTCTCTATCTGGGCGTCCATACCAACCCAGGTACAATGACGTCTGGCCAATTGCTTTGTCCTAACAATACCCCAATGTCCTTGATGCAGGAGGCATAACACTTCTCGTTGCAGGGAACGAGGAACAATCACTCTTGTTTGGTCGTTGTCCGTATGTAACAACAGAACACCCTGACTTAAAGATAATGCATGACGTTGTGCAAAATAACGTCGAACCAGAGGCCGCTCAATGTCTTTGGCTCCGGCAGGCCAACCAAAGCGAACAAAACGTGCTACCACACTTAGGTCTGCATCCGCCGCTGTTTCCTGTGCAACCCGACGAGACTTGAAAGGGAAATCTGCGATAGCGGAAGCATCTCTGGAGTCTATCTGACAACATGCCCTTTCGAAAGAATCAAATGACACATCCTCGCCAACCGGAAGTCGGGAAAGTGTGTCCGCGTTGGCGTGTTTAGTGGTAGGTCGGTATAAACTCTCATACTGATAATTAGACAGTATTAAGGACCATCTCTGAAGCTTTTGTGCCGTACGTGACGGAATTGGTTTTGTGGGTGGGAACAATGACGTGAGAGGCTTGTGGTCAGTCAACAAATAGAATTTTCTGCCATAGAGATAATGATGAAACTTTGTGACGCCGTAAATGATTGCTAAGGCCTCCTTTCCTATCTGACTGTAATTCTGTTGCGTTGGCGTCAGTAGCTTGGATGCAAAGGCAATAGGACGATCGTGAGTACCAATACGATGTGACAATATTGCATCCACTGCTAGCACTACAGGCTTCTGGGGGTCAAAGGGAATCAAACATGCATCACTGAGTAGTGCAGACTTTAATTTGTCAAAGGCAACTTGGCAATCATTAGACCATACAAAAGGAACATTCTTCCTTCGTAAGCGATGTAGTGGAGCTGCAATTTGAGAGGCATTGGGAATGAATCTGAAATAATAGTAAAGCTTTCCCATTACTGCTTGCAATTCGTGCACATTCTTAGGAGGAGGCAAGTCTTTGATTGCTCGAAGATGTGATTGTAAGGAATGGATTCCTTGGGCATTAATCACATGGCCTAGGTACTCTAGTTCAGTTTGAAAAAACGAACACTTTGCTTTATTACAACATAGACCTGCTGCAGTCAAAACTTTGAAAAGGCACTCGAGGTTTGATAAATGTTCTTCAGCTGTGCGCTCTGAGACCACAATATCATCTAAGTAGTTCGAACAGCACGGTACAGAAACTGTCAGCTGTTCCAAGAAACGCTGAAAAATAGCAGGGGCGGAAGAACTGCCAAAGGGTAGGCGTTGAAATTGAAAAAGGCCCATGTGAGTATTAATGACGAAAAACTTTTTTGACTCGTCATCAAGTGGAATCTGTAAGTATGCCTCTGCTAAATCAATCTTGGAAAAGAAGCGAGACTGTCCTAATTTGTCCATTAGTTCGTCAGGTCTGGGAAGGGGATAAGTGACTACAATTGTTTGACTGTTCACTGTTGATTTGAAGTCCGCACAGAGACGAAGTTTTCCTGACGGCTTGGGTATAATTACTATAGGCGAGGCCCACTGACTCGCAGAAACAGGAGAAATCACACCACTATCCTGTCAACATTTAAGTTCTGCAGCAACATTATCACGAATTGCGATGCCACGAAGTCTTTTGCACAACCTAGTTCCGGCGAAAACAAGTCACTATATTTCTCACACAATGCATTTATTTTGTCCTGAGGCACTACTGACGAAATTTGAAGCACATCTCTTTGAATTGATAAACCAAACAAGTCAAATGCATCTAGTCCAAAAATGTTCTGTGTAGATTTGGCCTGAAGAAGTACAAAAGAAACTGTTTTTGTTACATCTTGGAAAGAGGCGGGAAGGCTACACGTTCCTAGCACGGGAATATTTTGACCTGTATATGATGTTAGCACTTATTGAGACGGCGACAATTTTGGCGAATCCAGAAGTTCATAAGTATCTTTATTTATTAATGTGACAGCGGAACCAGTATCAAGCTGAAATTTCACAGTCTTATTTTCTAGGCAAAGACTCACAAAAAGTTTTTGCTTGTGGCGCTCGACAGGTGCGTGAATGTGGGCAACGTCTGATACTGCTTGTTTTCTGCGCTTGCGCATGCGTGGGCCGTGTAGTGAAGTAAGCAGCGCAGAATCGACACACAGCGGATTAACAACACTGTCACTAGATGGCACTACCGCCGGATCGGCGTCCGCATAATGTGAGGCTGCTGCACTACAATTACTTTGAGTAGCTACATCAAGTCTACTGTCACTAGCTACACAGTACTGGGCACTTTTACAAGGAGAAGTTGTAGAAGGCACTAGTTTCACTACAGGATTGCACTGTACATAGTCATTTTGCTTGTCCCGAACCCTTTTCCGTTGCACAGATTTACGCACTCGACGACGCCTGCTACATGGCTCACTACATAGTTTTGCCGTAGGCGCAGAAAAATTGTCTTGCATTTGAGAGTCAAGTAAAGCACTGTTCAATTCCACAGCATCTATGACATTGGCAGCATGAACTGTTCATGCACTTGGCAAAGTGCTGTTTCTAACGGTACCGTTCTTTGAATTTACATTCTGCATACACACGGACTGTACATGTCCTGATTTTCCACATTGATAACAGATCGCGTTGTGACTAGGGCATTGCGCACTGAGGGCAAGACTTACGAACATTTTTCTGAAAAGAACGTCGGGGTCCGTTTGTCAAATTACTTTGCCTAACACGACGATGCGACCTTTGTGTCGCACTATTACACTGCCTGTTGAGCACGGCCGGTAGAATTTAAAGAATCACTAGTGCTATACTGAGAATTACAGCAAGGAAAGCATCTGTTACAGCGCACTGCATTAACACTGTGGCTTTGCATTTCTACATCTGCTAAGTCAAAGGTATCATGCGCTTCAATAAGCTGCAGTACACTGTCTAATGAAGGGTCAGGCTGTTTTAGAATTGCTACCCTAATTCTGGGGTCCTGAATGTTCTGTGTGATAGCGTCTCTCAACATCACGTCACTATAAGAAAGTCCAAAAGAGCAAGTAAATTTACATTTGCGGGTTAAGCCCTTCAATTCAGTGATCCATTCCTGGTGTGACGGCTCAGGTAATTTTTTTAAGTCTGAAAAATCGGTACCGCGCCGCTGCTACGAGAACTTTTCTCTCATAATGAGCATTCAGTGCCTCTACTATTTGTTCAAAGTCTACATCGCGAGGAGATGCGTGGGGGTAAAGATTCTGCAGTAATACGAAGGTTATAGTGCCCACAATAGAGAGGAACAAATGTTTGACAGTCTGACCTGCAATATGATGACCCGCGAAGAGTTCTTTAAAGTGGACCCAATAATCACTCCATTCTTCCTCACGTTTGTTGTACTGGCAAAACTTAGGAAGCAGTGTGGCGGTAGACGTTGGCGGCTGATGCCACAGCTGTTGTTGTTGGAGAGCCGCCTGTGCCGTTAACTGCGACACCGCTTGGAGTAGTTGTGTGATTTGCACTCTCTGTAACTGAATAATTTCCAATAAGTTTGGGTTCGGGGTAGTGGCCATGCTGACCGATTAGGCACCTCGCATACAAGTAAATTAGTAAGAAACACAAATGCAATATGAAAGAAGACTCTCTGCAACAAAAAAGTCCACAAAACATGTAACTGAATAAGTTCCCCCAAAATTCTTATAATAAGGGTGGGTGGGCGGGAGCAATTTCTGCGTGCTCCGACTGCTGTTGTCTGGCTGCTGCAAGCTGGCTGGTCCACGGTTCTTCTATCACTACTCGTCGTCACTTTTGTATCCCAGCCTCGTCGCCACTTTTCTTTCCCAGCCTCGTCGCCGCTTTTGTGTCTCGTTTCCATCGTAGGTGTCAGTGGCCAAGTAGAAAGACCAACACAGCAATAAAGGATGCACGCTTGTGCAGGTAGGAGGTGACCAGCCAGTGGGACAGCAGAAACTATAAAACCAATCCAGGATGGTGAGCTCAACGTCATCAATGAAGACCCATGCTCTGCTGTTAGTACAGACAATATGCTGGAGGAAACAAACGTGGAACCGCCAATAGGGCCCCGACTGACCAAGGAACAATGCCAGCGGGTGTTGGCTATACCACGTCAATTTTCGGGCGCATTCACACCTCAGCAGGAGAAAAGTCAGACGAAACGGCCCACGATAAAGCACCGTATTAATACTGGGGACCATCCACCAATTAGCCAGCGTTCGTATAGAGTGTCGCCAGCTGAAAGACGGATAATTCGGGAGGAAGTGGAGAAGATGTTGCGAGATGACATTATTCAACCTTCAGAGAGTCCTTGGTCGTCTCCAGTGGTCCTCGTAAAGAAGAAGGATGGCACGTGGCGATTCTGTGTCGATTATCGGCGACTGAACAAAATCACAAAGAAAGATGTCTACCCACTACCGCGCATTGACGACAACTTAGACTGCTTGAAAGGAGCTACCTACTTCTCAGCTATGGACATGCAGACAGGTTACTGGCAAATCGAGGTTGACGAAGCTGACGGCTTTTATTACACCTGACGGCCTCTATGAATTTAAAGTAATGCCATTTGGATTATGTAATGCTCCGGCCACATTCGAACGCATGATGGACAACTTGCTTCAACACCTTAAGTCGACGACTTGTCTTTGCTACTTAGATGACATTGTCGTTTTCTCGAAAACATTTGAAGAACATCTGAGTCGCCTGTCAACTGTGTTGAAGTGTGTTGAGACTGCAGGACTCCCCCTCAATCCAAAGAAGTGCCTTTTCGTCGCCAAAGAGATAAAAATCCTGGGGCACCTAGTCAACGGAGATGGTGTCCGTCCTGATCCAGATAAAGTAAGGGCAGTCACAGAATTTCCAACTCCTCAGCACATTCGTCATGTGAGAAGTTTTCTCGGACTGTGCTCATACTAACGACGTTTCATAAAAGGATTTTGTAACAAGGCACATCCATTACAAGAACTTCTGCAGGGAGACGCCAAGTTTTACTGGGATGAGATAAAAGAAAGACCTTTCCGGCCCCTTAAGGAGGCTCTAACTTCCGCACCAGTGCTAGCCTTGTGCGACGAGAATGCAGAAACTGAACTTCACACAGACGCCACTGGTTATGGGATTGGGGCAGTGCTTGTACAAGTTCAGGAAGGTGCTGAAAAAGTGATAGCCTATGCATCAAGAGTACTCTCAAAGTCCGAGATAAGCTACTCTACAACTGAAAAAGAATGTCTCGCGGTTATCTTGGCTATCAACAAGTTCCGGCCGTATTTATTCGGCAAACCATTCACCGTCGTGACAGACCACCATTCTTGTGTTGGCTGACTAGCTTGAAGGGTCCATCAGGTCGACTAGCAAGATGGGCACTAAGACTCCAAGGCTACGATGTCACAGTGGTATTCTAGAACGGGCGCAAACACAAGAATGCCGACTGCCTTTCGAGGAATCCATTAGTGGAACACAACAGCAGTAATGAAATTTCAGCCCTCACTAAATTAGATGACTCTACAGCTGAAAAGAGAGAAGATCCGGCACTATTAAAAACGATAGAGGCGTTGGAGAAAGGAGAACCGACCAATGGAGAGTTCCAACTTATAAACGGAACATTGTATAAGAGCAACTACGATCCACTGGGCCCCAAATGACTAATGGTCGTTCCAGCTCATCATTCTCAAATATTTCCACGATGCTCCAATATCCGGTCATCTGGGATGCGCGAAGACCCGAGACAGGATCAGACGCAGGTATTACTGGAAAGATCTCTACCGATCTGTCAAGCACTATGTGAGTCACTGTAAAGAGTGCCAGCGACGGAAGCATGTGCCGCAATTACCTCCAGGACATCTCGTACCGATTCCGCCGGCAGCAGCTCCATTCCACCGAGTTGGAATCGATCTTTTAGGGAGGTTCCCGAAGTCTACAACCGGTAACCGATGGATAATAGTCTGCACTGACTACCTCGCACGTTACGCTGTCACCAAACCTATGCCGACTGCAGAAGCTCAAGAGATAGCTAAATTCCTTGTAGAAGACATTATTTTGAAGCATGTAGCACCACGTGTCATTATATCTGATCGGGAAAAGTATTCCAGTCAAAACTAGTATCAGAGGTAATGTCACGGTGCGGCATTGTCCACAGAATGACAACTGCATACCATTCTCAGACACATGGTCTTACGGAACGTTTTAACAAGACGTTAGCCGATATGCTGTCGATGTACGTCGATGTCGAGAAGAAAGATTGGGATACAATTCTGCCAGTCGTGACATACAATACTGAAAGACAAGACACCACAGGCTTCACGTCGTTTTTCCTGCTCCATGGCCGTGAAGCTGAGACGACAATGGATACGCTGTTCCCGTTCCAACCGGATGACACTCAAGATGATTATGTTAAACAGCTCATCACCATGGTCGAAGAAGCAAGACAGCTGGCTCGCATACGGACACTGGATGCCAAGGAGAAGGACCGGCAGTGGTATAACGACAGGCACCGAACTGTTGTGTACAGGCCAGGAGATCCGGTATGGACTTTTACCCTGTACGGAAGGTTGGACTGTCAGAAACGTTATTGAAGTGATTCTTTGGTCCGTATCGTGTCATACACCGCCTGTCAGACATCACATACGAATTTGAGAATTATGAACCGTCGTCGAAACGACAAAAACGAAGAGACATTGTTCACGTCCTGCACATGAAGCCTTACTACAATCCTGAAGAGCAAGTAGGCGACAATGGCTTTTTGTTCACGGAACCTAAGGACGATAATGTTACTGATGAAGTCACTACAGGAACGTCTGTCATCGATAATCACGGAAAGGGGAAGGATTCTCTTGAACTGCCATATAGAGGACCCATGACAAGGTCAAGTTCCAGGACATTGCAGCTGGCTCCACAGGGAGCGTAACAGCAGGTCGCTGTTTTTCCAGGAGGGGGAGCAATGCCGCGAGACACCATGTAAACCGACTGCTGGTGTGGCGCAGTGAATAGCGTCACTGACTGCGGTGCTGAAGGTCACTGGTTCAATCCCGCCCTCTGCCAAAAAAATTATTTCTTTGTAATTAAAAATTCCAGAATGTTCTACATCTCTCTTATGTTCACTTGTAAATTCTATATGTTTCTTATGTTAACTGTTCTTCTAATTTCTGGTAAATTCTGTCTGTGTATAAATAGCAGAGCTCTCTGCCCAAGAGGCAGTCAGTGCTGCATGTATGTTAAGTTCGTAATAAACGTGCTTTCGGTATAAGTGCTGTGTTTAGTTGCCTTAGAAGTCAAGCCTGCTTCCATTTCAACAAGACAATATGTCACACGCACTACACAGAATGAAAATATTCCCGCACATTACTCGCATCCCACAAAGCTAGAAAGAAATTAAACACCGCCAGCTAGTCTCACAAAAGTTACCGATTCTCAGGTGTTATCACACCAAATTAGATATATTCATGGAGTTTACCTATGCAAATTCACCGAAATGAAATTGAATATACTTCCTTACATGATCGGAGAAACTTATTCTGACAAATAAACCTAAGTTGTGAAGTCTAACTTGAACAAATCAGATAACGAATCGCTAGCATTTCAAGGGAGGAAAGAAAATCAGAACGTCTTACCAGGTCGAAGCGCAGCCCCAGAGTGCCAAGTCGGACAGTGAGTCGCCGCCAGGGCCGGAAATCGGTAAAAACCCAAGGAAACCGAGCTGCCGAGGCTCGCTACCGGCCATTGCCAACCCGACTTGTAACCAAAGGGTGGAGGTTGGTAACGACTACCTATCGACACGAAGGCAGAGAAACACTAGTAGCGAGCAGCCGGCAGCCGACGACGAACATTCTCATACATACACTGAGACTCCCCTGCTAGAAGATGCTCATACATGCACATACAGAATAAACCAAGTACCATTCTCACAGGGACAGAGGCGTAACGGAGAAACCGTTCATATAGCCACATCCATAGACACAATGATAAATTATTAGCGTAATAAAATCCCAGCAATATTAACAAGGCATTACAGAATGTAACATTTAAAAACATGAAATGAAATGCTGTTCCTCATGCCTCCAAAAGTCTGTCTAGTGAACATAGTTAAATTACAACGTTAAAAACCTAGGGAAGACGGCAGACAGACGTCTTTCAACCACAACATTTTTACCTGCAACAACAAACTATAGTCTCAAAAAGATGGGCTTGGGATGGGTAGCAGCCTGGCAGGTACTTTAGCAGATATTTTTATGAATGACTTAGAATGGAAATTGTTTGCTAAATTTCTACAGCTGAAAGATGAAACAATTTAGTATAATGGTTATGTTGACGACTTTTATTGCTGATACAGGGTGACACTAATTATGTTAAAAAATTCGCTGAGGCAGTAGGTAACATCCACCCTAAAATAATTTTTACTACCGACATAGAAGAGGAAAATGCGATCAAGTACTTGTATCTGACAACAAGCATACATTTTCATTTTTTAGAAAACCTAGTTGCACAGAAGGTATTATCAATGTTAGTTCATAACATCCACCACAACATAAGAAACGTTTTTTCACCTGTATGCTTCATTGGCTATTGAGGTTACCCCTGGATAACAAGGAAATACATAAATAACTCAGCATTTTGAAACAAGTTACGATAGTTAATGGTTTTACACCAAACGGTGCTATGCGCGCATACAATAGTATAAAGAAACAAAAGGATAATAACAACAGACACAGGAACGTAGGCCAAACTAAGAAAGGAAGAATGGAAACCATTCTAGTGAAATTTCATGGTCTGGTGTCTCAACAAATAGAAAAATGATGTAGAAAATCCAACGTTAGATGTGATTTTCAAGTCGACAGCAGACTTAAACTTCGTGTGAAGCATAAATTAAGAAACGCACGTGACAAATTAGATAGCTTTGGAGTGTACAAAATTGTTTGTAATAATTGTGATAAATATTATATCGGTCAAAGCGGTCGTTCATTCAGTATCCACTGTAAGGAGCATCTACAGCCCAGTAACGAAACTGCTCTAGGATTGCATTTAGCGGAGACTGGTCATACTATAAGATGTATATTCTGCACCAAGCAAAAGAGGCCGTACTTCTAGAAGAGCTGGCAATTTATGAAGCTATAGAGCGAGAGCCAGACAAATTGCTGAATGGACAGGGCCATTTTGTACGCAATGCAAAGTCCTGCTTTGAGCACAAGACGGCTCGCTTGTTCATAGCTGGCCCTGTGGTGATCAAGATGTGCAACTGAGGGCACCCTCTGTGGCTGCCTGCCCAGGGCTTCGCATGTCAGCGTGCGGCGTCCGTTTCTGATGCGCCGCGTCCTCTTCAGACATCTACACATTTTCATACTCACACAGTTCATTACAGTTTTTAGTTGCACATTTTTGTAAACTAACATAAGAGATCCTTTCTCGCAAAACATTTTTATCTTCAGTAGAATTAAATTAAAGGTGAATATGTTAAGGACGAACAGTAACGACAAATTACTAGTAAACAGGTACTGAACTACAGTTTGTAGGTTGTTTGCAGATGAAGCCGTCATTTACCGTCTAGTAAAATCATCTGATGATCAAAACCAACTGCACAACAATCTGAATAAGATATCACTGTGGTGTAAAAATTGGCAGTTGACTCTAAATAATGAGAAGTGTCAAGTCGTCCACATGAGTACGAAAAGAAATCCGTTAAACTTTGTTTACAAGATAAATCAATCAAAAGTGAAGGCCGTAAATCCACAAAATACCTAGGAATTACTATTACTTCAGACTTAAAATGGAAAGAACGCGTAAATAATGTCGTGCGAAAGGCGAACCAGAGACTGCGTTTTATTTACAGAACCCTTAAAAGATGCAACAGAACTACAAAAGAAACAGCATACACTATACTTGTCCGTCCATTTTTGGAGTATTGCTTCCCGGTGTGGGATCCTTATCAGGTGGGTTTGACGGAGGACATCGAAAGAGTCCGAAGAAGAGCAGCTCGTTTCGTATTGTCACGATACAGGGGAGACAGCGTTACGGAAATGATACAGGATCAGGGATGGGAATTTTTGTATCCCTGCCTCGTCGCCGCTTTTGAGTCTCGTTTCCGTCGTAGGTGTCGGTGGCCGAGTGGAATGAGACCGACACAGGAATAAAGATAGCACGCTGGTGCAGGTACGGAGGGGAGCAGCCAGAAACTAGAAACACTAGAGTAAATTAGAAGGAGATATATATTGACATAGTTCAGCTAGAGGTCTGCCTGGTGCCTGTACGATAGCCAAGTCTTCACTGGTGCCTATCTGATTCCGATGTGTTCGCTGGTTCCTATCTCAGTCCCAAGTGAACGATATCGTTCAGAGGTGGCCACGAGCGGAGTTGTCGCAGAGGGCGCTCGTGGCTGACGTCGTAAGAACGCCGCGCCGTGCGTGCATGGGGGCGCGCGGCGAAAGTAGGTAGCGCGTACTTTGTACTTGTGCGACGCCACAGGAATCATTACAACAATGGCGCTTATCGCTGCGGCGTGGGTTACTTACGAAACTCCAATCGCCAACATTCTCCCCGAATACAAAAATATATTGTTAACTCCCACTTACATAGGTAGAAATGACCATCAGAATAAAATACGAGAAATCAGAGCTCGAACGGAGATATTCAGGTGTTCTTTCTTCCCGCGCGCTATTCGAGAATGGAATGGGAGATAAATAGTATAACGGTGGTTCGATGAACGCTCTGCCAGGCAATTAAATGTGACTTGCAGAGTATCCCATGTGAACTTTAAAATTCTCCCGGCGGGTCGAATATTCATAGAAGTTTTGGGTATGCAGCCGGTCGTCGTCTAAAACATCACACGATATTTCGGCCAGACACCTGCTAGCCATCTTCAGGCGAGTCGATGAAGACTGAAGAGTGCATCCAGCGTTCCACTATATATAGAAAACTTGGCGGTTACAGCGCATGCGTCAAAACATAAACAGACAGGCCACACTGCCCTCGCTGGTGGAGCCGCGGAGTTCAGCTGTCCTCTGCACTGCCACTGCCGCTCACAGCCGACGTCGGCGCTCTCCGTCGTCTTCGATCTGAGCAAATTTTAGTAATGACGGGATTCCATGCTTTGTCAAGATTGTAGCCACTATCCCGATTCTTCAAATTTTCCGCGACACGTATTTCCACAGATTCTTTGATAATGGAGTCCCAAAAAGATGTTGCTGTTGTCAAAATTACCGTTTTATCGTACTCCATAGAATGTCCGGTGGAAATGCAATGTTCTGCAATAGCAGACTTGTTTGGCTGTAAAAGGTGTGTGTTGCGTTTGTGTTCACTGCAACGTTCTTCAACAGTGCGCGTAGTCTGGCCTATATAAGCCATCCCACATTGGCAGGGAACTTTGTAGACACCAGCCTTACGTAACAACAAGTCATCCTTAGCCGAACCCAGCAAGTCTGAAATTTTGGATGGTGGGCGGAAAATTACTTTCACTTGAAAATTTTGGAGAATTCTTGCTATTTTAAAAGAAATATTGCCCACAAACGGAAGAAAAGCAAGGGATTTTGCCGGTGTGTCCTCCTCATTCTCCACTCTTTTGTTCTTCTTTTTAAGTGAGAGTGCCTTACTTATTTGCTGGTTAGAATATCCGGTGTCTCGAAACACTTAAAAAGAAGAACAAAAAAGTGGCACTTCCATTAATAAGTTTTGTGAGTGGTGTTGAAGAAGCCGTACGACGCCTTCCGACTGATGCTGCAGAAGAAATAAGAAGAGAGACCAGCCGTGCTCTGATGAAAGCTCCTCTACAACGCAGTAATTTAACCTCCGGAGAAAGGGCTGCACTACGAAATCTGAGAGAGGATCCTGATACTGTGATTTTGAAGTCTGACAAAGGTAATGCAACAGTTCTATTACCTCGTACCGTGTACGTAGATAAGATGTATGGGCTATTAAGTGAATCAGCCTATAGAAAGTTGGATGATGATCCTACAGGACGGGTGCAACGGAAGACTATTTCTTTTTTAAACTCTTCCTCACTACCTCAAGTTACCATCAAGAGATTAAGACCACATGGCTCTGTACCGCCTAGATTGTATGGCCTTCCTAAGGTCCATAAGGACAATTTGCCTTTGCGTCCCATAGTTAGCAATATTGGTGCCCCCACATATGACTTAGCAAAACATCTTGCTTCCTTACTCAGACCATTGGTGGGCAAATGCTCGCACCATATAAGGAATTCTGCAGATTTTATCAATAGACTGGGGGCTCTTCGTCTTAGTAGCTCTGACCTTTTAGTCAGCTTCGATGTGGTATCTCTTTTTACAAAGGTTCCTCTCACAGATTCTTTGAAACTAATTGGTAAATATTTTCAAGCTGATATCACTTTTCTCTTTCAGCATGTTCTCTCCTCGACCTATTTTATTTTCAACAAAGAATACTTTTAGCAAACTGACGGTGTCGCCATGGGTAGCCCTCTGTCTCCCATGGTGGCTAACCTTTTTATGGAGGCCTTCGAGGAACGAGCCCTTGAATCAGCACCCCTTAAACCCACAGTATTTTGGAGATATGTAGACGATACTTTCATTGTATGGCCTCATGGGGAAGATAATCTAAAGAAGTTTTTACACCATCTCAACTCTCGTCATGATAACATCCGGTTCACAATGGAAGTAGAGCAAAATGGATGCTTACTTTTTTTGGATGTTTTACTTAAAAGGAAGGATGATGGCTCTTTGGGACACTCAGTTTTTCGGAAGCCAACTCATACTGATTTATATTTACAGGCTTCAAGTTGTCACCATCCGTCGCAAACCAGTAGTGTCCTTAAAACACTTGTTCACAGAGCCCATACAATCTCAGATGCTGATAGTCTGCCACAAGAGCTGGCTCACCTCCAGCAAGTGTTTCGAGATAACGGATATTCTAACCAGCAAATAAGTAAGACACTCTCACTTAAAAAGAAGAACAAAAAAGTGGAGAATGAGGAGGACACACCGGCAAAATCCCTTGCTTTTCTTCCGTTTGTGGGCAATATTTCTTTTAAAATAGCAAGAATTCTCCAAAATTTTCAAGTGAAAGTAATTTTCCGCCCACGATCCAAAATTTCAGACTTGCTGGGTTCGGTTAAGGATGACTTGTTGTTACGTAAGGCTGGTGTCTACAAAGTTCCCTGCCAATGTGGGATGGCTTATATAGGCCAGACTACGCGCACTGTTGAAGAACGTTGCAGTGAACACAAACGCAACACACGCCTTTTACAGCCAAGCAAGTCTGCTATTGCTGAACATTGCATTTCCACCGGACATTCTATGGAGTACGATAAAACGGTAATTTTGACAACAGCAACATCTTTTTGGGACTCCATTATCAAAGAATCTGTGGAAATACGTGTCGCGGAAAATTTGAAGAATCGGGATAGTGGCTACAATCTTGACAAAGCATGGAATCCCGTCATTACTAAAATTTGCTCAGATCGAAGACGACGGAGAGCGCCGACGTCGGCTGTGAGCGGCAGTGGCAGTGCAGAGGACAGCTGAACTCCGCGGCTCCACCAGCGAGGGCAGTGTGGCCTGTCTGTTTATGTTTTGACGCATGCGCTGTAACCGCCAAGTTTTCTATATATAGTGGAACGCTGGATGCACTCTTCAGTCTTCATCGACTCACCTGAAGATGGCTAGCAGGTGTCTGGCCGAAATATCGTGTGATGTTTTAGACGACGACCGGCTGCATACCCGAAACTTCTATGAATAGAGTATCCCATGTAGATGTAGATGTAGTCGTTGCGGACATTAGCACAGCAAACATATCGTCACCAACTCTGTGGCCCTTTTCGATGTTTACTTTAATCTTAGAAAAAGAAGTTTGTAGGTCTCTCGGACTGAAGTGCGTGGTTATCAACTGAGGCAAAGTGAGCTGAGGAGAGCAGAAGCAGCCACGCCCGACGGGGCACTCGAATGCCTAAGCCAGCAGCCGCGCGCACCGCAGCACGGCGCCCCAGTGCGCTCGGCTAATCCGCCGCGGCTTACGTATTAATGGAAATAGACTTGTGCTGTTTTGAAGCCATTATGGCTATATTACATTAAGGAATGTAACAACAGTCATGCTGTATAATATTTTAAACGAGCTTTTATATACTGATGATCGCAATGCTTTTATTGTTATGTTTTATAAGGTGAGATCTATTAATAACTGTGTCCTCCTGTTTCTGTTTTCTTGTAGACCTGAAAATGGCCACGACTGATCGAAACGGTCGACAACACGACGAGAAAATCCGCGATCATTTGCGTAAATGATGCCATTAAGGATACTGTTGAAGACACCTGTAGTCACATACATGAACAACAACAATTACAAAGATTAAAATTAAATGAAGACAAAACTTAGTCGGAAACGAACTGCAGTCAAATAATTGTTACCACTGACCGGCAAGTCGAATGAACCGCTATTGAGTCGGATATTTCGTCGGTGTGCAGTAATTTAGAAGCGAGCGCGCCCAGTGCAGGGTTCTCGAGAACAGCCGTGCAGAGCCGCAGCAACTGCCGGCCGCCGCGTTCCCGCGGGTCGATGTCTGCGTCAGCTGGGACAACTAAACTACTGGCCGCCAGGGTGCCTCTGCCGGCATTACAGCTCTGTGCCTGGCCCTGTTTCCGCTTCACAATAACTCTCAACAATAGAGAAAGTTTGTGCTAAGTGCACAAGTTCCAGCCAAACGAAATGAGTCCTCCTTGGCGTCTCGTCGAGTCTCCTCGTGTTACCACACGGCCTCGTCCGCTGTCTGCACAGCCTCAGAGGCGCCCCCCCCCCCCCTGGCTGTGGCTGCCCTCTGCAGACCGGCCGCTCTGCCCCAGCATGGGATGGGACCTGGGACCCCCAGAGCTGCCAGGCGCGGAATGTTCCGCCCCTGAAGAGTGGCGGCACACCGCGGCGCGGCCAGGCCGCACCTGCTCAACCGCGAACGACAGGTAGTCCACCAGTTATGACGTCATAAACGACGACATTCCCCTTCGAGTGTTTCTTTTCACTTCATACAAATCTACAGTTTCATTCCGTCTCGATGAAATTTTACACACTTTGCATCAAAACTAGAGCACGTTCGCCGTCTACATATGACATTCTACGGTGCGTGGCAGCGGATGTTTTACATACGGACCTTTACAAACTCGAGAGATTATTAATCCCATATTGACGAAATTTTGCACATGTAGTCTTGAAAGCATGAGGAAAGTTTCTTTACACATTAAATTTCGTAGACGTTGCTTCTAGTGGCCATTTGAGCAGCAGCTGAAGACTATGTATTTTCACTGTAGTATTTTTTAACGGAAACGTCTTTTGCTGTTCTGCTTTCGTCTTGTCTGTGTGTCTGCATGTTTGGTGTTTTTGCCAATATCTGTTTTTTAACTTTTTTAATTTTTCAATTAGATTACTATTGCACCCATTGTTTGTTGCTATTGTTGCGACGATTCCTAATTCTTTTTGTTAATATTCTTTTCTGAATGGTAGTGGATCATGTGTCTGATTGCTGATTGTTTTCGTGCATGTGCGTGATTGCGGGTCTGCTGTGTCACCGCATCGGTTGTCCTCAGTTCATGACAAATGTCAACGTAAGCTTGTTCTTTTCCTTTCGATGGTTATATCTAAGACGTTTATTTGATAGTTATGTTCTTTCTCTATTCTCAATGATATTTTTCTGTGTATGGTGTTTATATCTGCGTGCAACTGGTCTATTCTTTCCGGAGGTTCATCAGTATGAACACCATACACAAAAAAAAGTACCATTCACAATCGAAAAAATTACATTCACAATAAAGAAAATAACATAATAGCAACAAACAATGGATACAATACTAATATAGTAGAAAAATTAAACAAAAAAATTAAAAAACTGCAGACCGACAGAAAACAACACAGCAAAGCAGCACACAAACACACACGATACAAACTACAGTACAAAGAACAGATGAAAACACGAAACAAAATTCAAGATGGTACACAATGACATCCAAAAACAAACTAACACATAAAATAACAAATGTTTTCAAAACACAATGCATAAAACTATCTCTCAAAACATACAAAAATATATCCCAAAAATAAAAAATATAAAAAGACGCAGATATCTACCAAAGAGATGGAATAAACCAACTGCAATGTAATTCATGTGATTGAAGGTATAGGACAAACCAGCGGAACATTTGATGCCCTATACAAAGAACATATCAGCACATGGAAATATAGAACCTATATAAGCTGAGAGAAAGTTACTACTAAGTTACTGTTTTCACTGATTGACCATGTAATAGACACAAATCCCAATAAATGGTCACAAACCCACAATCCCTCCCCCCCACTCCCGTAGACACACACATACACACACACACACACACACACACACACACACACACACACACAAAGATACCTTCAATACACTTTCAATGAAACAGTTGAATTACCAAGAAGCTGAGGAAGTTGGCAACACTTACAAAACAAACTACAGTGGACACTGTTATGGTGGTAGATGGCAGGAGAAGTATGAAAATGTGAAGTGTTTCGGAAAATAGCGGAACTTTTCGACCTGATTGCCGGAAAAAGGCAGATACAAGGTAGCAAGTCCTGTAATTATACCGTTTTATAGCAAAAAAGCGAACTGTTTTGAATGAGAACGAAATGTTTTGTACTTATGTAAAATCCTAACCCATATGTGTAAACAGAAACATTTCTGGACACCTACTGATGATACCTTGTGAAAAAGGCGAAACGCGTATGGGTGAATTATCAATATGAAAACCCTTCATTTGCAGTAACAAAAGGCGTTTTGATTAAAAAATACTACAGTGAAAATGCATAGTAAATTTCGTATGTTGCATAGCCTACTGATGATGCCTTGTGAAAAAGGAAAAACGCGTATGTATGAATTATCAATATGAAAACCCTTCATTTGCATTAACAAAAGGCGTTTTGTTTAAAAAATACTACAGTGAAAAAGCATAGTAAATTTCGTATGTTGCATACCGCAAGGAGCTTTACTTACGCAATTCCAGAAATTCTACAGTTTTTTTCCGATCTCGAAAACGTTTTTCTCATTTGTTAAGCGGGGCAAGAGGCACCTCACTGCATACATAATGCTCTTGTTCGGTGGGCGGGAGAGTATACCTGACAACAGACTTTGACAACATCTTACTAATCACTATGAAAGCTGGCTGATGTGTGTATGATTTCACTGGAATTGTTTTTGTAATCAGAAAACCACTGTACGGTCGACGGTAAAGGGTACGTTACCACAGAGTTGACTTTCACCAATAACCACGAAACCTGACGGAGCTATGCGAATGTTCATTGATACATGACGTACGACGTATGAAGTCCAATCACTGGTGACACCTGTAAACTGCCAGTGCTCAAAAAGAAGAATAGGATATCAGCGTAAGTCACGGCAGCAATGACAGTGAGGCAATCGAGTTTTCCATTTTACCTTGCTTTTTATTTGTTTTCATTTTTTACTTCCATTATTTAATTGCTTATTTTTTCTTTTGCAGTCTGGTTGCCGACCTCGAAAGCGTCAACTGGTTCAGCATGGCATTCAACTTCGGTCTTCAAGTGCTCATCTTGAGCTTCCTAGGCTACGAAGCGCTGACGGTGAGTACGGTGACTGTAGCAGAAGCAGGTGACTGTAGCAGAGGCAGGTGACTGTAGCAGAGGTCAGTGACTGTAGCAGAGTTGGGTGACTGTAGCAGAGTTGGGCGACTGTAGCAGAGGCGGTTGACTGTAGCAGAGGTGGGTGACTGTAGCAGAGTCGGGTGACTGTAGCAGAGTCGGGTGACTGTAGCAGAGGCGGTTGACTGTAGCAGAGGTGGGTGACTGTAGCAGAGTTGAATGACTGTAGCAGAGTTGGGTGACTGTAGCAGAGGTAAGTGACTGTAGCAGAGGCGGTTGACTGTAGCAGAGGCAGGTGACTGTAGCAGAGGAGATGACTGTAGCAGAGGCAGGTGACTGTAGCAGAGGCAGGTGACTGTAGCAGAGGCGAGTGACTGTAGCAGAGGCGGGTGACTGTAGCAGAGGCAGTTGACTGTAGCAGAGGCGGTTGACTGTAGCAGAGATGGGTGACTGTAGCAGAGGCGGTTGACTGTAGCAGAGATGGGTGACTGCAGCAGAGATGGGTGACTGTAGCAGAGGCGGTTGACTGTAGAAGAGGTGGGTGTCTGTAGCAAAGTCGGGTGACTGTAGCAGAGGTGGGTGACTGTAGCAGAGGTGAGTGACTGTAGCAGAGGAGGGTGACTGTAGCAGAGGAGGGTGACTGTAGCAGAGGCAGGTGACTGTAGCAGAGGAGATGACTGTAGCAGAGGCGGGTGACTGTAGCAGAGGCAGGTGACTGTAGCAGAGGCGAGTGACTGTAGCAGAGGCGGGTGACTGTAGCAGAGGCAGTTGACTGTAGCAGAGGCGGTTGACTGTAGCAGAGATGGGTGACTGTAGCAGAGGCGGTTGACTGTAGCAGAGGCGGTTGACTGTAGCAGAGATGGGTGACTGCAGCAGAGATGGGTGACTGTAGCAGAGGCGGTTGACTGTAGAAGAGGTGGGTGTCTGTGGCAAAGTCGGGTGACTGTAGCAGAGGTGGGTGACTGTAGCAGAGGTGAGTGACTGTAGCAGAGGAGGGTGACTGTAGCAGAGGAGGGTGACTGTAGCAGAGGCAGTTGACTGTAGCAGAGGCGGTTGACTGTAGCAGAGGCGGTTGACTGTAGCAGAGGCGGTTGACTGTAGCAGACGCGGTTGACTGTAGCAGGGCGGTTGACTGTAGCAGAAGTGGGTGACTGTAGCAGAGGCGGTTGACTGTAGCAGAGGTGGGTGAATGTAGCAGAAGAGGGTGACTGTAGCAGAGGTGGGTGACTGTAGCAGAGGTGGGTGACTGTAGCAGAGGTGGGTGACTGTAGCAGAGGTGAGTAAATGTAGCAGAGGCGGTTGACTGTAGCAGAGGTGGGTGACTGTAGCAGAGGCGGTTGACTGTAGCAGAGGTGGGTGACTGTAGCAGAGGCTGTTGACTGTAGCAGAGGCAGGTGACTGTAGCAGAGGCGGGTGACTGTAGCAGAGGCAGGTGACTGTAGCAGAGGCGGTTGACTGTAGCAGAGGCGGTTGACTGTAGCAGAGATGGGTGACTGTAGCAGAGGCAGTTGACTGTAGCAGAGGCGGTTGACTGTAGCAGAGGCGGTTGACTGTAGCAGAGGCGGTTGACTGTAGCAGACGCGGTTGACTGTAGCAGGGCGGTTGACTGTAGCAGAAGTGGGTGACTGTAGCAGAGGCGGTTGACTGTAGCAGAGGTGGGTGAATGTAGCAGAAGAGGGTGACTGTAGCAGAGGTGGGTGACTGTAGCAGAGGTGGGTGACTGTAGCAGAGGTGGGTGACTGTAGCAGAGGTGAGTAAATGTAGCAGAGGCGGTTGACTGTAGCAGAGGTGGGTGACTGTAGCAGAGGCGGTTGACTGTAGCAGAGGTGGGTGACTGTAGCAGAGGCTGTTGACTGTAGCAGAGGCAGGTGACTGTAGCAGAGGCAGGTGACTGTAGCAGAGGCAGGTGACTGTAGAAGAGATGGGTGACTGTAGCAGAGGCGGTTGACTGTAGCAGAGGTGGGTGACTGTAGCAGGGTGGTTGACTGTATCAGAGGTGGGTGACTGTAGCAGAGGCGGTTGACTGTAGAAGAGGTGGGTGACTGTAGCAGAGGTGGGTGACTGTAGCAGAGGTGAGTGAATGTAGCGGAGGCGGTTGACTGTAGCAGAGGTGGGTGACTGTAGCAGAGGCGGTTGACTGTAGCAGAGGCGGTTGACTGTAGCAGAGGCGGGTGACTGTAGCAGAGGCGGGTGACTGTAGCAGAGGTGAGTGACTGTAGCAGAGATGGGTGACTGTAGCAGAGATGGGTGACTGTAGCAGAGGCGGTTGATTGTAGAATAGGTGGGTGACTGTAGCAGAGTGGGTGACTGTAGCAGAGGTGGGTGAATGTAGCAGAGGTGAGTGAATGTAGCAGTGGCGGTTGACTGTAGCAGAGGCGGTTGACTGTAGCAGAGGCGGTTGACTGTAGCAGAGGAGGTTGACTGTAGCAGAGGCGGGTGACTGTAGCAGAGGTGGGTGACTGTAGCAGAGATGGGTGACTGAAGCAGAGGCAGTTGACTGTAGCAGAGGCGGTTGACTGTAGCAGAGGCGGTTCACTGTAGCAGAGGCGGTTAACTGTAGCAGAGATGGGTGACTGCAGCAGAGATGGGTGACTGTAGCAGAGGCGGTTGACTGTAGAAGAGGTGGGTGACTGTAGCAGAGGCGGTTGACTGTAGCAGAGGTGGGTGACTGTAGCAGAGGCGGGGGACTGTAGCAGAGGCGGTTGACTGTAGCAGAGGCGGTTGACTGTAGCAGAGGCGGTTGACTGTAGCAGAGGTGGGTGACTGTAGCAGGGCGGTTGACTGTAGCAGAAGTGGGTGACTGTAGCAGAGGCGGTTGACTGTAGCAGAGGTGGGTGAATGTAGCAGAAGAGGGTGACTGTAGCAGAGGTGGGTGACTGTAGCAGAGGTGGGTGACTGTAGCAGAGGTGGGTGACTGTAGCAGAGGTGAGTAAATGTAGCAGAGGCGGTTGACTGTAGCAGAGGTGGGTGACTGTAGCAGAGGCGGTTGACTGTAGCAGAGGTGGGTGACTGTAGCAGAGGCTGTTGACTGTAGCAGAGGCAGGTGACTGTAGCAGAGGCGGGTGACTGTAGCAGAGGCAGGTGACTGTAGCAGAGGCGGTTGACTGTAGCAGAGGCGGTTGACTGTAGCAGAGATGGGTGACTGTAGCAGAGGCAGTTGACTGTAGCAGAGGCGGTTGACTGTAGCAGAGGCGGTTGACTGTAGCAGAGGCGGTTGACTGTAGCAGACGCGGTTGACTGTAGCAGGGCGGTTGACTGTAGCAGAAGTGGGTGACTGTAGCAGAGGCGGTTGACTGTAGCAGAGGTGGGTGAATGTAGCAGAAGAGGGTGACTGTAGCAGAGGTGGGTGACTGTAGCAGAGGTGGGTGACTGTAGCAGAGGTGGGTGACTGTAGCAGAGGTGAGTAAATGTAGCAGAGGCGGTTGACTGTAGCAGAGGTGGGTGACTGTAGCAGAGGCGGTTGACTGTAGCAGAGGTGGGTGACTGTAGCAGAGGCTGTTGACTGTAGCAGAGGCAGGTGACTGTAGCAGAGGCAGGTGACTGTAGCAGAGGCAGGTGACTGTAGAAGAGATGGGTGACTGTAGCAGAGGCGGTTGACTGTAGCAGAGGTGGGTGACTGTAGCAGGGTGGTTGACTGTATCAGAGGTGGGTGACTGTAGCAGAGGCGGTTGACTGTAGAAGAGGTGGGTGACTGTAGCAGAGGTGGGTGACTGTAGCAGAGGTGAGTGAATGTAGCGGAGGCGGTTGACTGTAGCAGAGGTGGGTGACTGTAGCAGAGGCGGTTGACTGTAGCAGAGGCGGTTGACTGTAGCAGAGGCGGGTGACTGTAGCAGAGGCGGGTGACTGTAGCAGAGGTGAGTGACTGTAGCAGAGATGGGTGACTGTAGCAGAGATGGGTGACTGTAGCAGAGGCGGTTGATTGTAGAATAGGTGGGTGACTGTAGCAGAGTGGGTGACTGTAGCAGAGGTGGGTGAATGTAGCAGAGGTGAGTGAATGTAGCAGTGGCGGTTGACTGTAGCAGAGGCGGTTGACTGTAGCAGAGGCGGTTGACTGTAGCAGAGGAGGTTGACTGTAGCAGAGGCGGGTGACTGTAGCAGAGGTGGGTGACTGTAGCAGAGATGGGTGACTGAAGCAGAGGCAGTTGACTGTAGCAGAGGCGGTTGACTGTAGCAGAGGCGGTTCACTGTAGCAGAGGCGGTTAACTGTAGCAGAGATGGGTGACTGCAGCAGAGATGGGTGACTGTAGCAGAGGCGGTTGACTGTAGAAGAGGTGGGTGACTGTAGCAGAGGCGGTTGACTGTAGCAGAGGTGGGTGACTGTAGCAGAGGCGGGGGACTGTAGCAGAGGCGGTTGACTGTAGCAGAGGCGGTTGACTGTAGCAGAGGCGGTTGACTGTAGCAGAGGTGGGTGACTGTAGCAGGGCGGTTGACTGTAGCAGAAGTGGGTGACTGTAGCAGAGGCGGTTGACTGTAGCAGAGGTGGGTGACTGTAGCAGAGTCGGGTGACTGTAGCAGAGTCGGGTGACTGTAGCAGAGGCAAGTGACTATAGCTGAGGCGGTTGACTGTAGCAGAGGCAGGTGACTGTAGCAGAGGCGGGTGACTGTAGCAGAGGTGGGTGACTGTAGCAGAGATGGGTGACTGTAGCAGAGGCGGTTGACTGTAGCAGAGGCGGTTGACTGTAGCAGAGATGGGTGACTGCAGCAGAGATGGGTGACTGTAGCAGAGGCGGTTGACTGTAGAAGAGGTGGGTGTCTGTAGCAAAGTCGGGTGACTGTAGCAGAGGTGGGTGACTGTAGCAGAGGTGAGTGACTGTAGCAGAGGAGGGTGACTGTAGCAGAGGAGGGTGACTGTAGCAGAGGCAGTTGACTGTAGCAGAGGCGGTTGACTGTAGCAGAGGCGGTTGACTGTAGCAGAGGCGGTTGACTGTAGCAGAGTTGAGTGACTGTAGCAGAGTTGGGTGACTGTAGCAGAGGTAAGTGACTGTAGCTGAGGCGGTTGACTGTAGCAGAGGCAGGTGACTGTAGCAGAGGCGAGTGACTGTAGCAGAGGCAGGTGACTGTAGCAGAGGCGGGTGACTGTAGCAGAGGCAGGTGACTGTAGCAGAGGCGAGTGACTGTAGCAGAGGCGGGTGACTGTAGCAGAGGCAGTTGACTGTAGCAGAGGCGGTTGACTGTAGCAGAGATGGGTGACTGTAGCAGAGGCGGTTGACTGTAGCAGAGGCGGGTGACTGTAGCAGAGGCGGGTGACTGTAGCAGAGGTGGGTGACTGTAGCAGAGATAGGTGACTGTAGCTGAGGCGATTGACTGTAGCAGAGGCGGTTGACTGTAGCAGAGATGGGTGACTGCAGCAGAGATGGGTGACTGTAGCAGAGGCGGTTAACTGTAGAAGAGGTGGGTGTCTGTAGCAAAGTCGGGTGACTGTAGCAGAGGTGGGTGACTGTAGCAGAGGTGAGTGACTGTAGCAGAGGAGGGTGACTGTAGCAGAGGAGGGTGACTGTAGCAGAGGCAGTTGACTGTAGCAGAGGCGGTTGACTGTAGCAGAGGCCGTTGACTGTAGCAGAGGCGGTTGACTGTAGCAGACGCGGTTGACTGTAGCAGGGCGGTTGACTGTAGCAGAAGTGGGTGACTGTAGCAGAGGCGGTTGACTGTAGCAGAGGTGGGTGAATGTAGCAGAAGAGGGTGACTGTAGCAGAGGTGGGTGACTGTAGCAGAGGTGGGTGACTGTAGCAGAGGTGGGTGACTGTAGCAGAGGTGAGTAAATGTAGCAGAGGCGGTTGACTGTAGCAGAGGTGGGTGACTGTAGCAGAGGCGGTTGACTGTAGCAGAGGTGGGTGACTGTAGCAGAGGCTGTTGACTGTAGCAGAGGCAGGTGACTGTAGCAGAGGCAGGTGACTGTAGCAGAGGCGAGTGACTGTAGCTGAGGCGGGTGACTGTAGCAGAGGCAGGTGACTGTAGCAGAGGCGGTTGACTGTAGCAGAGGCGGTTGACTGTAGCAGAGGTGGGTGACTGTAGCAGAGGCGGTTGACTGTAGCAGAGGTGGGTGACTGTAGCAGGGTGGTTGACTGTATCAGAGGTGGGTGACTGTAGCAGAGGCGGTTGACTGTAGCAGAGGTGGGTGACTGTAGCAGAGGTGGGTGACTGTAGCAGAGGTGGGTGACTGTAGCAGAGGTGAGTGAATGTAGCGGAGGCGGTTGACTGTAGCAGAGGTGGGTGACTGTAGCAGAGGCGGTTGACTGTAGCAGAGGCGGTTGACTGTAGCAGAGGCGGGTGACTGTAGCAGAGGCGGGTGACTGTAGCAGAGGTGAGTGACTGTAGCAGAGATGGGTGACTGTAGCAGAGATGGGTGACTGTAGCAGAGGCGGTTGATTGTAGAATAGGTGGGTGACTGTAGCAGAGCGGGTGACTGTAGCAGAGGTGGGTGAATGTAGCAGAGGTGAGTGAATGTAGCAGTGGCGGTTGACTGTAGCAGAGGCGGTTGACTGTAGCAGAGGCGGTTGACTGTAGCAGAGGCGGTTGACTGTAGCAGAGGCGGGTGACCGTATCAGAGGTGGGTGACTGTAGCAGAGATGGGTGACTGAAGCAGAGGCAGTTGACTGTAGCAGAGGCGGTTGACTGTAGCAGAGGCGGTTCACTGTAGCAGAGGCGGTTAACTGTAGCAGAGATGGGAGACTGCAGCAGAGATGGGTGACTGTAGCAGAGGCGGTTGACTGTAGAAGAGGTGGGTGACTGTAGCAGAGGCGGTTGACTGTAGCAGAGGTGGGTGACTGTAGCAGAGGCGGGTGACTGTAGCAGAGGCGGTTGACTGTAGCAGAGGCGGTTGACTGTAGCAGAGGCGGTTGACTGTAGCAGAGGTGGGTGACTGTAGCAGGGAGGTTGACTGTAGCAGAAGTGGGTGACTGTAGCAGAGGCGGTTGACTGTAGCAGAGGTAGGTGAATGTAGCAGAAGAGGGTGACTGTAGCAGAGGTGGGTGACTGCAGCAGAGGTGGGTGACTGTAGCAGAGGTGATTGAATGTAGCAGAGGCGGTTGACTGTAGCAGAGGTGGGTGACTGTAGCAGAGGCGGGTGACTATAGCAGAGGAGGGTGACTATGGCGGATGCGGGTGATTATAGCAGAGGCGAGTGACTGTAGCAGAGGCGGTTGATTGTAGCAGAGGTGGGTGACTGTAGCAGAGGCGAGTGACTATAGCAGAGTTGGGTGACTCTAGCAGAGGTGAGTGACTGTAGCAGAGTTGTTTGACTGTAGCAGAGGTAGGTGACTGTAGCAGAGGTAGGTGAATGTAGCAGAGGCAGGTGAGTGTAGCAGAGGTGGATGACTGTAGCAGAGGCCGGTGACTGTAGCAGAGGCGGGTGACAGTAGCAGAGGTGGGTGACTGTAACAGAGGTGGAAGACT
Source organism: Locusta migratoria (assembly GCA_026315105.1). NCBI lineage: Eukaryota > Metazoa > Arthropoda > Insecta > Orthoptera > Acrididae > Locusta > Locusta migratoria. The sequence goes on from CM048745.1 coordinate 11,063,259, forward strand.
GTATCAGAGGCGGGTGACTGTAGCTGAGGCAGGTGACTGTAGCAGATGCGAGTGACTGTAGGAGGGGCAGGTGACTGTAGCAGAGTCGGGTGACTGTAGCAGAGGCGGGTGACTGTAGCAGAAGTGGGTGACTGTAGCAGAGGCGGGTGACTGTAGCAGAGGCGGGTGACTGTAGCAGAGGCGAGTGACTGTAGCAGAGACGGGTGACTGTAGCAGAGGCGGGTGACAGTAGCAGAGGAAGGTGACTGTAGCAGAGGCCGGTGACTGTAGGAGAGGCCGGTGACTGTATCAGAGGCGAGTGACTGTAGGAGAGGCAGGTGACTGTAGCAGAGGCTTGTGACTGTAGCAGAGGTGGAAGACTGTATCAGTGGCGGGTGACTGTAGCAGAGGTGTGTGACCATAGCAGAGGCGGGTGACTGTAGCAGAGGCGGGTGACTGTAGCAGAGGCGGGTGACTGTAGCTGAATGAGTGACTGTAGCAGAGGCGGGTGACAGTACTAGAGGGAGGTGACTGTAGCAGAGGCCGGTTTGTGTATCAGAGGCGAGTGACTGTGGGAGAGGCAGGTGACTGTAGCAGAGGCGGGTGACTGTACCAGAAGTGGGTGACTGTAGCAGAGGTAGGTGACTGTAGCAGAGGTGGGTGACAGTAGCAGAAGTGAGTGACTGTAGCAGAGGTGGGTAACAGTAGCAGAGGAAGGTGACTGTAGAAGAGGCCGGTGACTGTATCAGAGGCGAGTGACTGTAGGAGAGGCGGGTGACAGTAGCAGAGGAAGGCTACTGTAGCAGAGGCCGGTGACTGTATCAGAGGCGAGTGACTGTAGAATAGGTAAATGACTGTGGCAGAGGTGGGTGACTGTAGCAGAGGCATTTGAATGTAGCAAAGGTGGGTAACTCTATCAGAGTTGTTTGACTATAGCAGAGGTGGGTGACTGTAGCAGAGGTGTGTGACTGCAGCAGAGGCGGGTGACTGTAGCAGTGGTGGGTGACTGTAGCAGAAGCGGTGACTGTTGCAGTGGTGGGTAACTACAGAAGAGGCGGGTGACTGTAGGAGAGGCGAGTGACTGTAGCAGAGGCGGCTGACTGTAGCAAAGGCGGGTGACTGTAGCAGAGGCGGGTGATTGTAGCATACGCTGGTGAATGTGGCAGAGGCGTGTTACTGTAGCAGAAGTGGGTGATTGCAGCAGAAGCAGCTGACTGTAGCAGAGGTGGGTGACTGTAGCAGGGGCAGGTGACTGTAGCAGAGGCAGGTGACTGTGGCAGAGGCGGGTGACTGTAGCACAGGTGGGTGACTGTAGCAGAGGCGGGTGACTGTAGCAGAGGCGGGTGATTGTAGCAGAGGTGGGTGACTGCAGAAGAGACAGTTGACTGTAGCAGGGGTGGGTGACTGTAGCAGAAATGTGTGACTGTAGCAGAGGCGGGTGACTATAGCAGAGGCGGTTGACTGTAGCAGAGGTGGGTGACTGTAGCAGAGTCGGGTGACTGTAGCAGAGGCGGTTGACTGTAGCAGAGGTGGGTGACTGTAGCAGAGTTCAGTGACTGTAGCAGAGTTGGGTGACTGTAGCAGAGGTGGGTGACTGTATCAGAAGTGAGTGACGGTAGCAGATTTGGGTGACTGTAGCAGAGTTTATGGCTGTAGCAGAGGCGGGTGACTGTAGCAGAGGCGGGTGACTGTAGCAGAGGTGGGTGACTGTAGCAGAGGCAGGTGACTGTAGCAGAGACGGTTGACTGTAGCAGAGGTGGGTGACTGTAGTAGAGTCGGGTGACTGTAGCAGAGGCGGTTGACTGTAGCAGAGGTGGGTGACTGTAGCAGAGTTGGGTGACTGTAGCAGAGTTGGGTGACTGTAGCAGAGGTGGGTGACTGTAGCAGAGGCGGTTGACTGTAGCAGAGGCGAGTGACTGTGGCAGAGGCGAGTGACTGTAGCAGAGGCGGGTGACTGTAGCAGAGGCGGTTGACTGTAGCAGAGGCGGTTGACTGTAGCAGAGGCGGTTGACTGTAGCAGAGGCGGTTGACTGTAGCAGAGGCGTTGACTGTAGCAGAGGTGGGTGAATGTAGCAGAAGAGGGTGACTGTAGCAGAGGTTGGTGACTGCAGCAGAGGTGGGTGACTGTAGCAGAGGTGATTGAATGTAGCAGAGGCAGTTGACTGTAGCAGAGGTGGGTGACTGTAGCAGAGGTGGGTGACTGTAGCAGAGGCTGTTGACTGTAGCAGAGGCATGTGACTGTAGCAGAGGCAGGTGACTGTAGCAGAGGCGAGTGACTGTAGCAGAGGCGGGTGACTGTAGCAGAGGTGGGTGACTGTAGCAGAGGTGGGAGACTGTAGCAGAGGTGGGTGACTGTAGCAGAGGTGGGAGACTGTAGCAGAGGTGGGTGACTGTAGCAGAGGTGATTGAATGTAGCAGAGGCAGTTGACTGTAGCAGAGGTGGGTGACTGTAGCAGAGGTGGGTGACTGTAGCAGAGGCTGTTGACTGTAGCAGAGGCATGTGACTGTAGCAGAGGCAGGTGACTGTAGCAGAGGCGAGTGACTGTAGCAGAGGCGGGTGACTGTAGCAGAGGTGGGTGACTGTAGCAGAGGTGGGAGACTGTAGCAGAGGTGGGAGACTGTAGCAGAGGTTGGTGACTGCAGCAGAGGTGGGTGACTGTAGCAGAGGTGATTGAATGTAGCAGAGGCAGTTGACTGTAGCAGAGGTGGGTGACTGTAGCAGTGGCAGGTGACTGTAGCAGAGGCGGGTGACTGTAGCAGAGGCAGGTGACTGTAGCAGAGGCAGGTGACTGTAGCAGAGGCGGTTAACTGTAGCAGAGGCGGTTGACTGTAGCAGAGGTGGGTGACTGTAGCAGAGGTGGGAGACTGTAGCAGAGGTGGGTGACTGTAACAGAGGTGGGTGACTGTAGCAGAGACTATTGACTGTAGCAGAGGTAGGTGAATGTAGCAGAAGAGGGGGGCTGTAGCAGAGGTGGGTGACTGTAGCAGAGGGGGTTGACTGTAGCAGAGGCTGGTGACTGTAGCAGAGGCGGTTGACTGTAGCAGAGGTGCGTGACTGTAGCAGAGGCGGTTGACTGTACCAGAGGTGGTTGACTGTAGCAGAGGCAGTTGACTGTAGCACAGGTAGGAGACTGTGGCAGAGGCGGTTGACTGTAGCAGAGGTGGGTGACTGTAGCAGAGGCGGTTGACTGTAGCAGAGGTGGATGAATGTAGCAGAAGAGGGTGACTGTAGCAGAGGTGGGTGACTGTAGCAGAGGCGGGTGACTGTAGCAGAGGTGAGTGAATGTAGCAGTGGCGGTTGACTGTAGCAGAGGTGGGTGACTTTAGCAGAGGCGGTTGACTGTAGCAGAGGTGGGTGACTGTAGCAGAGGCGATTGACTGTGGCAGAAATGGGTGACTGTAGCAGAGGTGGTTGACTGTAGCAGAAGTGGGTGACTGTCGCAGAGGCGGGTGACTGTAGCAGAGGTGGGTGACTGTAGCAGAGGCGGGTGACTGTAGCAGATGTGGGTGAAAGTAGCAGAGGTGGGTGACTGTAGCAGAGGCGGGTGACTGTAGCAGAGGCATGTGACTGTACCAGAGGAGGGTCACTAGCAGAGGCGGGTGACTGTAGCAGAGGCGGGTGATTGTAGCAATGGTGGGTGACTGTAGCAGAGTTGGGTGACCGTAGCAGAGTTGGGTGACCGTAGCAGAGGCAGGTGACTGTAGCAGAGGCAGGTGACTGTAGCAGAGGCCGGTGAGTGTAGCAGAGGCCGGTGACTGTAGCAGAGGCCGGTGACTGTAGCAGAGGCAGGTGACTGTAGCAGAGGCGGGTGACTGTAGCAGAGGCAGGTGACTGTAGCAGAGGCCGGTGACTGTAGCACAGGCAGGTGACTGTAGCAGAGGCCGGTGACTGTAGCAGAGGCCGGTGACTGTAGCAGAGGCCGGTGACTGTAGCAGAGGCAGGTGACTGTAGCAGAGGCAGGTGACTGTAGCAGAGGCCGGTGACTGTAGCAGAGGCCGGTGACTGTAGCAGAGGCCGGTGACTGTAGCAGAGGCAGGTGACTGTAGCAGAGGCGGGTGACTGTAGCAGAGGCAGGTGACTGTAGCAGAGGCCGGTGACTGTAGCAGAGGCAGGTGACTGTAGCAGAGGCCGGTGACTGTAGCAGAGGCCGGTGACTGTAGCAGAGGCCGGTGACTGTAGCAGAGGCAGGTGACTGTAGCAGAGGCAGGTGACTGTAGCAGAGGCCGGTGACTGTAGCAGAGGCAGGTGACTGTAGCAGAGGCGGGTGACTGTAGCAGAGGCGGGTGACTGTAGCAGAGGTGGGTGACTGTAGCAGAGGTGGGAGACTGTAGCAGAGGTGGGAGACTGTAGCAGAGGTTGGTGACTGCAGCAGAGGTGGGTGACTGTAGCAGAGGGGGTTGACTGTAGCAGAGGCTGGTGACTGTAGCAGAGGCGGTTGATTGTAGCTGAGGTGGGTGACTGTAGCAGAGGTGAGTGACTGTAGCAGAGATGGGTGACTGTAGCAGAGATGGGTGACTGTAGCAGAGGCGGTTGATTGTAGAAGAGATGGGTGACTGTAGCAGAGGCGGTTGACTGTAGCAGAGGTGCGTGACTGTAGCAGAGGCGGTTGACTGTACCAGAGGTGGTTGACTGTAGCAGAGGCAGTTGACTGTAGCACAGGTAGGAGACTGTGGCAGAGGCGGTTGACTGTAGCAGAGGTGGGTGACTGTAGCAGAGGCGGTTGACTGTAGCAGAGGTGGATTAATGTAGCAGAAGAGGGTGACTGTAGCAGAGGTGGGTGACTGTAGCAGAGGCGGGTGACTGTAGCAGAGGTGAGTGAATGTAGCAGTGGCGGTTGACTGTAGCAGAGGTGGGTGACTTTAGCAGAGGCGGTTGACTGTAGCAGAGGTGGGTGACTGTAGCAGAGGCGATTGACTGTGGCAGAAATGGGTGACTGTAGCAGAAGTGGTTGACTGTAGCAGAAGTGGGTGACTGTCGCAGAGGCGGGTGACTGTAGCAGAGGTGGGTGACTGTAGCAGAGGCGGGTGACTGTAGCAGATGTGGGTGAAAGTAGCAGAGGTGGGTGACTGTAGCAGAGGCGGGTGACTGTAGCAGAGGCATGTGACTGTACCAGAGGAGGGTCACTAGCAGAGGCGGGTGACTGTAGCAGAGGCGGGTGATTGTAGCAATGGTGGGTGACTGTAGCAGAGTTGGGTGACCGTAGCAGAGTTGGGTGACCGTAGCAGAGGCAGGTGACTGTAGCAGAGGCCGGTGACTGTAGCAGAGGCAGGTGACTGTAGCAGAGGCCGGTGACTGTAGCAGAGGCCGGTGACTGTGGCAGAGGCAGGTGACTGTAGCAGAGGCGGGTGACTGTAGCAGAGGCAGGTGACTGTAGCAGAGGCCGGTGACTGTAGCAGAGGCCGGTGACTGTAGCAGAGGCAGGTGACTGTAGCAGAGGCCGGTGACTGTAGCAGAGGCCGGTGACTGTAGCAGAGGCCGGTGACTGTAGCAGAGGCAGGTGACTGTAGCAGAGGCAGGTGACTGTAGCAGAGGCCGGTGACTGTAGCAGAGGCCGGTGACTGTAGCAGAGGCCGGTGACTGTAGCAGAGGCAGGTGACTGTAGCAGAGGCCGGTGACTGTAGCAGAGGCCGGTGACTGTAGCAGAGGCAGGTGACTGTAGCAGAGGCGGGTGACTGTAGCAGAGGCAGGTGACTGTAGCAGAGGCCGGTGACTGTAGCAGAGGCAGGTGACTGTAGCAGAGGCCGGTGACTGTAGCAGAGGCAGGTGACTGTAGCAGAGGCGGGTGACTGTAGCAGAGGCAGGTGACTGTAGCAGAGGCGGGTGACTGTAGCAGAGGCGGGTGACTGTAGCAGAGGCAGGTGACTGTAGCAGAGGCCGGTGACTGTAGCAGAGGCCGGTGACTGTAGCAGAGGCAGGTGACTGTAGCAGAGGCGGGTGACTGTAGCAGAGGCAGGTGACTGTAGCAGAGGCCGGTGACTGTAGCAGAGGCAGGTGACTGTAGCAGAGGCCGGTGACTGTAGCAGAGGCCGGTGACTGTAGCAGAGGCCGGTGACTGTAGCAGAGGCAGGTGACTGTAGCAGAGGCGGGTGACTGTAGCAGAGGCAGGTGACTGTAGCAGAGGCAGGTGACTGTAGCAGAGGCGGGTGACTGTAGCAGAGGCGGGTGACTGTAGCAGAGGCAGGTGACTGTAGCAGAGGCCGGTGACTGTAGCAGAGGCGGGTGACTGTAGCAGAGGCATGTGACTGTACCAGAGGAGGGTCACTAGCAGAGGCGGGTGACTGTAGCAGAGGCGGGTGATTGTAGCAATGGTGGGTGACTGTAGCAGAGTTGGGTGACCGTAGCAGAGGCAGGTGACTGTAGCAGAGGCAGGTGACTGTAGCAGAGGCATGTGACTGTAGCAGAGGCAGGTGACTGTAGCAGAGGCAGGTGACTGTAGCAGAGGCAGGTGACTGTAGCAGAGGCGGGTGACTGTAGCAGAGGCAGGTGACTGTAGCAGAGGCAGGTGACTGTAGCAGAGGCCGGTGACTGTAGCAGAGGCGGGTGGCTGTAGCAGAGGCATGTGACTGTACCAGAGGAGGGTCACTAGCAGAGGCGGGTGACTGTAGCAGAGGCGGGTGATTGTAGCAATGGTGGGTGACTGTAGCAGAGTTGGGTGACCGTAGCAGAGGCCGGTGACTGTAGCAGAGGCCGGTGACTGTAGCAGAGGCGGGTGACTGTAGCAGAGGCAGGTGACTGTAGCAGAGGCCGGTGACTGTAGCAGAGGCAGGTGACTGTAGCAGAGGCGGGTGACTGTGGCAGAGGCCGGTGACTGTAGCAGAGGCAGGTGACCGTAGCAGAGTTGGGTGACCGTAGCAGAGGCAGGTGACTGTAGCAGAGGCCGGTGACTGTAGCAGAGGCCGGTGACTGTGGCAGAGGCCGGTGACTGTAGCAGAGGCAGGTGACTGTAGCAGAGGCGGGTGACTGTAGCAGAGGCAGGTGACTGTAGCAGAGGCCGGTGACTGTAGCAGAGGCAGGTGACTGTAGCAGAGGCCGGTGACTGTAGCAGAGGCCGGTGACTGTAGCAGAGGCCGTCGACTGTAGCAGAGGCAGGTGACTGTAGCAGAGGCAGGTGACTGTAGCAGAGGCAGGTGACTGTAGCAGAGGCCGGTGACTGTAGCAGAGGCCGGTGACTGTAGCAGAGGCAGGTGACTGTAGCAGAGGCGGGTGACTGTAGCAGAGGCAGGTGACTGTAGCAGAGGCCGGTGACTGTAGCAGAGGCAGGTGACTGTAGCAGAGGCGGGTGACTGTAGCAGAGGCGGGTGACTGTAGCAGAGGCAGGTGACTGTAGCAGAGGCCGGTGACTGTAGCAGAGGCGGGTGACTGTAGCAGAGGCATGTGACTGTACCAGAGGAGGGTCACTAGCAGAGGCGGGTGACTGTAGCAGAGGCGGGTGATTGTAGCAATGGTGGGTGACTGTAGCAGAGTTGGGTGACCGTAGCAGAGGCAGGTGACTGTAGCAGAGGCAGGTGACTGTAGCAGATGCAGGTGACTGTAGCAGAGGCAGGTGACTGTAGCAGAGTTGGGTGACCGTAGCAGAGGCAGGTGACTGTAGCAGAGGCGGGTGACTGTAGCAGAGGCAGGTGACTGTAGCAGAGGCAGGTGACTGTAGCAGAGTTGGGTGACCGTAGCAGAGGCATGTGACTGTAGCAGAGGCAGGTGACTGTAGCAGAGGCAGGTGACTGTAGCAGAGTTGGGTGACCGTAGCAGAGGCATGTGACTGTAGCAGAGGCAGGTGACTGTAGCAGAGGCAGGTGACTGTAGCAGAGGCAGGTGACTGTAGCAGAGTTGGGTGACCGTAGCAGAGGCAGGTGACTGTAGCAGAGGCGGGTGACTGTAGCAGAGGCATGTGACTGTAGCAGAGGCAGGTGACTGTAGCAGAGGCAGGTGACTGTAGCAGAGGCGGGTGACTGTAGCAGAGGCGGGTGACTGTAGCAGAGGCAGGTGACTGTAGCAGAGGCCGGTGACTGTAGCAGAGGCGGGTGACTGTAGCAGAGGCATGTGACTGTACCAGAGGAGGGTCACTAGCAGAGGCGGGTGACTGTAGCAGAGGCGGGTGATTGTAGCAATGGTGGGTGACTGTAGCAGAGTTGGGTGACCGTAGCAGAGGCAGGTGACTGTAGCAGAGGCAGGTGACTGTAGCAGAGGCATGTGACTGTAGCAGATGCAGGTGACTGTAGCAGAGGCAGGTGACTGTAGCAGAGGCAGGTGACTGTAGCAGAGGCCGGTGACTGTAGCAGAGGCGGGTGACTGTAGCAGAGGCATGTGACTGTACCAGAGGAGGGTCACTAGCAGAGGCGGGTGACTGTAGCAGAGGCGGGTGATTGTAGCAATGGTGGGTGACTGTAGCAGAGTTGGGTGACCGTAGCAGAGGCAGGTGACTGTAGCAGAGGCAGGTGACTGTAGCAGAGGCAGGTGACTGTAGCAGAGGCGGGTGACTGTAGCAGAGGCAGGTGACTGTAGCAGAGGCCGGTGACTGTAGCAGAGGCGGGTGACTGTAGCAGAGGCATGTGACTGTACCAGAGGAGGGTCACTAGCAGAGGCGGGTGACTGTAGCAGAGGCGGGTGATTGTAGCAATGGTGGGTGACTGTAGCAGAGTTGGGTGACCGTAGCAGAGGCAGGTGACTGTAGCAGAGGCAGGTGACTGTAGCAGAGGCAGGTGACTGTAGCAGAGGCAGGTGACTGTAGCAGAGTTGGGTGACCGTAGCAGAGGCAGGTGACTGTAGCAGAGGCAGGTGACTGTAGCAGAGGCAGGTGACTGTAGCAGAGGAGATGACTGTAGCAGAGGCGGGTGACTGTAGCAGAGGCAGGTGACTGTAGCAGAGGCGAGTGACTGTAGCAGAGGCGGGTGACTGTAGCAGAGGCAGTTGACTGTAGCAGAGGCGGTTGACTGTAGCAGAGATGGGTGACTGTAGCAGAGGCGGTTGACTGTAGCAGAGGCGGTTGACTGTAGCAGAGATGGGTGACTGCAGCAGAGATGGGTGACTGTAGCAGAGGCGGTTGACTGTAGAAGAGGTGGGTGTCTGTAGCAAAGTCGGGTGACTGTAGCAGAGGTGGGTGACTGTAGCAGAGGTGAGTGACTGTAGCAGAGGAGGGTGACTGTAGCAGAGGAGGGTGACTGTAGCAGAGGCAGGTGACTGTAGCAGAGGAGATGACTGTAGCAGAGGCGGGTGACTGTAGCAGAGGCAGGTGACTGTAGCAGAGGCGAGTGACTGTAGCAGAGGCGGGTGACTGTAGCAGAGGCAGTTGACTGTAGCAGAGGCGGTTGACTGTAGCAGAGATGGGTGACTGTAGCAGAGGCGGTTGACTGTAGCAGAGGCGGTTGACTGTAGCAGAGATGGGTGACTGCAGCAGAGATGGGTGACTGTAGCAGAGGCGGTTGACTGTAGAAGAGGTGGGTGTCTGTGGCAAAGTCGGGTGACTGTAGCAGAGGTGGGTGACTGTAGCAGAGGTGAGTGACTGTAGCAGAGGAGGGTGACTGTAGCAGAGGAGGGTGACTATAGCAGAGGCAGTTGACTGTAGCAGAGGCGGTTGACTGTAGCAGAGGCGGTTGACTGTAGCAGAGGCGGTTGACTGTAGCAGACACGGTTGACTGTAGCAGGGCGGTTGACTGTAGCAGAAGTGGGTGACTGTAGCAGAGGCGGTTGACTGTAGCAGAGGTGGGTGAATGTAGCAGAAGAGGGTGACTGTAGCAGAGGTGGGTGACTGTAGCAGAGGTGGGTGACTGTAGCAGAGGTGGGTGACTGTAGCAGAGGTGAGTAAATGTAGCAGATGCGGTTGACTGTAGCAGAGGTGGGTGACTGTAGCAGAGGCGGTTGACTGTAGCAGAGGTGGGTGACTGTAGCAGAGGCTGTTGACTGTAGCAGAGGCAGGTGACTGTAGCAGAGGCGGGTGACTGTAGCAGAGGCAGGTGACTGTAGCAGAGGCGGTTGACTGTAGCAGAGGCGGTTGACTGTAGCAGAGATGGGTGACTGTAGCAGAGGCAGTTGACTGTAGCAGAGGCGGTTGACTGTAGCAGAGGCGGTTGACTGTAGCAGAGGCGGTTGACTGTAGCAGACGCGGTTGACTGTAGCAGGGCGGTTGACTGTAGCAGAAGTGGGTGACTGTAGCAGAGGCGGTTGACTGTAGCAGAGGTGGGTGAATGTAGCAGAAGAGGGTGACTGTAGCAGAGGTGGGTGACTGTAGCAGAGGTGGGTGACTGTAGCAGAGGTGGGTGACTGTAGCAGAGGTGAGTAAATGTAGCAGAGGCGGTTGACTGTAGCAGAGGTGGGTGACTGTAGCAGAGGCGGTTGACTGTAGCAGAGGTGGGTGACTGTAGCAGAGGCTGTTGACTGTAGCAGAGGCAGGTGACTGTAGCAGAGGCAGGTGACTGTAGCAGAGGCAGGTGACTGTAGAAGAGATGGGTGACTGTAGCAGAGGCGGTTGACTGTAGCAGAGGTGGGTGACTGTAGCAGGGTGGTTGACTGTATCAGAGGTGGGTGACTGTAGCAGAGGCGGTTGACTGTAGAAGAGGTGGGTGACTGTAGCAGAGGTGGGTGACTGTAGCAGAGGTGAGTGAATGTAGCGGAGGCGGTTGACTGTAGCAGAGGTGGGTGACTGTAGCAGAGGCGGTTGACTGTAGCAGAGGCGGTTGACTGTAGCAGAGGCGGGTGACTGTAGCAGAGGCGGGTGACTGTAGCAGAGGTGAGTGACTGTAGCAGAGATGGGTGACTGTAGCAGAGATGGGTGACTGTAGCAGAGGCGGTTGATTGTAGAATAGGTGGGTGACTGTAGCAGAGCGGGTGACTGTAGCAGAGGTGGGTGAATGTAGCAGAGGTGAGTGAATGTAGCAGTGGCGGTTGACTGTAGCAGAGGCGGTTGACTGTAGCAGAGGCGGTTGACTGTAGCAGAGGAGGTTGACTGTAGCAGAGGCGGGTGACTGTAGCAGAGGTGGGTGACTGTAGCAGAGATGGGTGACTGAAGCAGAGGCAGTTGACTGTAGCAGAGGCGGTTGACTGTAGCAGAGGCGGTTCACTGTAGCAGAGGCGGTTAACTGTAGCAGAGATGGGTGACTGCAGCAGAGATGGGTGACTGTAGCAGAGGCGGTTGACTGTAGAAGAGGTGGGTGACTATAGCAGAGGCGGTTGACTGTAGCAGAGGTGGGTGACTGTAGCAGAGGCGGGGGACTGTAGCAGAGGCGGTTGACTGTAGCAGAGGCGGTTGACTGTAGCAGAGGCGGTTGACTGTAGCAGAGGTGGGTGACTGTAGCAGGGCGGTTGACTGTAGCAGAAGTGGGTGACTGTAGCAGAGGCGGTTGACTGTAGCAGAGGTGGGTGACTGTAGCAGAGTCGGGTGACTATAGCAGAGTCGGGTGACTGTAGCAGAGGCAAGTGACTATAGCTGAGGCGGTTGACTGTAGCAGAGGCAGGTGACTGTAGCAGAGGCGGGTGACTGTAGCAGAGGTGGGTGACTGTAGCAGAGATGGGTGACTGTAGCAGAGGCGGTTGACTGTAGCAGAGGCGGTTGACTGTAGCAGAGATGGGTGACTGCAGCAGAGATGGGTGACTGTAGCAGAGGCGGTTGACTGTAGAAGAGGTGGGTGTCTGTAGCAAAGTCGGGTGACTGTAGCAGAGGTGGGTGACTGTAGCAGAGGTGAGTGACTGTAGCAGAGGAGGGTGACTGTAGCAGAGGAGGGTGACTGTAGCAGAGGCAGTTGACTGTAGCAGAGGCGGTTGACTGTAGCAGAGGCGGTTGACTGTAGCAGAGGCGGTTGACTGTAGCAGAGTTGAGTGACTGTAGCAGAGTTGGGTGACTGTAGCAGAGGTAAGTGACTGTAGCTGAGGCGGTTGACTGTAGCAGAGGCAGGTGACTGTAGCAGAGGCGAGTGACTGTAGCAGAGGCAGGTGACTGTAGCAGAGGCGGGTGACTGTAGCAGAGGCAGGTGACTGTAGCAGAGGCGAGTGACTGTAGCAGAGGCGGGTGACTGTAGCAGAGGCAGTTGACTGTAGCAGAGGTGGTTGACTGTAGCAGAGATGGGTGACTGTAGCAGAGGCGGTTGACTGTAGCAGAGGCGGGTGACTGTAGCAGAGGCGGGTGACTGTAGCAGAGGTGGGTGACTGTAGCAGAGATAGGTGACTGTAGCAGAGGCGATTGACTGTAGCAGAGGCGGTTGACTGTAGCAGAGATGGGTGACTGCAGCAGAGATGGGTGACTGTAGCAGAGGCGGTTGACTGTAGAAGAGGTGGGTGTCTGTAGCAAAGTCGGGTGACTGTAGCAGAGGTGGGTGACTGTAGCTGAGGTGAGTGACTGTAGCAGAGGAGGGTGACTGTAGCAGAGGAGGGTGACTGTAGCAGAGGCAGTTGACTGTAGCAGAGGCGGTTGACTGTAGCAGAGGCGGTTGACTGTAGCAGAGGCGGTTGACTGTAGCAGACGCGGTTGACTGTAGCAGGGCGGTTGACTGTAGCAGAAGTGGGTGACTATAGCAGAGGCGGTTGACTGTAGCAGAGGTGGGTGAATGTAGCAGAAGAGGGTGACTGTAGCAGAGGTGGGTGACTGTAGCAGAGGTGGGTGACTGTAGCAGAGGTGGGTGACTGTAGCAGAGGTGAGTAAATGTAGCAGAGGCGGTTGACTGTAGCAGAGGTGGGTGACTGTAGCAGAGGCGGTTGACTGTTGCAGAGGTGGGTGACTGTAGCAGAGGCTGTTGACTGTAGCAGAGGCAGGTGACTGTAGCAGAGGCAGGTGACTGTAGCAGAGGCGAGTGACTGTAGCAGAGGCGGGTGACTGTAGCAGAGGCAGGTGACTGTAGCAGAGGCGGTTGACTGTAGCAGAGGCGGTTGACTGTAGCAGAGATGGGTGACTGTAGCAGAGGCGGTTGACTGTAGCAGAGGTGGGTGACTGTAGCAGGGTGGTTGACTGTATCAGAGGTGGGTGACTGTAGCAGAGGCGGTTGACTGTAGCAGAGGTGGGTGACTGTAGCAGAGGTGGGTGACTGTAGCAGAGGTGGGTGACTGTAGCAGAGGTGAGTGAATGTAGCGGAGGCGGTTGACTGTAGCAGAGGTGGGTGACTGTAGCAGAGGCGGTTGACTGTAGCAGAGGCGGTTGACTGTAGCAGAGGCGGGTGACTGTAGCAGAGGCGGGTGACTGTAGCAGAGGTGAGTGACTGTAGCAGAGATGGGTGACTGTAGCAGAGATGGGTGACTGTAGCAGAGGCGGTTGATTGTAGAATAGGTGGGTGACTGTAGCAGAGCGGGTGACTGTAGCAGAGGTGGGTGAATGTAGCAGAGGTGAGTGAATGTAGCAGTGGCGGTTGACTGTAGCAGAGGCGGTTGACTGTAGCAGAGGCGGTTGACTGTAGCAGAGGCGGTTGACTGTAGCAGAGGCGGGTGACCGTATCAGAGGTGGGTGACTGTAGCAGAGATGGGTGACTGAAGCAGAGGCAGTTGACTGTAGCAGAGGCGGTTGACTGTAGCAGAGGCGGTTCACTGTAGCAGAGGCGGTTAACTGTAGCAGAGATGGGAGACTGCAGCAGAGATGGGTGACTGTAGCAGAGGCGGTTGACTGTAGAAGAGGTGGGTGACTGTAGCAGAGGCGGTTGACTGTAGCAGAGGTGGGTGACTGTAGCAGAGGCGGGTGACTGTAGCAGAGGCGGTTGTCTGTAGCAGAGGCGGTTGACTGTAGCAGAGGCGGTTGACTGTAGCAGAGGCGGTTGACTGTAGCAGAGGAGGTTGACTGTAGCAGAGGCGGGTGACTGTAGCAGAGGTGGGTGACTGTAGCAGAGATGGGTGACTGAAGCAGAGGCAGTTGACTGTAGCAGAGGCGGTTGACTGTAGCAGAGGCGGTTCACTGTAGCAGAGGCGGTTAACTGTAGCAGAGATGGGTGACTGCAGCAGAGATGGGTGACTGTAGCAGAGGCGGTTGACTGTAGAAGAGGTGGGTGACTGTAGCAGAGGCGGTTGACTGTAGCAGAGGTGGGTGACTGTAGCAGAGGCGGGGGACTGTAGCAGAGGCGGTTGACTGTAGCAGAGGCGGTTGACTGTAGCAGAGGCAGTTGACTGTAGCAGAGGTGGGTGACTGTAGCAGGGCGGTTGACTGTAGCAGAAGTGGGTGACTGTAGCAGAGGCGGTTGACTGTAGCAGAGGTGGGTGACTGTAGCAGAGTCGGGTGACTGTAGCAGAGTCGGGTGACTGTAGCAGAGGCAAGTGACTATAGCTGAGGCGGTTGACTGTAGCAGAGGCAGGTGACTGTAGCAGAGGCGGGTGACTGTAGCAGAGGTGGGTGACTGTAGCAGAGATGGGTGACTGTAGCAGAGGCGGTTGACTGTAGCAGAGGCGGTTGACTGTAGCAGAGATGGGTGACTGCAGCAGAGATGGGTGACTGTAGCAGAGGCGGTTGACTGTAGAAGAGGTGGGTGTCTGTAGCAAAGTCGGGTGACTGTAGCAGAGGTGGGTGACTGTAGCAGAGGTGAGTGACTGTAGCAGAGGAGGGTGACTGTAGCAGAGGAGGGTGACTGTAGCAGAGGCAGTTGACTGTAGCAGAGGCGGTTGACTGTAGCAGAGGCGGTTGACTGTAGCAGAGGCGGTTGACTGTAGCAGAGTTGAGTGACTGTAGCAGAGTTGGGTGACTGTAGCAGAGGTAAGTGACTGTAGCTGAGGCGGTTGACTGTAGCAGAGGCAGGTGACTGTAGCAGAGGCGAGTGACTGTAGCAGAGGCAGGTGACTGTAGCAGAGGCGGGTGACTGTAGCAGAGGCAGGTGACTGTAGCAGAGGCGAGTGACTGTAGCAGAGGCGGGTGACTGTAGCAGAGGCAGTTGACTGTAGCAGAGGCGGTTGACTGTAGCAGAGATGGGTGACTGTAGCAGAGGCGGTTGACTGTAGCAGAGGCGGGTGACTGTAGCAGAGGCGGGTGACTGTAGCAGAGGTGGGTGACTGTAGCAGAGATAGGTGACTGTAGCAGAGGCGATTGACTGTAGCAGAGGCGGTTGACTGTAGCAGAGATGGGTGACTGCAGCAGAGATGGGTGACTGTAGCAGAGGCGGTTGACTGTAGAAGAGGTGGGTGTCTGTAGCAAAGTCGGGTGACTGTAGCAGAGGTGGGTGACTGTAGCAGAGGTGAGTGACTGTAGCAGAGGAGGGTGACTGTAGCAGAGGAGGGTGACTGTAGCAGAGGCAGTTGACTGTAGCAGAGGCGGTTGACTGTAGCAGAGGCGGTTGACTGTAGCAGAGGCGGTTGACTGTAGCAGACGCGGTTGACTGTAGCAGGGCGGTTGACTGTAGCAGAAGTGGGTGACTGTAGCAGAGGCGGTTGACTGTAGCAGAGGTGGGTGAATGTAGCAGAAGAGGGTGACTGTAGCAGAGGTGGGTGAATGTAGCAGAGGTGGGTGACTGTAGCAGAGGTGGGTGACTGTAGCAGAGGTGAGTAAATGTAGCAGAGGCGGTTGACTGTAGCAGAGGTGGGTGACTGTAGCAGAGGCGGTTGACTGTAGCAGAGGTGGGTGACTGTAGCAGAGGCTGTTGACTGTAGCAGAGGCAGGTGACTGTAGCAGAGGCAGGTGACTGTAGCAGAGGCGAGTGACTGTAGCAGAGGCGGGTGACTGTAGCAGAGGCAGGTGACTGTAGCAGAGGCGGTTGACTGTAGCAGAGGCGGTTGACTGTGGCAGAGATGGGTGACTGTAGCAGAGGCGGTTGACTGTAGCAGAGGTGGGTGACTGTAGCAGGGTGGTTGACTGTATCAGAGGTGGGTGACTGTAGCAGAGGCGGTTGACTGTAGCAGAGGTGGGTGACTGTAGCAGAGGTGGGTGACTGTAGCAGAGGTGGGTGACTGTAGCAGAGGTGAGTGAATGTAGCGGAGGCGGTTGACTGTAGCAGAGGTGGGTGAATGTAGCAGAGGTGAGTGAATGTAGCAGTGGCGGTTGACTGTAGCAGAGGCGGTTGACTGTAGCAGAGGCGGTTGACTGTAGCAGAGGCGGTTGACTGTAGCAGAGGCGGGTGACCGTATCAGAGGTGGGTGACTGTAGCAGAGATGGGTGACTGAAGCAGAGGCAGTTGACTGTAGCAGAGGCGGTTGACTGTAGCAGAGGCGGTTCACTGTAGCAGAGGCGGTTAACTGTAGCAGAGATGGGAGACTGCAGCAGAGATGGGTGACTGTAGCAGAGGCGGTTGACTGTAGAAGAGGTGGGTGACTGTAGCAGAGGCGGTTGACTGTAGCAGAGGTGGGTGACTGTAGCAGAGGCGGGTGACTGTAGCAGAGGCGGTTGACTGTAGCAGAGGCGGTTGACTGTAGCAGAGGCGGTTGACTGTAGCAGAGGTGGGTGACTGTAGCAGGGAGGTTGACTGTAGCAGAAGTGGGTGACTGTAGCAGAGGCGGTTGACTGTAGCAGAGGTAGGTGAATGTAGCAGAAGAGGGTGACTGTAGCAGAGGTGGGTGACTGCAGCAGAGGTGGGTGACTGTAGCAGAGGTGATTGAATGTAGCAGAGGCGGTTGACTGTAGCAGTGGTGGGTGACTGTAGCAGAGGCGGGTGACTATAGCAGAGGAGGGTGACTATGGCGGATGCGGGTGATTATAGCAGAGGCGAGTGACTGTAGCAGAGGCGGTTGATTGTAGCAGAGGTGGGTGACTGTAGCAGAGGCGAGTGACTATAGCAGAGTTGGGTGACTCTAGCAGAGGTGAGTGACTGTAGCAGAGTTGTTTGACTGTAGCAGAGGTAGGTGACTGTAGCAGAGGTAGGTGAATGTAGCAGAGGCAGGTGAGTGTAGCAGAGGTGGATGACTGTAGCAGAGGCCGGTGACTGTAGCAGAGGCGGGTGACAGTAGCAGAGGTGGGTGACTGTAACAGAGGTGGAAGACTGTATCAGAGGCGGGTGACTGTAGCTGAGGCAGGTGACTGTAGCAGATGCGAGTGACTGTAGGAGGGGCAGGTGACTGTAGCAGAGGCGGGTGACTGTAGCAGAGGCGGGTGACTGTAGCAGAAGTGGGTGACTGTAGCAGAGGCGGGTGACTGTAGCAGAGGCGGGTGACTGTAGCAGAGGCGAGTGACTGTAGCAGAGACGGGTGACTGTAGCAGAGGCGGGTGACAGTAGCAGAGGAAGGTGACTGTAGCAGAGGCCGGTGACTGTAGGAGAGGCCGGTGACTGTATCAGAGGCGAGTGACTGTAGGAGAGGCAGGTGACTGTAGCAGAGGCTTGTGACTGTAGCAGAGGTGGAAGACTGTATCAGTGGCAGGTGACTGTAGCAGAGGTGTGTGACTATAGCAGAGGCGGGTGACTGTAGCAGAGGCGGGTGACTGTAGCAGAGGCGGGTGACTGTAGCTGAATGAGTGACTGTAGCAGAGGCGGGTGACAGTACTAGAGGGAGGTGACTGTAGCAGAGGCCGGTTTGTGTATCAGAGGCGAGTGACTGTGGGAGAGGCAGGTGACTGTAGCAGAGGCGGGTGACTGTACCAGAAGTGGGTGACTGTAGCAGAGGTAGGTGACTGTAGCAGAGGTGGGTGACAGTAGCAGAAGTGAGTGACTGTAGCAGAGGTGGGTAACAGTAGCAGAGGAAGGTGACTGTAGAAGAGGCCGGTGACTGTATCAGAGGCGAGTGACTGTAGGAGATGCGGGTGACAGTAGCAGAGGAAGGCTACTGTAGCAGAGGCCGGTGACTGTATCAGAGGCGAGTGACTGTAGAATAGGTAAATGACTGTGGCAGAGGTGGGTGACTGTAGCAGAGGCATTTGAATGTAGCAAAGGTGGGTAACTCTATCAGAGTTGTTTGACTATAGCAGAGGTGGGTGACTGTAGCAGAGGTGTGTGACTGCAGCAGAGGCGGGTGACTGTAGCAGTGGTGGGTGACTGTAGCAGAAGCGGTGACTGTTGCAGTGGTGGGTAACTACAGAAGAGGCGGGTGACTGTAGGAGAGGCGAGTGACTGTAGCAGAGGCGGCTGACTGTAGCAAAGGCGGGTGACTGTAGCAGAGGCGGGTGATTGTAGCATACGCTGGTGAATGTGGCAGAGGCGTGTTACTGTAGCAGAAGTGGGTGATTGCAGCAGAAGCAGCTGACTGTAGCAGAGGTGGGTGACTGTAGCAGGGGCAGGTGACTGTAGCAGAGGCAGGTGACTGTGGCAGAGGCGGGTGACTGTAGCACAGGTGGGTGACTGTAGCAGAGGCGGGTGACTGTAGCAGAGGCGGGTGATTGTAGCAGAGGTGGGTGACTGCAGAAGAGACAGTTGACTGTAGCAGGGGTGGGTGACTGTAGCAGAAATGTGTGACTGTAGCAGAGGCGGGTGACTATAGCAGAGGCGGTTGACTGTAGCAGAGGTGGGTGACTGTAGCAGAGTCGGGTGACTGTAGCAGAGGCGGTTGACTGTAGCAGAGGTGGGTGACTGTAGCAGAGTTCAGTGACTGTAGCAGAGTTGGGTGACTGTAGCAGAGGTGGGTGACTGTATCAGAAGTGAGTGACGGTAGCAGATTTGGCTGACTGTAGCAGAGTTTATGACTGTAGCAGAGGCGGGTGACTGTAGCAGAGGCGGGTGACTGTAGCAGAGGTGGGTGACTGTAGCAGAGGCAGGTGACTGTAGCAGAGACGGTTGACTGTAGCAGAGGTGGGTGACTGTAGTAGAGTCGGGTGACTGTAGCAGAGGCGGTTGACTGTAGCAGAGGTGGGTGACTGTAGCAGAGTTGGGTGACTGTAGCAGAGTTGGGTGACTGTAGCAGAGGTGGGTGACTGTAGCAGAGGCGGTTGACTGTAGCAGAGGCGAGTGACTGTGGCAGAGGCGAGTGACTGTAGCAGAGGCGGGTGACTGTAGCAGAGGTGGTTGACTGTAGCAGAGGCGGTTGACTGTAGCAGAGGCGGTTGACTGTAGCAGAGGCGGTTGACTGTAGCAGAGGCGTTGACTGTAGCAGAGGTGGGTGAATGTAGCAGAAGAGGGTGACTGTAGCAGAGGTTGGTGACTGCAGCAGAGGTGGGTGACTGTAGCAGAGGTGATTGAATGTAGCAGAGGCAGTTGACTGTAGCAGAGGTGGGTGACTGTAGCAGAGGTGGGTGACTGTAGCAGAGGCTGTTGACTGTAGCAGAGGCATGTGACTGTAGCAGAGGCAGGTGACTGTAGCAGAGGCGAGTGACTGTAGCAGAGGCGGGTGACTGTAGCAGAGGTGGGTGACTGTAGCAGAGGTGGGAGACTGTAGCAGAGGTGGGTGACTGTAGCAGAGGTGGGAGACTGTAGCAGAGGTGGGTGACTGTAGCAGAGGTGATTGAATGTAGCAGAGGCAGTTGACTGTAGCAGAGGTGGGTGACTGTTGCAGAGGTGGGTGACTGTAGCAGAGGCTGTTGACTGTAGCAGAGGCATGTGACTGTAGCAGAGGCAGGTGACTGTAGCAGAGGCGAGTGACTGTAGCAGAGGCGGGTGACTGTAGCAGAGGTGGGTGACTGTAGCAGAGGTGGGAGACTGTAGCAGAGGTGGGAGACTGTAGCAGAGGTTGGTGACTGCAGCAGAGGTGGGTGACTGTAGCAGAGGTGATTGAATGTAGCAGAGGCAGTTGACTGTAGCAGAGGTGGGTGACTGTAGCAGTGGCAGGTGACTGTAGCAGAGGCGGGTGACTGTAGCAGAGGCAGGTGACTGTAGCAGAGGCAGGTGACTGTAGCAGAGGCGGTTAACTGTAGCAGAGGCGGTTGACTGTAGCAGAGGTGGGTGACTGTAGCAGAGGTGGGAGACTGTAGCAGAGGTGGGTGACTGTAACAGAGGTGGGTGACTGTAGCAGAGACTATTGACTGTAGCAGAGGTAGGTGAATGTAGCAGAAGAGGGGGGCTGTAGCAGAGGTGGGTGACTGTAGCAGAGGGGGTTGACTGTAGCAGAGGCTGGTGACTGTAGCAGAGGCGGTTGACTGTAGCAGAGGTGCGTGACTGTAGCAGAGGCGGTTGACTGTACCAGAGGTGGTTGACTGTAGCAGAGGCAGTTGACTGTAGCACAGGTAGGAGACTGTGGCAGAGGCGGTTGACTGTAGCAGAGGTGGGTGACTGTAGCAGAGGCGGTTGACTGTAGCAGAGGTGGATGAATGTAGCAGAAGAGGGTGACTGTAGCAGAGGTGGGTGACTGTAGCAGAGGCGGGTGACTGTAGCAGAGGTGAGTGAATGTAGCAGTGGCGGTTGACTGTAGCAGAGGTGGGTGACTTTAGCAGAGGCGGTTGACTGTAGCAGAGGTGGGTGACTGTAGCAGAGGCGATTGACTGTGGCAGAAATGGGTGACTGTAGCAGAGGTGGTTGACTGTAGCAGAAGTGGGTGACTGTCGCAGAGGCGGGTGACTGTAGCAGAGGTGGGTGACTGTAGCAGAGGCGGGTGACTGTAGCAGATGTGGGTGAAAGTAGCAGAGGTGGGTGACTGTAGCAGAGGCGGGTGACTGTAGCAGAGGCATGTGACTGTACCAGAGGAGGGTCACTAGCAGAGGCGGGTGACTGTAGCAGAGGCGGGTGATTGTAGCAATGGTGGGTGACTGTAGCAGAGTTGGGTGACCGTAGCAGAGTTGGGTGACCGTAGCAGAGGCAGGTGACTGTAGCAGAGGCAGGTGACTGTAGCAGAGGCCGGTGACTGTAGCAGAGGCGGGTGACTGTAGCAGAGGCAGGTGACTGTAGCAGAGGCGGGTGACTGTAGCAGAGGCAGGTGACTGTAGCAGAGGCCGGTGACTGTAGCAGAGGCAGGTGACTGTAGCAGAGGCCGGTGACTGTAGCAGAGGCCGGTGACTGTAGCAGAGGCCGGTGACTGTAGCAGAGGCAGGTGACTGTAGCAGAGGCAGGTGACTGTAGCAGAGGCAGGTGACTGTAGCAGAGGCCGGTGACTGTAGCAGAGGCCGGTGACTGTAGCAGAGGCAGGTGACTGTAGCAGAGGCGGGTGACTGTAGCAGAGGCAGGTGACTGTAGCAGAGGCCGGTGACTGTAGCAGAGGCAGGTGACTGTAGCAGAGGCCGGTGACTGTAGCAGAGGCCGATGACTGTAGCAGAGGCCGGTGACTGTAGCAGAGGCAGGTGACTGTAGCAGAGGCAGGTGACTGTAGCAGAGGCCGGTGACTGTAGCAGAGGCAGGTGACTGTAGCAGAGGCGGGTGACTGTAGCAGAGGCGGGTGACTGTAGCAGAGGTGGGTGACTGTAGCAGAGGTGGGAGACTGTAGCAGAGGTGGGAGACTGTAGCAGAGGTTGGTGACTGCAGCAGAGGTGGGTGACTGTAGCAGAGGGGGTTGACTGTAGCAGAGGCTGGTGACTGTAGCAGAGGCGGTTGATTGTAGCTGAGGTGGGTGACTGTAGCAGAGGTGAGTGACTGTAGCAGAGATGGGTGACTGTAGCAGAGATGGGTGACTGTAGCAGAGGCGGTTGATTGTAGAAGAGATGGGTGACTGTAGCAGAGGCGGTTGACTGTAGCAGAGGTGCGTGACTGTAGCAGAGGCGGTTGACTGTACCAGAGGTGGTTGACTGTAGCAGAGGCAGTTGACTGTAGCACAGGTAGGAGACTGTGGCAGAGGCGGTTGACTGTAGCAGAGGTGGGTGACTGTAGCAGAGGCGGTTGACTGTAGCAGAGGTGGATGAATGTAGCAGAAGAGGGTGACTGTAGCAGAGGTGGGTGACTGTAGCAGAGGCGGGTGACTGTAGCAGAGGTGAGTGAACGTAGCAGTGGCGGTTGACTGTAGCAGAGGTGGGTGACTTTAGCAGAGGCGGTTGACTGTAGCAGAGGTGGGTGACTGTAGCAGAGGCGATTGACTGTGGCAGAAATGGGTGACTGTAGCAGAGGTGGTTGACTGTAGCAGAAGTGGGTGACTGTCGCAGAGGCGGGTGACTGTAGCAGAGGTGGGTGACTGTAGCAGAGGCGGGTGACTGTAGCAGATGTGGGTGAAAGTAGCAGAGGTGGGTGACTGTAGCAGAGGCGGGTGACTGTAGCAGAGGCATGTGACTGTACCAGAGGAGGGTCACTAGCAGAGGCGGGTGACTGTAGCAGAGGCGGGTGATTGTAGCAATGGTGGGTGACTGTAGCAGAGTTGGGTGACCGTAGCAGAGTTGGGTGACTGTAGCAGAAGCAGGTGACTGTAGCAGAGGCCGGTGACTGTAGCAGAGGCAGGTGACTGTAGCAGAGGCCGGTGACTGTAGCAGAGGCCGGTGACTGTGGCAGAGGCCGGTGACTGTAGCAGAGGCAGGTGACTGTAGCAGAGGCGGGTGACTGTAGCAGAGGCAGGTGACTGTAGCAGAGGCCGGTGACTGTAGCAGAGGCCGGTGACTGTAGCAGAGGCCGGTGACTGTAGCAGAGGCCGGTGACTGTAGCAGAGGCAGGTGACTGTAGCAGAGGCAGGTGACTGTAGCAGAGGCAGGTGACTGTAGCAGAGGCCGGTGACTGTAGCAGAGGCCGGTGACTGTAGCAGAGGCAGGTGACTGTAGCAGAGGCCGGTGACTGTAGCAGAGGCCGGTGACTGTAGCAGAGGCAGGTGACTGTAGCAGAGGCGGGTGACTGTAGCAGAGGCAGGTGACTGTAGCAGAGGCCGGTGACTGTAGCAGAGGCAGGTGACTGTAGCAGAGGCCGGTGACTGTAGCAGAGGCAGGTGACTGTAGCAGAGGCGGGTGACTGTAGCAGAGGCAGGTGACTGTAGCAGAGGCGGGTGACTGTAGCAGAGGCGGGTGACTGTAGCAGAGGCAGGTGACTGTAGCAGAGGCCGGTGACTGTAGCAGAGGCCGGTGACTGTAGCAGAGGCAGGTGACTGTAGAAGAGGCGGGTGACTGTAGCAGAGGCAGGTGACTGTAGCAGAGGCCGGTGACTGTAGCAGAGGCAGGTGACTGTAGCAGAGGCCGGTGACTGTAGCAGAGGCCGGTGACTGTAGCAGAGGCCGGTGACTGTAGCAGAGGCAGGTGACTGTAGCAGAGGCGGGTGACTGTAGCAGAGGCAGGTGACTGTAGCAGAGGCAGGTGACTGTAGCAGAGGCGGGTGACTGTAGCAGAGGCGGGTGACTGTAGCAGAGGCAGGTGACTGTAGCAGAGGCCAGTGACTGTAGCAGAGGCGGGTGACTGTAGCAGAGGCATGTGACTGTACCAGAGGAGGGTCACTAGCAGAGGCGGGTGACTGTAGCAGAGGCGGGTGATTGTAGCAATGGTGGGTGACTGTAGCAGAGTTGGGTGACCGTAGCAGAGGCAGGTGACTGTAGCAGAGGCAGGTGACTGTAGCAGAGGCATGTGACTGTAGCAGAGGCAGGTGACTGTAGCAGAGGCAGGTGACTGTAGCAGAGGCAGGTGACTGTAGCAGAGGCGGGTGACTGTAGCAGAGGCAGGTGACTGTAGCAGAGGCAGGTGACTGTAGCAGAGGCCGGTGACTGTAGCAGAGGCGGGTGACTGTAGCAGAGGCATGTGACTGTACCAGAGGAGGGTCACTAGCAGAGGCGGGTGACTGTAGCAGAGGCGGGTGATTGTAGCAATGGTGGGTGACTGTAGCAGAGTTGGGTGACCGTAGCAGAGGCCGGTGACTGTAGCAGAGGCCGGTGACTGTAGCAGAGGCGGGTGACTGTAGCAGAGGCAGGTGACTGTAGCAGAGGCCGGTGACTGTAGCAGAGGTGGATGAATGTAGCAGAAGAGGGTGACTGTAGCAGAGGTGGGTGACTGTAGCAGAGGCGGGTGACTGTAGCAGAGGTGAGTGAATGTAGCAGTGGCGGTTGACTGTAGCAGAGGTGGGTGACTTTAGCAGAGGCGGTTGACTGTAGCAGAGGTGGGTGACTGTAGCAGAGGCGATTGACTGTGGCAGAAATGGGTGACTGTAGCAGAGGTGGTTGACTGTAGCAGAAGTGGGTGACTGTCGCAGAGGCGGGTGACTGTAGCAGAGGTGGGTGACTGTAGCAGAGGCGGGTGACTGTAGCAGATGTGGGTGAAAGTAGCAGAGGTGGGTGACTGTAGCAGAGGCGGGTGACTGTAGCAGAGGCATGTGACTGTACCAGAGGAGGGTCACTAGCAGAGGCGGGTGACTGTAGCAGAGGCGGGTGATTGTAGCAATGGTGGGTGACTGTAGCAGAGTTGGGTGACCGTAGCAGAGTTGGGTGACCGTAGCAGAGGCAGGTGACTGTAGCAGAGGCAGGTGACTGTAGCAGAGGCCGGTGACTGTAGCAGAGGCCGGTGACTGTAGCAGAGGCAGGTGACTGTAGCAGAGGCGGGTGACTGTAGCAGAGGCAGGTGACTGTAGCAGAGGCCGGTGACTGTAGCAGAGGCAGGTGACTGTAGCAGAGGCCGGTGACTGTAGCAGAGGCCGGTGACTGTAGCAGAGGCCGGTGACTGTAGCAGAGGCAGGTGACTGTAGCAGAGGCAGGTGACTGTAGCAGAGGCAGGTGACTGTAGCAGAGGCCGGTGACTGTAGCAGAGGCCGGTGACTGTAGCAGAGGCAGGTGACTGTAGCAGAGGCGGGTGACTGTAGCAGAGGCAGGTGACTGTAGCAGAGGCCGGTGACTGTAGCAGAGGCAGGTGACTGTAGCAGAGGCCGGTGACTGTAGCAGAGGCCGGTGACTGTAGCAGAGGCCGGTGACTGTAGCAGAGGCAGGTGACTGTAGCAGAGGCAGGTGACTGTAGCAGAGGCCGGTGACTGTAGCAGAAGCAGGTGACTGTAGCAGAGGCGGGTGACTGTAGCAGAGGCGGGTGACTGTAGCAGAGGTGGGTGACTGTAGCAGAGGTGGGAGACTGTAGCAGAGGTGGGAGACTGTAGCAGAGGTTGGTGACTGCAGCAGAGGTGGGTGACTGTAGCAGAGGGGGTTGACTGTAGCAGAGGCTGTTGACTGTAGCAGAGGCGGTTGATTGTAGCTGAGGTGGGTGACTGTAGCAGAGGTGAGTGACTGTAGCAGAGATGGGTGACTGTAGCAGAGATGGGTGACTGTAGCAGAGGCGGTTGATTGTAGAAGAGATGGGTGACTGTAGCAGAGGCGGTTGACTGTAGCAGAGGTGCGTGACTGTAGCAGAGGCGGTTGACTGTACCAGAGGTGGTTGACTGTAGCAGAGGCAGTTGACTGTAGCACAGGTAGGAGACTGTGGCAGAGGCGGTTGACTGTAGCAGAGGTGGGTGACTGTAGCAGAGGCGGTTGACTGTAGCAGAGGTGGATGAATGTAGCAGAAGAGGGTGACTGTAGCAGAGGTGGGTGACTGTAGCAGAGGCGGGTGACTGTAGCAGAGGTGAGTGAATGTAGCAGTGGCGGTTGACTGTAGCAGAGGTGGGTGACTTTAGCAGAGGCGGTTGACTGTAGCAGAGGTGGGTGACTGTAGCAGAGGCGATTGACTGTGGCAGAAATGGGTGACTGTAGCAGAGGTGGTTGACTGTAGCAGAAGTGGGTGACTGTCGCAGAGGCGGGTGACTGTAGCAGAGGTGGGTGACTGTAGCAGAGGCGGGTGACTGTAGCAGATGTGGGTGAAAGTAGCAGAGGTGGGTGACTGTAGCAGAGGCGGGTGACTGTAGCAGAGGCATGTGACTGTACCAGAGGAGGGTCACTAGCAGAGGCGGGTGACTGTAGCAGAGGCGGGTGATTGTAGCAATGGTGGGTGACTGTAGCAGAGTTGGGTGACCGTAGCAGAGTTGGGTGACCGTAGCAGAGGCAGGTGACTGTAGCAGAGGCCGGTGACTGTAGCAGAGGCAGGTGACTGTAGCAGAGGCCGGTGACTGTAGCAGAGGCCGGTGACTGTGGCAGAGGCCGGTGACTGTAGCAGAGGCAGGTGACTGTAGCAGAGGCGGGTGACTGTAGCAGAGGCAGGTGACTGTAGCAGAGGCCGGTGACTGTAGCAGAGGCAGGTGACTGTAGCAGAGGCCGGTGACTGTAGCAGAGGCCGGTGACTGTAGCAGAGGCCGGTGACTGTAGCAGAGGCAGGTGACTGTAGCAGAGGCAGGTGACTGTAGCAGAGGCAGGTGACTGTAGCAGAGGCCGGTGACTGTAGCAGAGGCCGGTGACTGTAGCAGAGGCAGGTGACTGTAGCAGAGGCCGGTGACTGTAGCAGAGGCCGGTGACTGTAGCAGAGGCCGGTGACTGTAGCAGAGGCAGGTGACTGTAGCAGAGGCGGGTGACTGTAGCAGAGGCAGGTGACTGTAGCAGAGGCCGGTGACTGTAGCAGAGGCAGGTGACTGTAGCAGAGGCCGGTGACTGTAGCAGAGGCAGGTGACTGTAGCAGAGGCGGGTGACTGTAGCAGAGGCAGGTGACTGTAGCAGAGGCGGGTGACTGTAGTAGAGGCGGGTGACTGTAGCAGAGGCAGGTGACTGTAGCAGAGGCCGGTGACTGTAGCAGAGGCCGGTGACTGTAGCAGAGGCAGGTGACTGTAGCAGAGGCGGGTGACTGTAGCAGAGGCAGGTGACTGTAGCAGAGGCCGGTGACTGTAGCAGAGGCAGGTGACTGTAGCACAGGCCGGTGACTGTAGCAGAGGCCGGTGACTGTAGCAGAGGCCGGTGACTGTAGCAGAGGCAGGTGACTGTAGCAGAGGCGGGTGACTGTAGCAGAGGCGGGTGACTGTAGCAGAGGCAGGTGACTGTAGCAGAGGTGGGTGACTGTAGCAGAGGCGGGTGACTGTAGCAGAGGCAGGTGACTGTAGCAGAGGCCGGTGACTGTAGCAGAGGCGGGTGACTGTAGCAGAGGCATGTGACTGTACCAGAGGAGGGTCACTAGCAGAGGCGGGTGACTGTAGCAGAGGCGGATGATTGTAGCAATGGTGGGTGACTGTAGCAGAGTTGGGTGACCGTAGCAGAGGCAGGTGACTGTAGCAGAGGCAGGTGACTGTAGCAGAGGCATGTGACTGTAGCAGAGGCAGGTGACTGTAGCAGAGGTAGGTGACTGTAGCAGAGGCAGGTGACTGTAGCAGAGGCGGGTGACTGTAGCAGAGGCAGGTGACTGTAGCAGAGACAGGTGACTGTAGCAGAGGCCGGTGACTGTAGCAGAGGCGGGTGACTGTAGCAGAGGCATGTGACTGTAGCAGAGGCAGGTGACTGTAGCAGAGGCAGGTGACTGTAGCAGAGGCGGGTGACTGTAGCAGAGGCAGGTGACTGTAGCAGAGGCAGGTGACTGTAGCAGAGGCCGGTGACTGTAGCAGAGGCGGGTGACTGTAGCAGAGGCATGTGACTGTACCAGAGGAGGGTCACTAGCAGAGGCGGGTGACTGTAGCAGAGGCGGGTGATTGTAGCAATGGTGGGTGACTGTAGCAGAGTTGGGTGACCGTAGCAGAGGCCGGTGACTGTAGCAGAGGCCGGTGACTGTAGCAGAGGCGGGTGACTGTAGCAGAGGCAGGTGACTGTAGCAGAGGCCGGTGACTGTAGCAGAGGCAGGTGACTGTAGCAGAGGCGGGTGACTGTGGCAGAGGCCGGTGACTGTAGCAGAGGCAGGTGACCGTAGCAGAGTTGGGTGACCGTAGCAGAGGCAGGTGACTGTAGCAGTGGCCGGTGACTGTAGCAGAGGCCGGTGACTGTGGCAGAGGCCGGTGACTGTAGCAGAGGCAGGTGACTGTAGCAGAGGCGGGTGACTGTAGCAGAGGCATGTGACTGTAGCAGAGGCCGGTGACTGTAGCAGAGGCAGGTGACTGTAGCAGAGGCCGGTGACTGTAGCAGAGGCCGGTGACTGTAGCAGAGGCCGGTGACTGTAGCAGAGGCAGGTGACTGTAACAGAGGCAGGTGACTGTAGCAGAGGCAGGTGACTGTAGCAGAGGCCGGTGACTGTAGCAGAGGCCGGTGACTGTAGCAGAGGCGGGTGACTGTAGCAGAGGCGGGTGACTGTAGCAGAGGCAGGTGACTGTAGCAGAGGCCGGTGACTGTAGCAGAGGCAGGTGACTGTAGCAGAGTTGGGTGACCGTAGCAGAGGCAGGTGACTGTAGCAGAGGCGGGTGACTGTAGCAGAGGCAGGTGACTGTAGCAGAGGCAGGTGACTGTAGCAGAGTTGGGTGACCGTAGCAGAGGCATGTGACTGTAGCAGAGGCAGGTGACTGTAGCAGAGGCAGGTGACTGTAGCAGAGGCAGGTGACTGTAGCAGAGTTGGGTGACCGTAGCAGAGGCATGTGACTGTAGCAGAGGCAGGTGACTGTAGCAGAGGCAGGTGACTGTAGCAGAGGCAGGTGACTGTAGCAGAGTTGGGTGACCGTAGCAGAGGCAGGTGACTGTAGCAGAGGCGGGTGACTGTAGCAGAGGCATGTGACTGTAGCAGAGGCAGGTGACTGTAGCAGAGGCAGGTGACTGTAGCAGAGGCGGGTGACTGTAGCAGAGGCGGGTGACTGTAGCAGAGGCAGGTGACTGTAGCAGAGGCCGGTGACTGTAGCAGAGGCGGGTGACTGTAGCAGAGGCATGTGACTGTACCAGAGGAGGGTCACTAGCAGAGGCGGGTGACTGTATCAGAGGCGGGTGATTGTAGCAATGGTGGGTGACTGTAGCAGAGTTGGGTGACCGTAGCAGAGGCAGGTGACTGTAGCAGAGGCAGGTGACTGTAGCAGAGGCATGTGACTGTAGCAGAGGCAGGTGACTGTAGCAGAGGCAGGTGACTGTAGCAGAGGCAGGTGACTGTAGCAGAGGCCGGTGACTGTAGCAGAGGCGGGTGACTGTAGCAGAGGCATGTGACTGTACCAGAGGAGGGTCACTAGCAGAGGCGGGTGACTGTAGCAGAGGCGGGTGATTGTAGCAATGGTGGGTGACTGTAGCAGAGTTGGGTGACCGTAGCAGAGGCAGGTGACTGTAGCAGAGGCAGGTGACTGTAGCAGAGGCAGGTGACTGTAGCAGAGGCGGGTGACTGTAGCAGAGGCAGGTGACTGTAGCAGAGGCCGGTGACTGTAGCAGAGGCGGGTGACTGTAGCAGAGGCATGTGACTGTACCAGAGGAGGGTCACTAGCAGAGGCGGGTGACTGTAGCAGAGGCGGGTGATTGTAGCAATGGTGGGTGACTGTAGCAGAGTTGGGTGACCGTAGCAGAGGCAGGTGACTGTAGCAGAGGCAGGTGACTGTAGCAGAGGCAGGTGACTGTAGCAGAGGCAGGTGACTGTAGCAGAGTTGGGTGACCGTAGCAGAGGCAGGTGACTGTAGCAGAGGCAGGTGACTGTAGCAGAGGCAGGTGACTGTAGCAGAGACAGGTGACTGTAGCAGAGTTGGGTGACCGTAGCAGAGGCATGTGACTGTAGCAGAGGCAGGTGACTGTAGCAGAGGCAGGTGACTGTAGCAGAGGCAGGTGACTGTAGCAGAGTTGGGTGACCGTAGCAGAGGCAGGTGACTGTAGCAGAGGCGGGTGACTGTAGCAGAGGCATGTGACTGTAGCAGAGGCAGGTGACTGTAGCAGAGGCAGGTGACTGTAGCAGAGGCGGGTGACTGTAGCAGAGGCGGGTGACTGTAGCAGAGGCAGGTGACTGTAGCAGAGGCCGGTGACAGTAGCAGAGGCGGGTGACTGTAGCAGAGGCAAGTGACTGTACCAGAGGAGGGTCACTAGCAGAGGCGGGTGACTGTAGCAGAGGCGGGTGATTGTAGCAATGGTGGGTGACTGTAGCAGAGTTGGGTGACCGTAGCAGAGGCAGGTGACTGTAGCAGAGGCAGGTGACTGTAGCAGAGGCATGTGACTGTAGCAGAGGCAGGTGACTGTAGCAGAGGCAGGTGACTGTAGCAGAGGCAGGTGACTGTAGCAGAGGCGGGTGACTGTAGCAGAGGCAGGTGACTGTAGCAGAGGCGGGTGACTGTAGCAGAGGCATGTGACTGTACCAGAGGAGGGTCACTAGCAGAGGCGGGTGACTGTAGCAGAGGCGGGTGATTGTAGCAATGGTGGGTGACTGTAGCAGAGTTGGGTGACCGTAGCAGAGGCAGGTGACTGTAGCAGAGGCAGGTGACTGTAGCAGAGGCATGTGACTGTAGCAGAGGCAGGTGACTGTAGCAGAGGCAGGTGACTGTAGCAGAGGCAGGTGACTGTAGCAGAGTTGGGTGACCGTAGCAGAGGCAGGTGACTGTAGCAGAGGCGGGTGACTGTAGCAGAGGCATGTGACTGTAGCAGAGGCAGGTGACTGTAGCAGAGGCACGTGACTGTAGCAGAGGCGGGTGACTGTAGCAGAGGCGGGTGACTGTAGCAGAGGCAGGTGACTGTAGCAGAGGCCGGTGACTGTAGCAGAGGCGGGTGACTGTAGCAGAGGCATGTGACTGTACCAGAGGAGGGTCACTAGCAGAGGCGGGTGACTGTAGCAGAGGCGGGTGATTGTAGCAATGGTGGGTGACTGTAGCAGAGTTGGGTGACCGTAGCAGAGGCAGGTGACTATAGCAGAGGCAGGTGACTGTAGCAGAGGCATGTGACTGTAGCAGAGGCAGGTGACTGTAGCAGAGGCAGGTGACTGTAGCAGAGGCAGGTGACTGTAGCAGAGTTGGGTGACCGTAGCAGAGGCAGGTGACTGTAGCAGAGGCGGGTGACTGTAGCAGAGGCATGTGACTGTAGCAGAGGCAGGTGACTGTAGCAGAGGCAGGTGATTGTAGCAGAGGCGGGTGACTGTAGCAGAGGCGGGTGACTGTAGCAGAGGCAGGTGACTGTAGCAGAGGCCGGTGACTGTAGCAGAGGCGGGTGACTGTAGCAGAGGCATGTGACTGTACCAGAGGAGGGTCACTAGCAGAGGCGGGTGACTGTAGCAGAGGCGGGTGATTGTAGCAATGGTGGGTGACTGTAGCAGAGTTGGGTGACTGTAGCAGAGGCAGGTGACTGTAGCAGAGGCAGGTGACTGTAGCAGAGGCATGTGACTGTAGCAGAGGCAGGTGACTGTAGAAGAGGCAGGTGACTGTAGCAGAGGCAGGTGACTGTAGCAGAGGCGGGTGACTGTAGCAGAGGCAGGTGACTGTAGCAGAGGCAGGTGACTGTAGCAGAGGCAGGTGACTGTAGCAGAGGCAGGTGACTGTAGCAGAGGCAGGTGACTGTAGCAGAGGCCGGTGACTGTAGCAGAGGCAGGTGACTGTAGCAGAGGCAGGTGACTGTAGCAGAGGCGGGTGACTGTAGCAGAGGCATGTGACTGTACCAGAGGAGGGTCACTAGCAGAGGCGGGTGACTGTAGCAGAGGCGGGTGATTGTAGCAATGGTGGGTGACTGTAGCAGAGTTGGGTGACCGTAGCAGAGGCCGGTGACTGTAGCAGAGGCCGGTGACTGTAGCAGAGGCGGGTGACTGTAGCAGAGGCAGGTGACTGTAGCAGAGGCCGGTGACTGTAGCAGAGGCAGGTGACTGTAGCAGAGGCGGGTGCCTGTGGCAGAGGCCGGTGACTGTAGCAGAGGCAGGTGACCGTAGCAGAGTTGGGTGACCGTAGCAGAGGCAGGTGACTGTGGCAGAGGCCGGTGACTGTAGCAGAGGCCGGTGACTGTGGCAGAGGCCGGTGACTGTAGCAGAGGCAGGTGACTGTAGCAGAGGCGGGTGACTGTAGCAGAGGCAGGTGACTGTAGCAGAGGCCGGTGACTGTAGCAGAGGCAGGTGACTGTAGCAGAGGCAGGTGACTGTAGCAGAGGCCGGTGACTGTAGCAGAGGCCGGTGACTGTAGCAGAGGCCGGTGACTGTAGCAGAGGCAGGTGACTGTAGCAGAGGCAGGTGACTGTAGCAGAGGCAGGTGACTGTAGCAGAGGCCGGTGACTGTAGCAGAGGCCGGTGACTGTAGCAGAGGCAGGTGACTGTAGCAGAGGCGGGTGACTGTAGCAGAGGCAGGTGACTGTAGCAGAGGCCGGTGACTGTAGCAGAGGCAGGTGACTGTAGCAGAGGCAGGTGACTGTAGCAGAGGCCGGTGACTGTAGCAGAGGCCGGTGACTGTAGCAGAGGCAGGTGACTGTAGCAGAGGCGGGTGACTGTAGCAGAGGCAGGTGACTGTAGCAGAGGCGGGTGACTGTAGCAGAGGCGGGTGACTGTAGCAGAGGCAGGTGACTGTAGCAGAGGCCGGTGATTGTAGCAGAGGCGGGTGACTGTAGCAGAGGCATGTGACTGTACCAGAGGAGGGTCACTAGCAGAGGCGGGTGACTGTAGCAGAGGCGGGTGATTGTAGCAATGGTGGGTGACTGTAGCAGAGTTGGGTGACCGTAGCAGAGGCAGGTGACTGTAGCAGAGGCAGGTGACTGTAGCAGAGGCATGTGACTGTAGCAGAGGCAGGTGACTGTAGCAGAGGCAGGTGACTGTAGCAGAGGCAGGTGACTGTAGCAGAGGCGGGTGACTGTAGCAGAGGCAGGTGACTGTAGCAGAGGCAGGTGACTGTAGCAGAGGCAGGTGACTGTAGCAGAGGCAGGTGACTGTAGCAGAGGCAGGTGACTGTAGCAGAGGCCGGTGACTGTAGCAAAGGCAGGTGACTGTAGCAGAGGCAGGTGACTGTAGCAGAGGCGGGTGATTGTAGCAATGGTGGGTGACTGTAGCAGAGTTGGGTGACCGTAGCAGAGGCAGGTGACTGTAGCAGAGGCAGGTGACTGTAGCAGAGGCCGGTGACTGTAGCAGAGGCAGGTGACTGTAGCAGAGGCAGGTGACTGTAGCAGAGGCAGGTGACTGTAGCAGAGGCAGGTGACTGTAGCAGAGGCAGGTGACTGTAGCAGAGGCCGGTGACTGTAGCAGAGGCGGGTGACTGTAGCAGAGGCATGTGACTGTACCAGAGGAGGGTCACTAGCAGAGGCGGGTGACTGTAGCAGAGGCGGGTGATTGTAGCAATGGTGGGTGACTGTAGCAGAGTTGGGTGACCGTAGCAGAGGCAGGTGACTGTAGCAGAGGCAGGTGACTGTAGCAGAGGCATGTGACTGTAGCAGAGGCAGGTGACTGTAGCAGAGGCAGGTGAAAGTAGCAGAGGCAG
Organism: Locusta migratoria; assembly: GCA_026315105.1. Taxonomy (NCBI): domain Eukaryota; kingdom Metazoa; phylum Arthropoda; class Insecta; order Orthoptera; family Acrididae; genus Locusta; species Locusta migratoria. The sequence goes on from CM048745.1 coordinate 11,095,992, forward strand.
GTGACTGTAGCAGAGGCGGGTGACTGTAGCAGAGGCAGGTGACTGTAGCAGAGGCAGGTGACTGTAGCAGAGGCAGGTGACTGTAGCAGAGGCAGGTGACTGTAGCAGAGGCAGGTGACTGTAGCAGAGGCTGGTGACTGTAGCAGAGGCAGGTGACTGTAGCAGAGGCAGGTGACTGTAGCAGAGGCGGGTGATTGTAGCAATGGTGGGTGACTGTAGCAGAGTTGGGTGATCGTAGCAGAGGCAGGTGACTGTAGCAGAGGCAGGTGACTGTAGCAGAGGCCGGTGACTGTAGCAGAGGCATGTGACTGTAGCAGAGGCAGGTGACTGTAGCAGAGGCAGGTGACTGTAGCAGAGGCAGGTGACTGTAGCAGAGGCAGGTGACTGTAGCAGAGGCCGGTGACTGTAGCAGAGGCAGGTGACTGTAGCAGAGGCCGGTGACTGTAGCAGGGGCCGGTGACTGTAGCAGAGGCCGGTGATTGTAGCAGAGGCAGGTGACTGTAGCAGAGGCGGGTGACTGTAGCAGAGGCAGGTGACTGTAGCAGAGGCAGGTGACTGTAGCAGAGGCGGGTGACTGTAGCAGAGGCAGGTGACTGTAGCAGAGGCAGGTGACTGTAGCAGAGGCGGGTGACTGTAGCAGAGGCGGGTGACTGTAGCAGAGGCAGGTGACTGTAGCAGAGGCCGGTGACTGTAGCAGAGGCGGGTGACTGTAGCAGAGGCATGTGACTGTACCAGAGGAGGGTCACTAGCAGAGGCGGGTGACTGTAGCAGAGGCGGGTGATTGTAGCAATGGTGGGTGACTGTAGCAGAGTTGGGTGACCGTAGCAGAGTTGGGTGACCGTAGCAGAGGCAGGTGACTGTAGCAGAGGCAGGTGACTGTAGCAGAGGCCGGTGACTGTAGCAGAGGCAGGTGACTGTAGCAGAGGCCGGTGACTGTAGCAGAGGCAGGTGACTGTAGCAGAGGCGGGTGACTGTAGCAGAGGCAGGTGACTGTAGCAGAGGCCGGTGACTGTAGCAGAGGCCGGTGACTGTAGCAGAGGCAGGTGACTGTAGCAGAGGCGGGTGACTGTAGCAGAGGCAGGTGACTGTAGCAGAGGCCGGTGACTGTAGCAGAGGCAGGTGACTGTAGCAGAGGCAGGTGACTGTAGCAGAGGCGGGTGACTGTAGCAGAGGCAGGTGACTGTAGCAGAGGCAGGTGACTGTAGCAGAGGCGGGTGACTGTAGCAGAGGCGGGTGACTGTAGCAGAGGCAGGTGACTGTAGCAGAGGCCGGTGACTGTAGCAGAGGCAGGTGACTGTAGCAGAGGCGGGTGACTGTAGCAGAGGCAGGTGACTGTAGCAGAGGCCGGTGACTGTAGCAGAGGCAGGTGACTGTAGCAGAGGCAGGTGACTGTAGCAGAGGCAGGTGACTGTAGCAGAGGCCGGTGACTGTAGCAGAGGCCGGTGACTGTAGCAGAGGCAGGTGACTGTAGCAGAGGCGGGTGACTGTAGCAGAGGCAGGTGACTGTAGCAGAGGCCGGTGACTGTAGCAGAGGCAGGTGACTGTAGCAGAGGCAGGTGACTGTAGCAGAGGCCGGTGACTGTAGCAGAGGCCGGTGACTGTAGCAGAGGCAGGTGACTGTAGCAGAGGCAGGTGACTGTAGCAGAGGCGGGTGACTGTAGCAGAGGCAGGTGACTGTAGCAGAGGCAGGTGACTGTAGCAGAGGCGGGTGACTGTAGCAGAGGCAGGTGACTGTAGCAGAGGCAGGTGACTGTAGCAGAGGCGGGTGACTGTAGCAGAGGCGGGTGACTGTAGCAGAGGCAGGTGACTGTAGCAGAGGCCGGTGACTGTAGCAGAGGCGGGTGACTGTAGCAGAGGCATGTGACTGTACCAGAGGAGGGTCACTAGCAGAGGCGGGTGACTGTAGCAGAGGCGGGTGATTGTAGCAATGGTGGGTGACTGTAGCAGAGTTGGGTGACCGTAGCAGAGTTGGGTGACCGTAGCAGAGGCAGGTGACTGTAGCAGAGGCAGGTGACTGTAGCAGAGGCAGGTGACTGTAGCAGAGGCAGGTGACTGTAGCAGAGGCTGTTTTCTGTAGCAGAGGCGTTTTTCTGTAGCAGAGGCGGGTGACTATAGCAGAGGCGGGTGACTGTAGCAAAGTCGTGTGACTGTAGCATAGGCGGTTGACTGTAGCAGAGGTAGATGAATGTAGCAGAGGCACGTGAATGTAGCAGAGGCGGGTGACTGTGGCAGAGGCGGTTGACTGCAGCAGAGGCGGTTGACTGCAGCAGAGGTGGGTGAATGTAACAGAGGCGGTTGACTGTAGCAGAGGTGGGTGACTGTAGCAAATGTGGGTGACTGTAGCAGAGGCAGTTGACTGTAGCAGAGGTGGGTGACTGTAGCAGCGTTGGATGACTGTGGCAGAGGCAGGTGACTGTGGCAGAGGCAGTTGACTGTAGCAGAGGTGGGTGACTGTAGCAGAGGCGGGTGACTGTAGCAGAGGCGGGTGACTGTAGCAGAGGCAGGTGACTGTAGCAGAGGCAGGTGACTGTAGCAGAGACTGTTTTCTGTAGCAGAGGCGTTTTTCTGTAGCAGAGGCGGGTGACTATAGCAGAGGCGGGTGACTGTAGCAAAGTCGTGTGACTGTAGCATAGGCGGTTGACTGTAGCAGAGGTAGATGAATGTAGCAGAGGCACGTGAATGTAGCAGAGGCGGGTGACTGTGGCAGAGGCGGTTGACTGCAGCAGAGGCGGTTGACTGCAGCAGAGGTGGGTGAATGTAACAGAGGCGGTTGACTGTAGCAGAGGTGGGTGACTGTAGCAAATGTGGGTGACTGTAGCAGAGGCAGTTGACTGTAGCAGAGGTGGGTGACTGTAGCAGCGTTGGATGACTGTGGCAGAGGTAGGTGACTGTGGCAGAGGCAGTTGACTGTAGCAGAGGTGGGTGACTGTAGCAGAGGCGGGTGACTGTAGCAGAGGCGGGTGACTGTAGCAGAGGCGGGTGACTGTAGCAGAGGTGAGTGACTGTAGCAGCGTTGGGTGACTATAGCAGAGGCGCGCGACTGTAGCAGAGGCAGTTGACTAGCAGAGGTGGGTGACTGTAGCAGAGGCGGGTGACTGTAGCAGAGGTGGGTGACTGTAGCAGAGGCAGTTGACTGTAGCAGAGGTGGGTGACTGTAGCAGAGGTGAGTGACTGTAGCAGCGTTAGGTGACTGTGTCAGAGCAGGTGACTGTAGCAGAGGCGGTTGATTGTAGCAGAGGTGGGTGACTGCAGAAGAGACAGTTGACTGTAGCAGGGGTGGGTGACTGTAGCAGAGGCGAGTGACTGTAGCAGATTTGGGTGACTGTAGCAGAGTTTGGTGACTGTAGCAGAGGCGGGTGACTATAGCAGAGGCGGTTGACTGTAGAAGAGGTGGGTGACTGTAGCAGAGTCGGGTGACTGTAGCAGAGGCGGTTGACTGTAGCAGAGGTGGGTGACTGTAGCAGAGTTGAGTGACTGTAGCAGAGTTGGGTGACTGTAGCAGAGGTGGGTGACTGTATCAGAAGTGAGTGACGGTAGCAGATTTGGGTGACTGTAGCAGAGTTTATGACTGTAGCAGAGGCGGGTGACTGTAGCAGAGGCGGGTGACTGTAGCAGAGGTGGGTGACTGTAGCAGAGGCAGGTGACTGTAGCAGAGACGGTTGACTGTGGCAGAGGTGGGTGACTATAGTAGAGTCGGGTGACTGTAGCAGAGGCGGTTGACTGTAGCAGAGGTGGGTGACTGTAGCAGAGTTGGGTGACTGTAGCAGAGTTGGGTGACTGTAGCAGAGGTGGGTGACTGTAGCAGAGGCGGTTGACTGTAGCAGAGGCGAGTGACTGTGGCAGAGGCGAGTGACTGTAGCAGAGGCGGTTGACTGTAGCAGAGGCGGTAGACTGTAGCAGAGGCTGTTGACTGTAGCAGAGGCGGTTGACTGTAGCAGAGGCGTTGACTGTAGCAGAGGTGGGTGAATGTAGCAGAAGAGGGTGACTGTAGCAGAGGTTGGTGACTGCAGCAGAGGTGGGTGACTGTAGCAGAGGTGATTGAATGTAGGAGAGGCAGTTGACTGTAGCAGAGGTGGGTGACTGTAGCAGAGGTGTGTGACTGTAGCAGAGGCTGTTGACTGTAGCAGAGGCATGTGACTGTAGCAGAGGCAGGTGACTGTAGCAGAGGCGAGTGACTGCAGCAGAGACGGGTGACTGTAGCAGAGGCGGGTGACTGTAGCAGAGGCAGGTGACTGTAGCAGAGGCAGGTGACTATAGCAGAGGCGGTTAACTGTAGCAGAGGCGGTTGACTGTAGCAGAGGTGCGTGACTGTAGCAGAGGTGGGTGACTGTAGCAGAGGTGGGTGACTGTAACAGAGGTGGGTGACTGTAGCAGAGACTGTTGACTGTAGCAGAGGTAGGTGAATGTAGCAGAAGAGGGGGGCTGTAGCAGAGGTGGGTGACTGTAGCAGAGGGGGTTGACTGTAGCAGAGGCTGGTGACTGTAGCAGAGGCGGTTGATTGTAGCTGAGGTGGGTGACTGTAGCAGAGGTGAGTGACTGTAGCAGAGATGGGTGACTGTAGCAGAGGTGGTTGACTGTAGCAGAAATGGGTGACTGTAGCAGAGGCGGTTGACTGTAGCAGAGGCGGGTGACTGTAGCAGAGGCGGGTGACCGTAGCAGAGGCGGGTGACTGTAGCAGAGGCGGGTGACTGGAGCAGAGGCGGGTGACTGTAGCAGAGGCGGGTGACTGTAGCAGAGGCGGGTGACTGTAGCAGAGGCGCGTGTCGGTAGCAGAGGTGGGTGACTGTAGCAGAGTTGGGTGACTGTAGCAGAGGCGGGTGACTGTAGCAGAGGCGGGTGACTGTAGCAGAGGCGGGTGACTGTAGCAGAGGCGGGTGACTGTAGCAGAGGCGGGTGACTGTAGCAGAGGCGCGTGTCGGTAGCAGAGGTGGTGACTGTAGCAGAGTTGGGTGACTGTAGCAGAGGCGGGTGACTATGGCAGAGGCGGGTGAATTTAGCAGAGGGGCGTGAGTGTAGCAGAGGCTGTTTTCTGTAGCAGAGGCGTTTTTCTGTAGCAGAGGCGGGTGACTGTAGCAGAGGCGGGTGACTGTAGCAAAGTCGTGTGACTGTAGCATAGGCGGTTGACTGTAGCAGAGGTAGATGAATGTAGCAGAGGCAGGTGAATGTAGCAGAGGCCGGTGACTGTGGCAGAGGCGGTTGACTGCAGCAGAGGCGGTTGACTGCAGCAGAGGTGGGTGAATGAAACAGAGGCGGTTGACTGTAGCAGAGGTGGGTGACTGTAGCAAATGTGGGTGACTGTAGCAGAGGCAGTTGACTGTAGCAGAGGCGGGTGACTGTAGCAGAGGCGGGTGACTGTAGCAGAGGTGGGTGACTGTAGCAGAGGCGGGTGACTATAGCAGAGGCGGGTGACTGTAGCAGAGGTGGGTGACTGTAGCAGAGGCAGTTGACTAGCAGAGGTGGGTGACTGTAGCAGAGGCGGGTGACTGTAGCAGAGGTGGGTGACTGTAGCAGAGGCAGTTGACTGTAGCAGAGGTAGGTGACTGTAGCAGAGGTGAGTGACTGTAGCAGCGTTAGGTGACTGTGTCAGAGGCAGGTGACTGTAGCAGAGGCGGTTGATTGTAGCAGAGGTGGCAGACTCTAGCAGAGGTGAGTGACTGCCGCATTGTTGGTTGACTGTAGCAGAGGCGGGTGACTGCAGCAGAGGCGGGTGACTGTAGCAGAGGCGGGTGACTGTAGCAGAGGCGGGTGACTGTAGCAGAGGCGGGTGACTGTAGCAGAGGCGGGTGACTGTAGCAGAGGTGGGTGACTGTAGCAGAGGCGGGTGACTATAGCAGAGGCGGGTGACTGTAGCAGAGGTGGGTGACTGTGGTTGAGGCAGGTGACTGTAGCAGAGGCGGGTGACTGTAGCGGAGAGGGGTGACTGTAGCAGAGGTGAGTGACTGTAGCAGCTTTGGGTGACTGTAGCAGAGGCAGGTGACTGTAGCAGAGTTGGTTGACTGTAGCAGAGGTGGATGACTGTAGCAGAGGATGGTGACTGTAGCAGAGGTGGGTGACTGTAGCAGAGGCGGTTGACTGTAGCAGAGGTGGGTGACTGTAGCAGAGGTGGATGACTGTAGCAGAGGCGAGTGACTGTAGCAGAGGTGGGTGACTGTAGCAGAGGCCGGTGACTGTAGCAGAGGCGGGTGACAGTAGCAGGGTTGGGTGACTGTAACAGAGGTGGAAGACTGTATAAGGGGCGGGTGACTGTAGCAGAGGCGGGTGACTGTAGCAGAGGCGAGTGACTGTAGCAGAGGTGGAAGACTGTATCAGTGGCGGGTGACTTCAGCTGAGGTAGGTGACTGTAGCAGATGCGAGTGACTGTAGGAGAGGCAGGTGACTGTAGCAGGGTGGGTGACTGTAGCAGAAGTGGGTGACTGTAGCAGAGGCGGGTGACTGTAGCAGAGGTGGGTGACTGTAGCAGAGGCAAGTGACTGTAGCAGAGATGGGTGACTGTAGCAGAAGTGGGTGACTGTAGCAGAGGCGGGTGACTGTAGCAGAGGCGGGTGACTGTAGCAGAGGCCGGTGACTGTATCAGAGGCGAGTGACTGTAGGAGAGGCAGGTGACTGTAGCAGAGGCTTGTGACTGTAGCAGAGGTGGAAGACTGTATCAGAGGCGGGTGACTGTAGCAGAGGCGTGTGACTGTAGCAGAGGCGGGTGACTGTAGCAGAGGCGTGTGACTGTAGCAGAGGCAGGTGACTGTAGCAGAGGCGGGTGACTGTAGCAGAGGCGAGTGACTGTAGCAGAGGCGGGTGACTGTAGCAGAGGCGGGTGACTGTAGCAGAGGCGGGTGACTGTAGCAGAGGCGGGTGACTGTAGCAGAGGCGGGTGACTGTAGCAGAGGCGGGTGACTGTAGCAGAGGCAGGTGACTGTAGCAGAGGCGGGTGAATCTAGCAGAGGCGGGTGACTGTAGCAGACACGGTTTTCTTTAGCAGAGGCGGATTTCTTTAGCAGAGGCGGGTGACTGTAGCAGAGGCGGGTGACTGTCGCAGGGGGGGGGTTGACTGTAGCAAAGGTGGGTGACTGTAGCAGAGGCGGGTGACTATAGCAGAGGAGGGTGACTATGGCGGTGGCGGGTGATTATAGCAGAGGTGGGTGACTGTAGCAGAGGCGGTTGACTGTAGCAGAGGTGGTTGACTGTAGCAGAAATGGGTGACTGTAGCAGAGGCGGTTGACTGTAGCAGAGGCGGGTGACTGTAGCAGAGGCGGGTGACCGTAGCAGAGGCGGGTGACTGTAGCAGAGGCGGGTGACTGTAGCAGAGGCGGGTGACTGTAGCAGAGGCGGGTGACTGTAGCAGAGGCGCGTGTCGGTAGCAGAGGTGGTGACTGTAGCAGAGTTGGGTGACTGTAGCAGAGGCGGGTGACTATGGCAGAGGCGGGTGAATGTAGCAGAGGGGCGTGACTGTAGCAGAGGCTGTTTTCTGTAGCAGAGGCGTTTTTCTGTAGCAGAGGCGGGTGACTGTAGCAGAGGCGGGTGACTGTAGCAAAGTCGTGTGACTGTAGCATAGGCGGTTGACTGTAGCAGAGGTAGATGAATGTAGCAGAGGCAGGTGAATGTAGCAGAGGCGGGTGACTGTGGCAGAGGCGGTTGACTGCAGCAGAGGCGGTTGACTGCAGCAGAGGTGGGTGAATGTAACAGAGGCGGTTGACTGTAGCAGAGGTGGGTGACTGTAGCAAATGTGGGTGACTGTAGCAGAGGCAGTTGACTGTAGCAGAGGTGGGTGACTGTAGCAGCGTTGGATGACTGTGGCAGAGGCAGGTGACTGTGGCAGAGGCAGTTGACTGTAGCAGAGGTGGGTGACTGTAGCAGAGGCGGGTGACTGTAGCAGAGGCGGGTGACTGTAGCAGAGGCGGGTGACTGTAGCAGAGGTGAGTGACTGTAGCAGCGTTGGGTGACTATAGCAGAGGCGCGCGACTGTAGCAGAGGCAGTTGACTAGCAGAGGTGGGTGACTGTAGCAGAGGCGGGTGACTGTAGCAGAGGTGGGTGACTGTAGCAGAGGCAGTTGACTGTAGCAGAGGTGGGTGACTGTAGCAGAGGTGAGTGACTGTAGCAGCGTTAGGTGACTGTGTCAGAGGCAGGTGACTATAGCAGAGGCGGTTGATTGTAGCAGAGGTGGCAGACTCTAGCAGAGGTGAGTGACTGCCGCATTGTTGGTTGACTGTAGCAGAGGCGGGTGACTGCAGCAGAGGCGGGTGACTGTAGCAGAGGCGGGTGACTGTAGCAGAGGCGGGTGACTGTAGCAGAGGCGGGTGACTGTAGCAGAGGCGGGTGACTGTAGCAGAGGTGGGTGACTGTAGCAGAGGCGGGTGACTATAGCAGAGGCGGGTGACTGTAGCAGAGGTGGGTGACTGTGGTTGAGGCAGGTGACTGTAGCAGAGGCGGGTGACTGTAGCGGAGAGGGGTGACTGTAGCAGAGGTGAGTGACTGTAGCAGCTTTGGGTGACTGTAGCAGAGGCAGGTGACTGTAGCAGAGTTGGTTGACTGTAGCAGAGGTGGATGACTGTAGCAGAGGATGGTGACTGTAGCAGAGGTGGGTGACTGTAGCAGAGGCGGTTGACTGTAGCAGAGGTGGGTGACTGTAGCAGAGGTGGATGACTGTAGCAGAGGCGAGTGACTGTAGCAGAGGTGGGTGACTGTAGCAGAGGCCGGTGACTGTAGCAGAGGCGGGTGACAGTAGCAGGGTTTGGTGACTGTAACAGAGGTGGAAGACTGTATAAGGGGCGGGTGACTGTAGCAGAGGCGGGTGACTGTAGCAGAGGCGAGTGACTGTAGCAGAGGTGGAAGACTGTATCAGTGGCGGGTGACTTCAGCTGAGGCAGGTGACTGTAGCAGATGCGAGTGACTGTAGGAGAGGCAGGTGACTGTAGCAGGGTGGGTGACTGTAGCAGAAGTGGGTGACTGTAGCAGAGGCGGGTGACTGTAGCAGAGGTGGGTGACTGTAGCAGAGGCAAGTGACTGTAGCAGAGATGGTGACTGTAGCAGAAGTGGGTGACTGTAGCAGAGGCGGGTGACTGTAGCAGAGGCGGGTGACTGTAGCAGAGGCCGGTGACTGTATCAGAGGCGAGTGACTGTAGGAGAGGCAGGTGACTGTAGCAGAGGCTTGTGACTGTAGCAGAGGTGGAAGACTGTATCAGAGGCGGGTGACTGTAGCAGAGGCGTGTGACTATAGCAGAGGCGTGTGACTATAGCAGAGGCGGGTGACTGTAGAAGAGGCGGGTGACTGTAGCAGAGGTGGGTGACTGTAGCAGGAGCAAGTGACTGTAGCAGAGGCAGGTGACTGTGGCAGAGGCGGGTGACTGTAGCAGAGGTGGGTGACTGTAGCAGAGGCAGGTGACTGTAGCAGGGGTGGGTGACTATAGCAGATGCGGTTGACTGTAGCAGGGGTGGGTGACTGTAGCAGAGGCGAGTTACTGTAGCAGCGTTGGGTGACTGTGTCAGAGGCAGGTGACTGTAGCAGAAACAGTTGACTGTAGCAGAGGTGGGTGACTGTAGCAGAGGCGAGTGACGGTAGCAGATTTGGGTGACTGTAGCAGAGTTTGGTGACTGTAGCAGAGGCGGGTGACTGTGGCAGAGGCGGGTGACTGTAGCAGAGGTGGGTGACTGTAGCAGAGGCAGGTGACTGTAGCAGAGACGGTTGACTGTAGCAGAGGTGGATGACTGTAGTAGAGTCGGGTGACTGTAGCAGAGGCGAGTGACTGTAGCAGAGGCGAGTGACTGTAGCAGAGGCGGGTGACTGTAGCAGAGGCGGGTGACTGTAGCAGAGGCGGTTGACTGTAGCACAGGCGGTTCACTGTAGCAGAGGCGGTTAACTATAGCAGAGATGGGTGACAGCAGCAGAGATGGGTGACTGTAGCAGAGGCGGTTGACCGTAGAAGAGGTGGGTGACTGTAGCAAAGTCGGGTGACTGTAGCAGAGGCGGGTGACTGTAGCAGAGGCGGGTGACTGTAGCAGAGGTGAGTGACTGTAGCAGCGTTGGGTGACTATAGCAGAGGCGCGTGACTGTAGCAGAGGCAGTTAACTAGCATAGGTGGGTGACTGTAGCAGAGGCGGGTGACTGTAGCAGAGGTGGGTGACTGTAGCAGAGGCAGTTGACTGTAGCAGAGGTGGGTGACTGTAGCAGAGGTGAGTGACTGTAGCAGCGTTAGGTGACTGTGTCAGAGGCACGTGACTGTAGCAGAGGCGGTTGATTGTAGCAGAGGTGGTTGACTCTAGCAGAGGTGAGTGACTGCAGCATTGTTGGTTGACTGTAGCAGAGGCGGGTGACTGCAGCAGAGGCGGGTGACTGTAGCAGAGGCGGGTGACTGTAGCAGAGGCGGGTGACTGTAGCAGAGGTGGGTGACTGTAGCAGAGGCGGGTGACTGTAGCAGAGGTGGGTGACTGTAGCAGAGGCGGGTGACTATAGCAGAGGCGGGTGACTGTAGCAGGGGTGGGTGACTGTGGTTGAGGCAGGTGACTGTAGCAGAGGCGGGTGACTGTAGCGGAGAGGGGTGACTGTAGCAGAGGTGAGTGACTGTAGCAGCTTTGGGTGACTGTAGCAGAGGCAGGTGACTGTAGCAGAGGTGGTTGACTGTAGCAGAGGTGGATGACTGTAGCAGAGGATGGTGACTGTAGCAGAGGTGGGTGACTGTAGCAGAGGCGGTTGACTGTAGCAGAGGTGGGTGACTGTAGCAGAGGTGGATGACTGTAGCAGAGGCGAGTGACTGTAGCAGAGGTGGGTGACTGTAGCAGAGGCCGGTGACTGTAGCAGAGGCGGGTGACAGTAGCAGGGTTGGGTGACTGTAACAGAGGTGGAAGACTGTATAAGGGGCGGGTGACTGTAGCAGAGACGGGTGACTGTAGCAGAGGCGAGTGACTGTAGCAGAGGTGGAAGACTGTATCAGAGGCGGGTGACTTCAGCTGAGGCAGGTGACTGTAGCAGATGCGAGTGACTGTAGGAGAGGCAGGTGACTGTAGCAGGGTGGGTGACTGTAGCAGAAGTGGGTGACTGTAGCAGAGGCGGGTGACTGTAGCAGAGGTGGGTGACTGTAGCAGAGGCGAGTGACTGTAGCAGAGATGGGTGACTGTAGCAGAAGTGGGTGACTGTAGCAGAGGAGGGTGACTGTAGCAGAGGCGGGTGACTGTAGCAGAGGCCGGTGACTGTATCAGAGGCGAGTGACTGTAGGAGAGGCAGGTAACTGTAGCAGAGGCTTGTGACTGTAGCAGAGGTGGAAGACTGTTTCAGAGGCGGGTGACTGTAGCAGAGGCGTGTGTCTATAGCAGAGGCGTGTGACTATAGCAGAGGCGGGTGACTGTAGAAGAGGCGGGTGACTGTAGCAGAGGTGGGTGACTGTAGCAGGGGCAGGTGACTGTAGCAGAGGCAGGTGACTGTGGCAGAGGCGGGTGACTGTAGCAGAGGTGGGTGACTGTAGCAGAGGCGGGTGACTGTGGCAGAGGCGGGTGACTGTAGCAGAGGTGGGTGACTGTAGCAGAGGCACGTGACTGTAGCAGAAACGGTTGACTGTAGCGGAGGTGGATGACTGTAGTAGAATCGGGTGACTGTAGCAGAGGCGAGTGACTGTAGCAGAGGCGAGTGACTGTAGCAGAGGCGGGTGACTGTAGCACAGGCGGTTCACTGTAGCAGAGGCGGTTAACTATAGCAGAGATGGGTGACAGCAGCAGAGATGGGTGACTGTAGCAGAGGCGGTTGACTGTAGAAGAGGTGGGTGACTGTAGCAAAGTCGGGTGACTGTAGCAGAGGTGGGTGACTGTAGCAGAGACAGTTGACTGTAGCAGAGGTGGGTGACTGTAGCAGAGGCTGGTGACTGTAGCAGAGGCGGTTGACAGTAGCAGAGGCGGTTGACTGTAGCGGAGGCGGTTGACTGTAGCAGAGGTGGGTGACTGTAGCAGAGGTGGGTGAATGTAGCAGAAGAGGGTGACTGTAGCAGAGGTGGGTGACTCCAGCAGAGGTGGGTGACTGTAGCAGAGGCGAGTTACTGTAGCAGCGTTGGGTGATTGTGTCAGAGGCAGGTGACTGTAGCTGAGGCAGTTGACTGTAGCAGAGGTGGGTGACTGTAGCAGAGGCGAGTGACGGTAGCAGATTTGGGTGACTGTGGCAGAATTTGGTGTCTGTAGCAGAGGCGGGTGACTGTAGCAGAGGTGGGTGACTGTAGCAGAGGCAGGTGACTGTAGCAGAGACGGTTTACTGTAGCAGAGGTGGGTGACTGTAGTAGAGGCGGTTGACTGTAGCAGAGGTGGATGACTGTAGCAGAGGTGAGTGACTGTAGAAGAGTTGGGTGACTGTACCAGAGGCAGGTGACTGTAGCAGAGGCGGTTGATTGTAGCAGAGGTGGGTGACTGTAGCAGAGGCAAGTGACTGTAGCAGTGTTGGGTGACTGTAGCAGAGGCAGGTGACTGTAGCAGAGGCGGTTGACGGTAGCAGAGGTGGATGACTGTAGCAGAGGCGAGTGACTGTAGAAGAGTTGGGTGACTGTACCAGAGGCAGGTGACTGTAGCAGAGGCGGTTGATTGTAGCAGAGGTGGGTGACTGTAGCAGAGGCAAGTGACTGTAGCAGTGTTGGGTGACTGTAGCAGAGGCGGGTGACTGTAGCAGAGGCGGGTGACTGTAGCAGAGGTGGGTGACTGTAGCAGAGTTGGGTGACTGTAGCAGAGTTGGGTGACTGTAGCAGAGGCGTTTGACTGTAGCAGAGGCAGGTGACTGTAGCAGAGGCAGGTGACTGTAGCAGAGGCGGGTGACTGTAGCAGAGGCGGTTGACTGTAGCAGAGGCGGTTCACTGTAGCAGAGGCAATTAACTGTAGCAGAGATGGGAGACTGCAGCAGAGATGGGTGACTGTAGCAGAGGCGGTTGACTGTAGAAGAGGTGGGTGACTGTAGCAAAGTCGGGTGAGTGTAGCAGATGCGGGTGACTGTACCAGAGGAGGGTGACTGTAGCAGAGGCGGGTGACCGTAACAGAGGCGGGTGACTGTAGCAGAGGCGGGTGACTGTAGCAGAGGCGGGTGACTGTAGCAGAAGCGTGTGTCGGTAGCAGAGGTGGGTGACTGTAGTAGAGTTGGGTGACTGTAGCAGAGGCGGGTGACTATGGCAGAGGCGGGTGAATGTAGCAGAGGCGGGTGACTGTAGCAGAGGCGTTTTTCTGTAGCAGAGGCGTTTTTCTGTAGCAGAGGCGGGTGACTGTAGCAGAGGCGGGTGATTGTAGCAAAGGCGGGTGACTGTACCATAGGCGGTTGACTGTAGCAGAGGTAGGTGAATGTAGCAGAGGCAGGTGAATGTAGCAGAGGCGGGTGACTGTAGCAGAGGCGGTTGACTGCAGCAGAGGTGGGTGAATTTAACAGAGGCGGTTGACTGTAGCAGAGGTGGCTGACTGTAGCAGAGGTGGGTGACTGTAGCGGAGGCAGTTTACTGTAGCAGAGGTGGGTGACTGTAGCAGCGTTGGGTGACTGTAGCAGAGGCAGGTGACTGTAGCAGATGTGGGTGACTGTAGCAGAGGTGGGTGACTGTAGCTGAGGCGGGTGACTGTAGCAGGGGAGGGTGACTGTAGCAGAGGCGGGTGACTGTAGCAGAGGCGGGTGACTGTAGCAGAGGTGTGTGACTGTAGTAGCGTTGGGTGACTATAGCAGAGGCGCGTGACTGTAGCAGAGGCAGTTGACTAGCTGAGGTGGGTGACTGTAGCAGAGGCGGGTGACTGTAGCAGAGGTGGGTGACTGTAGCAGAGGCAGTTGACTGTAGCAGAGGTGGGTGACTGCAGCAGAGGCGAGTAACTGTAGCAGCGTTGGGTGACTGTGTCAGAGGCAGGTGACTGTAGCAGAGGCGGTTGATTGTAGCAGAGGTGGGAGACTCTAGCATAGGTGTGTGACTATAGCAGAGGCGGGTGACTGTAGCAGAGGCGGGTGACTGTGGTTGAGGCAGGTGACTGTAGCAGAGGCGGGTGACTGTAGCAGAGAGGGGTGACTGTAGCAGAGGTGAGTGACTGTAGCAGCGTTGGGTGACTGTAGCAGAGGCAGGTGACTGTAGCAGAGGTGGTTGACTGTAGCAGAGGTGGATGACTGTAGCAGAGGATGGTGACTGTAGCAGAGGTGGGTGACTGTAGCAGAGGCGGTTTACTGTAGCAGAGGTGGGTGTCTGTAGCAGAGGTGGGTGACTGTAGCAGAGCCGAGTGACTGTAGCAGAGTTGGGTGACTGTACCAGAGGCAGGTGACTGTAGCAGAGGCGGTTGATTGTAGCAGAGGTGGGTGACTGTAGCAGAGGCAAGTGACTGTAGCAGTGTTGGGTGACTGTAGCAGAGGCAGGTGACTGTAACAGAGGCGGTTGACTGTAGCAGAGGTGGATGACTGTAGCAGAGGCGAGTGACTGTAGAAGAGGTGGGTGACTGTAGCAGAGGCCGGTGACCGTAGCAGAGGCGGGTGACAGTAGCAGAGGTGGGTGACTGTAACAGAGGTGGAAGACTGTATAAGAGGCGGGTGACTGTAGCAGAGGCGGGTGACTGTGGCAGAGGCGAGTGACTGTAGCTGAGGTGGAAGACTGTATCAGAGGCGGGTGACTGCAGCTGAGGCAGGTGACTGTAGCAGATGCGAGTGACTGTAGGAGAGGCAGGTGACTGTAGCAGAGGAGGGTGACTGTAGCAGAAGTGGGTGACTGTAGCAGAGGCGGGTGACTGTGGCAGAGACGGGTGACTGTAGCAGAAGTGGGTGACTGTAGCTGAGGCGGGTGACTGTAGCAGAGGCGGGTGACAGTAGCAGAGGAAGGTGACTGTAGCAGAGGCCGGTGACTGTATCAGAGGCGAGTGACTGTAGGAGAGGCAGGTGACTGTAGCAGAGGCTTGTGACTGTAGCAGAGGTGGAAGACTGTATCAGAGGCGGGTGACTGTAGCAGAGGCGTGTGACTATAGCAGAGGCGTGTGACTAGAGCAGAGGCGGGTGACTGTAGAAGAGGCAAGTGACTGTAGCAGAGGTGGGTGACTGTAGCAGGGGCAGGTGACTGTAGCAGAGGCAGGTGACTGTGGCAGAGGCGGGTGACTGTAGCAGAGGTGGGTGACTGTAGCAGAGGCGGGTGGCTGTAGCAGGGGTGGGTGACTATAGCAGAGGCAGTTGACTGTAGCAGATGTGGGTGACTGTAGCAGAGGCGAGTAACTGTAGCAGCGTTGGGTGACTGTGTCAGAGGCAGGTGTCTGTAGCAGAGGCGGTTGATTGTAGCAGAGGTGGTGGACTCTAGCTGAGGTGAGTGACTGCAGCATAGTTGGTTGACTGTAGCAGATGTGGGTGACTGTAGCAGAGGCGGGTGACTGTAGCAGAGGCGGGTGACTGTAGCAGAGGTGAGTGACTGTAGCAGCGTTGGGTGACTGTGTCAGAGGCAGGTGACTGTAGCAGAGGCGGTTGATTGTAGCAGAGGTGGTAGACTCTAGCTGAGGTGAGTGACTGCAGCATATTTGGTTGACTGTAGCAGATGCGGGAGACTGTAGCAGAGGCGGGTGACTGTAGCAGAGGCGGGTGACTGTAGCAGAGGCGGGTGACTGTAGCAGAGGCGGGTGACTGTAGCAGAGGAGGGTGACTGTAGCAAAGGCGGGTGACTGTAGCAGAGGCGGGTGACTGTAGCAGAGGTGAGTGACTGTAGCAGCGTTGGGTGACTATAGCAGAGGCGCGTGACTGTAGCAGAGGCAGTTGACTAGCAGAGGTGGGTGACTGTAGCAGAGGCGGGTGACTGTAGCAGAGGTGGGTGACTGTAGCAGAGGCAGTTGACTGTAGCAGAGGTGGGTGACTGCAGCAGAGGCGAGTAACTGTAGCAGCGTTGGGTGACTGTGTCAGAGGCAGTTGACTGTAGCAGAGGCGGTTGATTGTAGCAGAGGTGGGAGATTCTAGCAGAGGTGTGTGACTATAGCAGAGGCGGGTGACTGTAGCAGAGGCGGGTGACTGTGGTTGAGGCAGGTGACTGTAGCAGAGGTGGTTGACTGTAGCAGAGAGGGGTGACTGTAGCAGAGGTGAGTGACTGTAGTAGCGTTGGGTGACTGTAGCAGAAGCAGGTGACTGTAGCAGAGGTGGTTGACTGTAGCAGAGGTGGATGACTGTAGCAGAGGATGGTGACTGTAGCAGAGGTGGGTGACTGTAGCAGAGGCGGTTTACTGTAGCAGAGGTGGGTGTCTGTAGCAGAGGTGGGTGACTGTAGCAGAGGCGAGTGACTGTAGCAGAGTTGGGTGACTATACCAGAGACAGGAGACTGTAGCAGAGGCGGTTGATTGTAGCAGAGGTGGGTGACTGTAGCAGAGGCAAGTGACTGTAGCAGTGTTGGGTGACTGTAGCAGAGGCAGGTGACTGTAGCAGAGGCGGTTGACTGTAGCAGAGGTGGATGACTGTAGCAGAGGTGAGTGACTGTAGAAGAGGTGGGTGACTGTAGCAGAGGCCGGTGACTGTAGCAGAGGCGGGTGACAGTAGCAGAGGTGGGTGAGTGTAACAGAGGTGGAAGACTGTATAAGAGGCGGGTGACTGTAGGAGAGGCGGGTGACGGTGGCAGAGGCAAGTGACTGTAGCTGAGGTGGAAGACTGTATCAGAGGCGGGTGACTGCAGCTGAGGCAGGTGATTGTAGCAGATGCGAGTGACTGTAGGAGAGGCAGGTGACTGTAGCAGAGGCGGGTGACTGTAGCAGAAGTGGGTGACTGTAGCAGAGGCGGGTGACTGTAGCAGAGGCGGGTGACTGTAGCAGAGAAGGGTGACTGTAGCAGAAGTGGGTGACTGTAGCTGAGGCGGGTGACTGTAGCAGAGGCGGGTGACAGTAGCAGAGGAAGGTGACTGTAGCAGCGGCCGGTGACTGTATCAGAGGCGAGTGACTGTAGGAGAGGCAGGTGACTGTAGCAGAGGCTTGTGACTGTAGCAGAGGTGGAAGACTGTATCAGAGGCGGGTGACTGTAGCAGAGGCATGTGACTATAGCAGATGCGTGTGACTTGAGCAGAGGCGGGTGACTGTAGAAGAGGCGGGTGACTGTAGCAGAGGTGGGTGACTGTAGCAGGGGCAGGTGACTGTAGCAGAGGCAGGTGACTGTGGCAGAGGCGGGTGACTGTAGCAGAGGTGGGTGACTGTAGCAGAGGTGGGTGGCTGTAGCAGTTGTGGGTGACTATAGCAGAGGCAGTTGACTGTAGCAGAGGTGGGTGACTGTAGCAGAGGCGAGTAACTGTAGCAGCGTTGGGTGACTGTGTCAGAGGCAGGTGACTGTAGCAGAGGCGGTTGATTGTAGCAGAGGTGGTAGACTCTAGCTGAGGTGAGTGACTGCAGCATAGTTGGTTTACTGTAGCAGATGCGGGTGACTGTAGCAGAGGCAGGTGACTGCAGCAGAGGCGGGTGACTGTAGCAGAGGTGAGTGACTGTAGCAGCGTTGGGTGACTATAGCAGAGGCGCGTGACTGTAGCAGAGGTGGGTGACTGTCGCAGAGGCGGGTGACTGTAGCAGAGGTTGGTGACTGTAGCAGAGGCAGTTGACTGTAGCAGAGGTGGGTGACTGTAGCAGAGGCGAGTAACTGTAGCAGCGTTGGGTGACTGTGTCAGAGGCAGGTGACTGTAGCAGAGGCTGTTGATTGTAGCAGAGGTTGTAGACTCTAGCTGAGGTGAGTGACTGCAGCATAGTTGGTTGACTGTAGCAGAAGCGGGTGACTGTAGCAGAGGCGGGTGACTGTAGCAGAGGCGGGTGACTGTAGTAGAGGCGGGTGACTGTAGCAGAGGCGGGTGACTGTAGCAGAGGTGTGTGACTATAGCAGAGGCGGGTGACTGTAGCAGAGGCGGGTGACTGTGGTTGAGGCAGGTGACTGTAGCAGAGGCGGGTGACTGTAGCAGAGAGGGGTGACTGTAGCAGAGGTGGGTGACTGTAGCAGAGGCGGTTGACTGTAGCAGAGGTGGTTGACTGGAGCAGAGGTGGATGACTGTAGCAGAGGCGAGTGACTGTAGCAGAGTTGTGTGATTGTAGCAGAGGCAGGTGACTGTAGCAGAGGCGGTTGATTGTAGCAGAGGTGGGTGACTATAGCAGAGGTGGGTGACTGTAGCAGAGGTGGGTGACTGTAGTTGAGGCAGGTGACTGTAGCAGAGGAGGGTGACTGTAGCAGAGGCGGGTGACTGTAGCAGAGGCGAGTGACTGTAGCAGAGGTGGAAGACTGTATCAGAGGCGGGTGACTGCAGCTGAGGCTGGTGACTGTAGCAGATGCGAGTGACTGTAGGAGAGGCAGGTGACTGTAGCAGAGGCGGGTGACTGTAGCAGAAGTGGGTGACTGTAGCAGAGGCGGGTGACTGTAGCAGAGGCGGGTGACTGTAGCAGAGGTGAGTGACTGTAGCAGAGACGGGTGACTGTAGCAGAAGTGGGTCGACTGTAGTAGAGGCGGGTGACAGTAGCAGAGGAAGGTGACTGTAGCAGAGGCCGGTGACAGTATCAGAGGCGAGTGACTGTAGGAGAGGCAGGTGACTGTAGCAGAGGCTTGTGTCTGTAGCAGAGGTGGAAGACTGTATCAGAGGCGGGTGACTGTAGCAGAGGCGTGTGACTATAGCAGAGGCATGTGACTATAGCAGAGGCGGGTGACTGTGGAAGAGGCGGGTGACTGTAGCAGAGGCAGGTGACTGTAGCAGAGGTGGGTGACTGTAGCAGAGGCGGGTGACTGTAGCAGAGGTGGGTGACTGTAGCAGAGGCAGGTGACTGTAGCAGAGGTGGGTGACTATAGCAGAGGTGGGTGACTGTAGCAGAGGTGGGTGACTGTAGTTGAGGCAGGTGACTGTAGCAGAGGCGGGTGACTGTAGCAGAGTTGGGTGCCTGTAGCAGAGGTGAGTGACTGTAGCAGCGTTGGGAGACTGTAGCAGAGGCAGGTGACTGTAGCAGAGGCGGTTGACTGTAGCAGAGGTGGATGACTGTAGCAGAGGCGAGTGACTGTAGCAGAGGTGGGTGACTGTAGAAGAGGCAGGTGACTGTAGCAGAGGCAGTTGATTGTAGCAGAGGTGGGTGATTGTAGCAGAGGCGAGCGACTGTAGAAGAGTTCGGTGACCTTAGCAGAGGCAGGTGACTGTAGCAGGGGCAGTTGATTGTAGCAGAGGTGGGTGACTCTAGCAGATGTGAGTGACTGTAGCATTGTTGGTTGACTGTAGCAGAGGCGGGTGACTGTAGCAGAGGCGGGTGACTGTAGCAGAGGCGGGTGACTGTAGCAGAGGCAGGTGACTGTAGCAGAGGCGGGTGACTGTAGCAGAGGCGGGTGACTGTAGCAGAGGTGGGTGACTGTAGCAGAGGTGGGTGACTGTAGCAGGGGTGGGTGACTGTAGCAGAGGATGGTGACTGTAGCAGAGTCGGTTGATTGTAGCAGAGGAAAGTGATTGTAGAAGAGGCGTGTGTCGGTAGCAGAGGTGGGTGACTGTAGCAGAGTTGGGTGACTGTAGCAGAGGCAGGTGACTGTAGCAGATGCGGTTGATTGTAGCAGAGGTGGGTGACTGTAGCAGAGGCGGTTGATTGTAGCTGAGGTGGGTGACTCTAGCAGAGGCGGTTGACTGTAGCAGAGGTGGGTGACTGTAGCAGAGGCGGGTGACTGTAGCAGAGGCGGGTGACTGTAGCAGAGGCGTGTGTCGGTAGCAGAGGTGGGTGACTGTAGCAGAGTTGGGTGACTGTAGCAGAGGCGGGTGAATATGGCAGAGGTGGGTGAATGTAGCAGAGGCGGGTGACTGTAGCAGAGGCGGGTGACTGTAGCAGAGGCGTGTGTCGGTAGCAGAGGTGGGTGACTGTAGCAGAGTTGGGTGACTGTAGCAAAGGCGGGTGACTGTAGCAGTGGCGGGTGATTGTAGCATAGGCTGGTGAATGTGGCAGAGGCGTGTTACTGTAGCAGAAGTGGGTGATTGCAGCAGAGGCAGGTGACTGTAGCAGAGGCAGGTGACTGTAGCAGAGGTGGGTGACTGTAGCAGGGTAGGTGACTGTAGCAGAGGCAGGTAACTGTGGCAGAGGCGGGTGACTGTAGCAGAGGTGGGTGACTGTAGCAGAGGTGGGTGACTGTAGCAGAGGCTGGTGACTGTAGCAGAGGTGGGTGACTGTAGCAGAGGCAGTTGACTGTAGCAGGGTTGGGTGACTGTAGCAGAGGCGAGTGACTGTAGCAGCGTTGGGTGACTGTGTCAGAGGCAGGTGACTGTAGCAGAGGCAGTTGACTGTAGCAGAGGTGGGTGACTGTAGCAGAGGCGAGTGACTGTAGCAGAGGCGGGTGACTGTAGCAGAGGCGGGTGACTGTAGCAGAGGCGGGTGACTGTAGCAGAGGTGGGAGACTCTAGCAGAGGTGAGTGACTGCAGCATAGTTGGTTGACTGTAGCAGAGGCGGGTGACTGTAGCAGAGGCGGGTGACTGTGGCAGAGGCGGGTGACTGTAGCAGAGGCGGGTGATTGTAGTAGATGCGGGTGACTGTAGCAGAGGCGGGTGACTGTAGCAGAGGTGTGTGACTGTAGCAGAGGTGTGTGACTATAGCAGATTCTGGTGACTGTAGCAGAGGCGGGTGACTGTAGCAGAGGTGGGTGACTGTAGCAGAGGTGGGTGACTGTAGCAGATGCGAGTGACTGTAGCAGAGTTGGGTGACTGTAGCAGAGTTGGGTGACTGTAGCAGAGGCAGGTGACTGTAGCAGAGGCAGGTGACTGTAGCAGAGGCGGTTGATTGTTGTAGCAGAGGTGGGTGACTGTAGCAGAGGCGAGTGACTGTAGCAGAGTTGGGTGACTGTAGCAGAGGCAGGTGACTGTAGCAGAGGCGGTTGATTGTAGCAGAGGTAGGTTACTGTAGCAGAGGCGGTTGATTGTAGCAGAGGTGGGTGACTGTAGCACAGTTGTTTGACTCTAGCAGAGGTGGGTGACTGTAGCAGTGGTGTGTGACTGTAGCAGAGGTGGGGGACTGCAGCAGAGTTGGTGACTGTAGCAGAGGCGAGTGAATGTAGCAGAGGCAGGTGACTGTAGCAGAGGCGAGTGACAGTAGCAGAGGCGGGTGACTGTAGCAGAGGCGGGTGACTGTAGCAGAATGAGTGACTGTAACAGAGGCGGGTGACAGTACTAGAGGAAGGTGACTGTAGCAGAGGCCGGTTTCTGTATCAGAGGCGAGTGACTGTGGGAGAGGCAGGTGACTGTAGCAGAGGCGGGTGACTGTACCAGAAGTGGGTGACTGTAGAAGAGGCAGGTGACTGTAGCAGAGGTGGGTGACTGTAGCAGAAGTGAGTGACTGTAGCAGAGGCGGGTAACAGTAGCAGAGTAAGGTGACTGTAGAAGAGGCCGGTGACTGTATCAGAGGCGAGTGACTGTAGGAGCGGCGGGTGACAGTAGCAAAGGAAGGATACTGTAGCAAAGGCCGTTGACTGTATCAGAGGCGAGTGACTGTAGCAGAGGTAAATGACTGTGGCAGAGGTGGGTGACTGTAGCAAAGGCTTTTGAATGTAGCAAAGGTGGGTGACTCTATCAGAGTTGTTTGACTGTAGCAGAGGTGGGTGACTGTAGCAGAGGTGTGTGACTGCAGCAGAGGCGAGTGACTGTAGCAGTGGTGGGTGAATGTAGCAGAAGCGGGTGACTGTTGCAGTGGTGGGTAACTACAGCAGAGGCGGGTGACTGTAAGAGAGGCGAGTGACTGTAGCAGAGGCGGCTGACTGTAGCAAAGGCGGGTGACTGTAGCTGTGGCGGGTGATTGTAGCATAGGCTGGTGAATGTGGCAGAGGCGTGTTACTGTAGCAGAAGTGGGTGATTGCAGCAGAGGCAGGTGACTGTAGCAGAGGCAGGTGACTGTAGCAGAGGTGGGTGACTGTAGCAGGGGCAGGTGACTGTAGCAGAGGCAGGTGACTGTGGCAGAGGCGGGTGACTGTAGCAGAGGTGGGTGACTGTAGCAGAGGCGGGTGACTGTAGCAGAGGTTGGTGACTGTAGCAGAGGCAGTTGACTGTAGCAGGGTTGGGTGACTGTAGCAGAGGCGAGTGACTGTAGCAGCGTTGGGTGACTGTGTCAGAGGCAGGTGACTGTAGCAGAGGCAGTTGACTGTAGCAGAGGTGGGTGACTGTAGCAGAGGCGAGTGACTGTAGCAGAGGCTGGTAACTGTAGCAGAGGCTGGTGACTGTAGCAGAGGCGGGTGACTGTAGCAGAGGCGGGTGACTGTAGCAGAGGTGGGTGACTGTAGCAGAGGCGGGTGACTATAGCAGAGGTGGGTGACTGTAGTTGAGGCAGTTGACTGTAGCAGAGGCAGGTGACTGTAGCAGAGGGGGGTGACTGTAGCAGAGGCGGGTGACTGTAGCAGAGGTGGGTGACTGTAGCAGAGGTGGGTGACTGTAGCAGAGGTGGTTGGCTGTAGCAGAGGTGGGTGACTGTAGCAGAGGCGAGTGACTGTAGCAGAGGCGAGTGACTGTAGCAGAGGCGGGTGACTGTAGCAGAGGCGGGTGACTGTAGCAGAGGCGGGTGACTGTAGCAGAGGGGGGTGACTTTAGTAGAGGTGAGTGACTGTAGCAGAGGTGAGTGACTGTAGCAGCGTTGGGTGACTGTAGCAGAGGCGGTTGACTGTTGCATAGGTGGATGACTGTAGCAGATGTGGGTGACTGTAGCAGAGGTGGGTGACTGTAGCAGAGGTGGGTGACTGTAGCAGAGGTGGGTGACTGTAGCAGAGGCGGTTGACTGTAGCAGAGGTGGGTGACTGTAGCAGAGGCGAGTGACTGTAGCAGAGGCGAGTGACTGTAGCAGAGTTGGGTGACTGTAGCAGAGGCAGGTGACTGTAGCAGAGGCGGTTGATTGTAGCAGAGGTGGGTGACTGTAGCAGAGGCGAGCGACTGTATCAGAGTTCGGTGACTGTAGCAGAGGCAGGTGACTGTAGCAGAGGCGGTTGATTGTAGCAGAGGTGGGTGACTCTAGCAGAGGTGAGTGACTGTATCATTGTTGGTTGTCTGTAGCAGAGGTGGGTGACTGTAGCAGAGGCGGGTGACTGTAGCAGAGGCGAGTGACTAGCAGCGTTGGGTGACTGTGTCAGAGGCAGGTGACTGTAGCAGAGGCGGTTGACTGTAGCAGAGGCGGGTGACTGTAGCAGAGGCGGGTGACTGTAGCAGAGGTGGGTGACTTTAGCAGGGGTGGGTGACTGTAGCAGACGCGGGTGACTGTAGCAGAGGCGGTTTATTGTAGCAGAGGTGGGTGACTGTAGCTGAGGCGAGTGACTGTAGCAGAGTTGGGTGACTGTAGCAGAGGCGGTTGATTGTAGCAGAGGTGGGTGATTGTGGCAGAGGCGAGTGACTGTGGCAGAGTTGGGAGACTATAGCAGAGGCAGGTGACTGTAGCAGAGGCGGTTGATTGTAGCAGAGGTGTGTGACTGTAGCAGAGGCGGTTGATTGTAGCTGAGGTGAGTGACTCTAGCAGAGGTGAGTGACAGTAGCAGAGTTGTTTGACTGTAGCAGAGTTGTTTGACTGTAGCAGAGGTGAGTGACTGTAGCAGAGGTGAGTGACTGTAGCAGATGCGAGTGACTGTAGGAGAGGCAGGTGACTGTAGCTGAGGCGGGTGACTGTAGCTGAGGTGGGTGACTGTAGCAGATGCGAGTGACTGTAGGAGAGGCAGGTGACTGTAGCAGAGGCGGGTGACTGTAGCAGAAGTGGGTGACTGTAGCAGAGGCGGGTGACTGTAGCAGAGGCGGGTGACTGTAGCAGAGGCGAGTGACTGTAGCAGAGACGGGTGACTGTAGCAGAAGTGAGTGACTGTAGCAGAGGCGGGTGACAGTAGCAGAGGCAGGTGACTGTAGCAGAGGCGGGTGACTGTAGCAGAGGTGGGTGACTGTAGCAGAGGCGGCTGACTGTAGCAGGGCAGGTGACTTTAGCTGAGGCAGGTGACTGTAGCAGAGGCGAGTGACTGTAGCAGAGGCGCCTGACTGTAGCAAAGGCGGGTGACTGTAGCAGAGGTGGGTGACTGTAGCAGGGCAGGTGACTGTAGCTGAGGCGGGTGACTGTAGCAGAGGCGAGTGACTGTAGCAGAGGCGCCTGACTGTAGCTAAGGCGGGTGACTGTAGCAGAGGTGGGTGACTGTAGCAGAGGCGGGTGATTGTAGCATAGGTTGGTGACTGTAGCAGAGGCGGGTTACTGTAGCAGAAGTGGGTGACTGCAGCAGAGGCAGGTGACTGTAGCAGAAGCAGGTGATTGTAGCAGAGGTGTGTGACTGTAGCAGCGGCAGGTGACTGTAGGAGAGGCAGGTGACTGTAGCAGAGGCGGGTGACTGTAGCAGGGGCAGGTGACTGTAGGAGAGGCAGGTGACTGTAGCAGAGGCGAGTGACTGTAGCAGAGGCGGCTGACTGTAGCAAAGGCGGGTGATTGTAGCATAGGCTGGTGACTGTAGCAGAGGCTGGTTACTGTAGCAGAAGTGGGTGACTGCAGCAGAGGCATGTGACTGTAGCAGAGGCAGGTGACTGTAGCAGAGGCGGGTGACTGTAGCAGGGGCAGGTGACTGTAGCAGAGACAGGTGACTGTAGCAGAGGCGGGTGACTGTAGCAGAGGTGGGTGACTGTAGCAGTGGCAGGTGACTTTAGCATAGTCAGGTGACTGTAGCAGAGGCGAGTGACTGTAGCAGAGGCGGCTGACTGTAGCAAAGGCGGGTGACTGCAGCAGAGGCGGGTGATTGTCGCATAGGCTGGTGACTGTAGCAGAGGTGGGTGACTGTAGCAGCGTTGGGTGACTGAAGCAGATGCAGGTGACTGTAGCAGAGGCGGGTGACTGTAGCAGAGGCGGGTGACTGTAGCAGAGGCGGGTGACTGTAGCAAAGGTGGGTGACTGTAGCAGAGGCGGGTGACTATAGCAGAGGAGGGTGACTATGGCGGAGGCGGGTGATTATAGCAGAGGCGGGTGATTATAGCAGCGGCGGGTGACTGTAGCAGAGGCGGGTTACTGTAGCAGAAGTGGGTGACTGTAGTAGAGGCAGGTGACTGTAGCAGAGGCGAGTGACTGTAGCAGAGGCGAGTGACTGTAGCAGAGGCGAGTGACTGTAGCAGAGGCGGCTGACTGTAGCAAAGGCGGGTGACTGTAGCAGAGGCGGGTGATTGTTGCATATGCTTGTGACTGTAGCAGAGGCGGGTTACTGTAGCAGAAGCAGGTGACTGCAGCAGAGGCAGGTGACTGTAGCAGAGGTTGGTGACTGTAGCGGAGGCGTGTGACTGTAGCAGAGGTGGGTGACTGTAGCAGAGGCGGGTGTCTGTAGCAGGGGCAGGTGACTGTAGCAGAGGCAAGTGACTGTAGCAGAGGCGAGTGACTGTGGCAGAGGCGGGTGTCTGATGGGCTCGCGCCGACTTACCAGAGGGCTGGACCTTGCTCTCGAATCGTCCAGTCATGCGCTGGCGAGGGGATTGAAGGAGAGGGTTGGGTGCTCGTTGCACCCCTCATCCTGCCCTGCACAACACAGCAGCGGCACACTCACAAGGCCACCTGTGCGATCGAGTTTTGCAGTACTATGGCCACTGGGACAGGGCCGCCAGTTTTTGCTTTTCGATTGCAAGTGAAATTGGGATCCACAATTCTGGGAGACCTCTATGCTGTTTCTATAAATAGTCCAAGACTTCCGCATTGCATGTACGTTGAGAACCGTGCGCGGTGTTTCTTGACTACCAAGGGTTCTGCAGTACACACAACAGTTTTTTCCAATGCAACATAGCATACTGGATGACTGTTGGCGCACGAAGGACAGTGGTCGCTTGTGGAGGACACCTGTTTCCGGCTGGATGTTCGGCCCTCAAAATGATTCACAGAACATCACAGGCCGCCCTGGGCGCACTTGTCGCGGCTCTTCCGTAAAGTGTCGGAAAAACGGGAGTGGCAAAAGACTTGTATAACTGTTTCTGCTTTTGGACAAATTTGGTTTTGGTAAAAACGAGGCAGTGACTGAAGAGGTAGGTCCGAAGATGTCGGAGGAATGGTGGCGCCAATGCCACTGGCGCCTTTCGCCGAACGACACCAACGAGCGGATCGTACCTCTCTGTTTCTTTTTCTCTATCCATCTATCTCCTATAAATCACTTGTATACGAATGTAATGATTAGTAAGCAGAATGGCTGACTAGAGTAAGTGCAGTGCACGACTTCCTGCATCAATTGTTTTACCATTTGACTATGGAGAATCAAACATAGTTTTTTTTTCCTTGTAACACACCCCGAGGGAGCTCGCTTCGAGCACGTGTATGTATTTTCAGAAAACACTATTTGAACCAAAATAGCAGCAGTTCCAGGAACATTGATTGTGTTGGCTACTAGACTGCGAATACCAGCAGCGACATTCCTATTACATCCAGACAACGTGCTGAAAGTCGACACTCATGATCACATTTGCAAATATTTTTTGTCGTGGTTGGCATGTGAATGTTGATGTACCTTGCCTGAGTAGGACATATTCGACGATTCCAAAACAGCTAATAAGGGATGATGATTACCTAACAATTGTTTTAGACACGGTAATACTAATGTTAACCATATTTACCGAGCTAACGTAGGATTCCATGTGACATTCAATGAATTTACAGCAATACGTGCCGCTTTCTGGAGCCACACACATTTGCGTCATTGACAAAACAAGGATACCGAATAAGGGACGATAGATATAGCTGGAACTTCCCGAATATTCAGTATCTTACAACGCAATGCGCAGTACATAAGGGCCCCCACCAGACTACCGTCACCTCCAAACCGGAAGCCGCCGATTATGTACATTAGATGCGCTCGTCAAATTAACCGCCGCCTAGAGGTACGCCTCCCATCATTTTGCACGAGAGTCGTACTTCGCATTATTTATTAACTATCGACATACAGCAACATTGGAAAAATTAAATAAAATGTTTTTGAGGAAGTAATGTTTAACAAAAATTGTTTATAAACAATTACCAACGACGCCAGACAGCCACGTTTTCGAAACTTACTTAAACGATCATATTACATAGAAACAATTTATTTACTCTACTCTGAACGAGTGCAAATACCCTCGGCCGTAATCGTCGCGCTAGTGTGGCTGGCACTAGACCGGCCACTTTTCTGCCCACAGCCAGAAATAGCAAGGAGTGCGTGTGTGCAGTACAGCCAACTGCCCTTCCAGAAACTCAGCTACCAACCCAAATGTCCACAATTACGAGTAATTAACCGTGACAGAGGCGATCGGTATTGCTACTAGAAATACTGAAAACTTTTTTGGCTGCAGTGTACCATTACTCCCCCCACCCCGTGACCACTGTACGCTGCCACGAGCACCACACCCTCCGCCCCCGATTAATTATATTAGTAGTGGGGTAACACCAGGTGTAGCACAGTGAGATTCGTCCGTCGACGATAGTGTCATCGCGCTCGGCCAATTGCCGGACTGCAGATCAAAGGATGCTGCCACACTCGAACAATAGCGCACTTCCCGGAAGGACAGGATGATTGACAGTTTACATTTAGGCCCTTTTAATTGTCATGAACGCTACTTGTCCGACCGCTAATCAAAGGACGCCACCATAACGCAATTAAGGATGATTGACAGGTCGCAAGTAAGCAACACCTCCCTTCACCACACACCTGGCCTACGCGACGCCCCCCTCTGTCCATCGGCGCCAGACAGGTGGCACCTCTGACAGGTCCAGACCTGTTGACCCCTCGACATGTCTGTACTCGCACCCTCTGCCACACACCTGGCCGACACCCCGACCCCTAATCGCGCGGCCTATTGCGTGACTGCCGCCGCTGCCGCCGCCGACAGATGCCACCCCCTCCTCCACGCTCGCAACCTGGCGTAGGGATCGCTGCGGCATGCTTAATAAATATGCAATTTAATTGGCTGCTGACCTGGCGGGGCGCAGTCGCCGTAAAAAGAGTGCAGTACTGCTCTGCCCTGGGCGCAGGGGTCGGCTGGTGGGGGCGGTGTCGTTTAGAGATGTCGATGCAGTCGAGGCAATCGTCGCAGAATTGTTTGTTTTGTTCTCACGGGTCGCGGCATCCTTTGATAAGCGGTCGCGAGCGTGGAGGAGGGGGTGGCATCTGTCAGCCGAGCGAGTAGGGGTCGTGGTGTCGGCCAGGTGTGTGGCAGAGGGTGCGAGTACAGACAAGTCGAGGATTCGACAGGTCTGGACCTGTCGGAGGTGCCACCTGTCTGGTGCCGAGGGTTGGAGGGGGGCATTGTGTCGGTCAGGTGTGGCCGAGGTAGGTGTTGTTTACTTACAACCTGTCAATCGTCCTTATGTGGCATTATGGCGGCGTCCTTTGATTAGTGGTCGGACAAGTAGCGTCCATGACAATCGAAAGAGCCTAAATGTAAACTGTCAATCATCCTATCCATCCGGGAAGTCTGCTATTGCTCAAGTGTGGTGCATCCTTTGATCTGCACTCTGGCAATAGGCCTAACTTCTGGCGACGATGACACTATCGTAGACGGGCGAGTCTCACTGTGCTACAACTGGTGTTATCCAACTACTTTTATGAGATTTGCATATAAAATTAATAGCAGACCACCAAGTTAATTATATACAATTTAACCACAATATTCCCGCCCTCGGTAACGAAGCCCGGAAACTTGGGTGCATCCGTCTTGACACTCTTCACTCTTTAGATGTCTAGAAGTGTCTAGTGTGACTAGAGTAGAGCTCGATCACAAATGCAACCACAAACACAGAGTTCTCTCGGCAAGCTACATAACACAATTCTATAAGCATATGCGAAATGTTTAAAAAAAATGTCACCCAACATTCTCTCTTCAAGCTCATCGCATAGACTACATATACAACAGATAAGTGTTTAATAATAGTGCACGTTAAATAATAAAAAGGATGTAACGGTAACGGCAATAAACTTATGTGTCAAACACTCTTTCGGTAAGACAACAACAACAGCAGCAGCAGCAGAACACATATTGTTCCGAAATGTAATACTCTCTCTCTTTAGCTACCATGTCCTGTTACAATGCACACAATATTTCTTTAGAAATGTACCTAGTACTTACAACGTTCCCTCACTTCATGGTATCGCTGTCTCCCATCCAGTACTTCGACGGGTAAGGTTTCCAACTCCATATCTTCCTCTTATGGTTTTATACGCCTTCCGACAATTTCGAGAATTTGGGTAGTTTGATTCATCCTCCTACATACACCCATCTAAGGAATCTTTATGTCCTGTTACAATGCAAACGATTAATTACAACAGGTTAAATAAATTGTCGAAAGCAATGACCTAACAACGTACCTCTTCGAAATGTAATCGGACAATACAGCAACCACGGAACAGAGGTAGTACTTTACCTGCCCAGTGCAACACAGATTTTCAACTCTGTAGAGCAAAATCGACCAGCCCTTTAACCAATAATTCCTACACCAAGTTCCCTTCTTGTGATTTCTTTTTTCATTCCACTAAACCGAAATCGGATTTAAAGATGTATTCGTCGGCAATTCGATGTCAATCGGTTCCAGATGTCCTCTACAGCATCCTTCCAAGCGAAAGACGTGTGGGATGCCCAAACCCAGTCACATACACGAAGATGAGAGCTCCTAGTTTAACCACGGCTCGCCCCACTTTATAAGGTACAGCCAAATGATTTGCTAGAGATGTTCTCTGGTGTCTGCTTGCCGAGTTTCTCCAGTATTCCGAGTGCTCTCACATCGTCGCCGCCAGGGAGAGGAAATGGTAATTTAGCCTTATCTCCACGGCTTGCAATGACGAACTTGTCGAATTTACTACGCATGTATAAGTTAAAAGATCACTAACAATTTACCATCGCACACCCTCGTAAATTAAACACCACTAACACACGATCAAACGGGCAATAAACGAACGTAATCCTAAATCGATGTATTTAGAGCTCTATCGCAACACAGCATCATCCACAACTGGAAACAGACACTGCATCGCACATTTCAAACACTTTTTACATAAATTCTATCCTATTTACCTACAGCGCTCTCTGTAAGAGCCAGCCATCTCCAAGACACTTGCAGTCAACACTAACCCACAACAGACGAATCTAGACATTCCATATCGTTTCTACAAAAGTTCTAACTCAACTACCATGTGATCATCCCTGTATAGGACCGCGAAAAACTCCAAACGCAACCCAGGCAGGACTATCCTTACAGTCTCCACTAACCCAGCACCGTCGGGCATAACCATCTCCCAGTTCCCCACATACACTCTGCATAAGCAAGTTACCACAGACGGCCTTATAACAGCGATCGGTAACAGTAGGTAGCAGCAAGATCGTACTACACTCAGCTTCAAATTCCGGCCTTCTAAATTTCCTTAACAGAAATTCACGAAAAGAACCTCGTCCATCCTTCACCGATCCCCAATTTATTTGCCGAAGCATTTCCGTAACACTCGCGCATTGGTCGAACCTACCAGTAACAAACCTAGCTGCTCGCCTCTGAACTGCTTTTATGTCCTCCTTTAAACTGATCTGCTATGGGTCCCAAACACTTGAGCAATACTTCGGGTGTCCGCCTTACTCATAACTGTCCTTACACGTTCGTTCATTTCATATCGCTCTGTAACGATACGGCTAGATATTTGAACAACGCGACTGCATCAAGAAGCTCGCTACTAATGCTGTATTCGAACATTACGGGATTGTTTTTCCTACTCATGCGCATCACCGTAAATTTTTCTACATTTCTCACCAGCTATAAATATTTTCTAAGTCATCCTGAATTCTATTACCGTTAGTTAAAGACGACACCCTCCCGTACACCATAGCATCATCAGCAAACAGCCGCAAATTACAAGTTACTCTGTCCATCAGATCATTTATATAGATAGAGAATAGTAGTGGTCCTATCGCATTCCCCTGGGACACACCTGACGTTTCTGAGGAACACTCGCTGTCGAGAACAACGTAGTCCGTTCTTTTACTTAGAAAGTCTTCCAGCCAGTCAGAAATCTGTGAACCTATTCCATAAGCTCGTATCTTCGTTAGCAGTCTGCAGCATGGCACCGCATCGAACACCTTTTTGAATTCGGGAAAAACACAATTCTACATGAAATTGATGTCAACGATATTGGCCTGTAATTGTGTGGGTCAGTTCTCTTTCCTTTCTTATAAACGGGAGTCCCCTGCGCTTTTTTCCAATCACTAGAAAATTTGCGCAGAATTAAAGATTCGCGATAAATGCAAGCTAATTAAGGGGCCAATGCCGCAGAATGTTGTTGTTGTTGTTGTCTTCAGTCCGCAGACTGGTTTGATGCAGCTCTCCATTCTACCCTCTCCTGTGCAAGTCTCTTCATCTGAGAATACGTTCGGCAGCCTAGGCTACATCCTTTTGAATCTGCTTACTGTATTCGTCCCTCGGTCTCCCTCTACGACTTTTACCTCACACGCTTTCTTCTACTGCTAAGTTGACAATTCCTTGACGTCTCAGAATGTGTCCAACCAATCTATTCCTTCTCTTTGTCAGGATATGCCACAAACTCCTTTTCTCCCCTATTCGGTTAAGCCCCTCCTCATTAGTTACGTGATCTACCCATTTAATTTTCATCATTCGTAGCACCACATTTCAAAAGCTTCTATCATCTTTTTATCTCAACTCCTAATCCCCCACGTTTCACCCCCATACAATGCTACACTCCAGACAAATGCTTTCAGAAAGGACCTCCTAACATTTAAATTAATATTGGATGTTAGCAAATTTCGCTTCTTCTGAAACGCTTTTCTTCCCCTAGCCATTCTGCATTTTATATCTTCTTTACTTCGGCCATCAGAAGTTATCTTGTTGACCAAATAACAAAATTCATCTACTACTTGTATTGTCTCATTACCTAATCTAATTCCTTCAACATCACCTGATTTTCTGACATTGCATTCCATTACTTTCGTTTTACTCTTGTTAAAATTCATCTTACATCTTCCTTTCATCCCATTCAATTGCTCTTCCAGATCTTTTGCGGTCTGTGGCAAAATTACTATATCATCGGCAAACCGCAAAGTTTTTATTTCTTCTCCCTGCACTTTAATGCCCTCTCCAAATTTCTCCTTCCATTCCTTCACTGCCTGCTCAATGTACAGATTGAACAACATTGGGGAAAGGCTATAACCCTGTATTACTCCCTTCCCAACCTCTGCATCCCCTTCTTGTCCTTCGACTCTAATAACCGCTGTCTGGTTTCTGTATAGGTTGAATATAACTCTTCGCTCCCTATATTTTACCCCTGATACTTTCAGAATTTGGAAGAGTGTATTCCAGGCGACATTGCCAAAACCTTTCTCCAAATCGACAAACGCTAAAGACGTAGGTTTCCCTTGTCTTAGTCTATCTTCTAAGATAAGTCGTAATGTGAGTATTGCCTCTCGTGTTCCTACATTTCTCCTAAATCCATACTGATCTTCCCCGAGGTCTTCCACAAGTTTTTCCATTCGCCTGTTAATAAATCGTGTTAGTATTTTGCATCCATGACTTATTAAACTGATAGTTCTCTAATTTTCACACTTATCTGCACTTGCTTTCTTTGGAATTGAAAGTACAATATTCTTCTTGAAGTCGGAGGGTATTTCCCCTGTCTCATACATCTTGCATACCAGGTGATACAATTTTTCACGACTGGCGCTCCTAACGACATCAGCAGTTCAGACGGCTTCAGCGCTCTGTCAAATTCTTCTCGCAGTATCGTATCTCCTATCTCATCTTCCTCCACTTCGTCTTCCATTTCTAGAATACTGGCTTCAACGTTATTTCCTTTGTATAGGCCCTCTATATATTCCTTCCACAGTTCAGCTTTCCCTTCTTTGCTTAGTACTGGTTTTCCGTCTGAGTTCTTGATATTCATACAGCTTCTTCTCTTGTCTCCAAATATCTCTTTTATTTTCCTGTAGGCGGTATCTATCTTTCCCCTAGTTATGCATTCTTCTACGGTTCTGCGTTTATCCTCTAGCCACTCCTGCCTAGCCAATCTGCACATCTTGTCAATCTCATTTTCAGACGTTTGTACTCCCTTTTTTCCTGTTTCACTTGCTGAATTTTTATATTTTCTCCTCTCATTAATTAAATTCAGTATATCCTGCGTTATCCAGGGATTTCTATTAGGTCTTGTCCTTCTGCCTATATGGTTCTGTGCAGCCTTCACTACCCTACCTCTCAGAGCTACCCATTCTTCTTCTACTGTATTACTTTCCCCCGTTTCAGCCAATCTCTGCGTAATGCACCCTCTGAAACTCTCAACCACCTGTGGTTCCTTCAATTTGTCGAGGTTCGATCTCCTAACCTTTCTACCTTTCTGCAGCCTCTTAAGTTTTAATCTGCAGTTAATTACCAATAAATTATGGTCAGAGTCTATATCTGTCCCTGGATATGTCTTACAGTTTAAAACCTGGTTTCCAAATCTATTCCTTACCGTTATAAAGTCACACTGGTACCTTCCAGTGTCTCCTGTTCTATTCCACGTATATAGACTTATTTTTTCCACTCCCATGAACGACAGACATTGCCGAGGTGGGGTGGCTTGCGTGCCTCAACGATACAGATAGCCGTACCGTAGGTGCAACCACAGCGGAGGGGTATCTGTGGAGAGGCCAGACAAACGTGTAGTTCCTGAAGAGGGGCAGCAGCCTTTTCAGTAGTTACAGGGCCAACAGTCTGGATGATTGACTGAGCTGGCCTTGTAACATTAGCTAATTTCGCTTTGCCACACAGCTACTGCGAACGGCTGAAAGCAAGGGGAAACTACAGCCGTTACCTTTCCCGAGGACATGCAGCTCTTACTGTATGAACATATGATGATGGCATCCTCTCGGGTAAAATATTCCGGAGGTAAAATAGTCCCCTATTCGGATCTCCGGGCGGGGACTACTCAGGAGGATGTGATCATCAGGAAAGACAATACTGGCATTCTACAGATAGAAGCGTGGAATGTTATATCCCTTAATCGAGTAGGAAAATTAGAAAATTTAAAAGGGGAAATGGATAGGTTGAAGTTAGATATAGTGAGGATTAGTGAAGTTCGGTGGCAGGATGAACAGTATTTCTGGTCAGGTGAGTACAGGATTATAAATACAAAATCAATTGGGGGTATCACAGGAGTAGGATTGATAATGAATAAGAAAATAGGAATGCGGGTAAACTACTATGACCAGCACAGTGATCGCATTATCATTGTCAAGATAGGTACGAAGCCAACACCGACAACAGTAGTACAGGTTTATATGCCAACTAGCTCTGCCGATGATGAGGAGATCGAAGAAATATATGAGGAGCTAAAGGAAATTATTCAGACAATTAAGGGAGAGGAAAACTTAATTGTTATGGGAGACTGGAATTCGGTAGTAGGACAAGGAAGGGAAGGGAAGATAGTAGGTGAATATGGTCTGGGCAAAAGGAATGAAAGAGGAAGCCGCCTGGTAGAATTTTGCACGGAACATAATTTAGTTATAACAAACACCTGGTTCAAGAATCACAAAAGAGACACCGAAAGGTATTAGATAGATTTTATAATGGCAAGACATAGATTCCGGAATCAGGTTATAAGCTGTAAGACATACCCAGGGGCAGATATAGACACTGACCATAACTTTTTGGTTATGAACTGTAGGCTGAAATTGAAGAAACTACAAAAAGGTAGGAAAATAAGGAGATTGAACCTGGATAAATTGAAGGAACCTGTGGTTCTTAAGAATTTCAGAGGGAGCTTTAGGCAACAATTGTCAGAAACATGGGAAAATAAAACAGTAGAGGAGGAACGGGGAAAATTGAGAAAGGAAATAGTGAAGATAGCAGAGGACAAAATAGGTAGGAAGGCAAGACCTACAGAAAATCCTTGGATATCACAGTAGATACTAAATTTAATCGATGAAAGGAGAAAATATAAAAATGCAGTAAATGAAACAGGCAAAATGGAGTATAGACGACTAAGAAATGAGATTGACAGGAAGTGCAAAATGGCTAAGCAGGAGTGGCTGGAAGCCAAATGCAAGGATGCAGAAGAATGTATAAATAGGGGAAAAATAGATACAGCTTACAGGAAAATAAAAGAAACATTTGGAGATAAGAAAAACAGCTATATGAATATCAAGGACACTGATGGAAAACCAGTTCTCAGCAAAGAAGGCAAAGCTGAAAGGTGGAAAGAGTATATAGAGGGGCTGTACAAAGGAAATGAACTTCGAGACAATATTGTAGGAGGGGAAGAGGATGTAGATGAAGATGAAATAGGAGATACTGTACTGAGAGAAGAATTTGACAGAGCCCTGAAAGACCTAAGTCGAAACAAGGGCCCTGGAGTAGATGATATTCCCTCAGAGCTACTGAAGTCTCTGGGAGAACCAGCCATGACACACCTGTTTCACCTGGTGTGTAAGATGTATGAGACAGGCAAAGTACCCTCACATGTTATAATCCCCATTCCAAAGAAAGCAGGTGCAGACAAGTGTGAAAACTACAGAACCATCAGTTTAATAAGTCATGGTTGCAAAATATTGACACGAATTATATACAGAAGGATGGAAAAACTGGTAGAAGCTGACCTCGGGGAAGATCAGTTTGGGTTCAGGAGAAATGTAGGAACTCGGGAGGCAATACTCACTTTACGGCTTATCCTAGAAGATAGATTAAGAAAAGGCAAACCTACATTTCTAGCTTTTGTAGATTTGGAGAAGGCTTTTGACAATGTTGATTGGAATAAACTCTTTCCAGTTCTGAAGCGAGCAGGAGTAAAATATAGGGAGCGTAAGGTTATTTACAACTTGTACAAAAACCAGATAGCGGTTGTCAGAGTAGAAAGGGCATGAAAGGGATGCAGTGGTTGGAAAGGGAGTAAGACAGGGTTGTAGCCTTTCTCCAATGTTATTCAATTTGTACATTGATCAAGGAGAAATTTTGAGAAGGAATTAAAGTTCAGGGTGAAGAATTAAAAACATTGCGTTTTGCCGACGACATAGTAATTATGTCAGATACAGCAAAGGACCTGGAAGAGCAATTGAACGGAATAGACAGTGTGCTGAAAGGTGCATATAAGATGAACATTAACAAGAGCAAAACTAGGGTAATGGAGTGCAGTGTAAGAAAATCAGGTGATGCTGAAGGAATTAGATTGGGAAACGAAGCAATAAAGGAGGTAGATGAGTTTTGTTACTTCGGCAGTAAAATAACAAATGATGGTCGCAGTACAGAGAATATAAAATGCAGAATGGCAATGGGTAGAAAAGCGTTTTTGAAAAAGAGAAATTTGTTAACATCGACTATTGATTTAAGCCTAAGGAAGTCCTTTCTGAAGGCATTTGTATGGAGTGTTGCCTTGTATGGGAGTGAAACATGGACGATAAACAGTGCGGACAGGAAGAGGATAGAGGCTTTTGAAATATGGTGCTACAGAAGAACGCTGAAGATTAGGTGGATGGATCGCGTAACTAATGAGGAGGTACTGAACAGAATTGGGGAGAAAAGAAATTTCTGGCATACGTTGACTAAAAAAAGGGATAGATTGGTAGGACACATTCTTAGACATCAAGGAATTGTGAATTTGGCATTAGAGGGAAGTGTGTGGGGTAAAAATCGCAGAGGAAGACCAAGAGATGGATACAGTAAGCAGATTCAGACAGATGTAGGTTGCCGTTCTTATCTGGATATGAAGAGGCTTGCTCAGGATAGGGTATTGTGGAGAGCTGCATCAAACCAGTTCCAGACTGAAGACCACAACAGCAACAGACTTATTTAATGATGATCAAACCAAGTGTTAGTGATCATTAAACTGTGCTCTGCGCAAAATTTTACCAAGCGATCTCCTCTTTCATTCCTTTTTCCCACTCCATATTCACCTACTACATTCCCTTCTCTTCCCTTTCCTACTACCGTGTTCCAGTCCCCCATCAGAATAAAGTTTTCGTATCCCTTAACTTTCTGAATGATTTCTTTTATCTCCTTATACATTTTTTCGATATCATCATCATCATCGGCCGTGCTAGTTGGCATATAAAGTTGCACTACTGTGGTCGGTGTTGGCTTCGTGTCTATATTTACTACTATGATGCGTTCACTATGCTGTTCATAGTAACTTACCCGCATTCCTGTTTTCTTATTTATTATCAGACCTAGTCCTACGTTACCACCAACTGATTTTGTATTGATAACCCTGTACTCACCTGACCAGAAATCCTGTTGATCCTGCCACCGAACTTCACTAATCCCTACAATATCTAACTTTAACCTATCCATTACTCTTTTCAAATTCTCTAACATACCTACGCGATTAAAGGTTAGAACATTCCACGCTCCGACCCGTAGAATGCCTGTTTTGGTTTTCTTGATGACTTCCTCCTGAGTAGTCCCCGCCCGGAGATCCGAATAGGGGACTATTTTACCTCCAGAATATTTTACCCAAGAAGACGCCATCATCATATAGTCTTACAGTAGAGCTGCATGACCTCGGGAGAAGTAACGACTGTAGTTTCCTCTTGCTTTCAGCCGTTCGCAGTAAATGCGTGGCAAAACCGTGTTAGCTGATGTTACGAGGCCAGCTCAGTCAATCATCCAGACTGTTGGCCCTGTAACTACTGAAAAGGCTGCTGCCCCTCTTCAGGAACCACACGTTTGTCTGGCCTCTCCACAGATACCCCTCCGCTGTGGTTGCACCTACGGTGCGGCTATCAGCACGCAAGCCACCCCACCTCGGCAATGTCTGTGGATCATGGGGGTGGTGCCGCAGAATACCCTTTGTAAAACCGAACTGGTGTTCCATCCAGATCAGGAGACTTTTTCGGATTTAGCTCTCTCAGCTGCTTCTCTACACCGGAAATACCTATTAAAATGTCCTCTATTTAGGAATTAGAACGTTGATCAAATGATGGCACATTTGTGCGGTCGTCCTGCGTGAAAGATTTCTTAAAGGTTAAATTTAGAACTTCAGCTTTCCGTTTGCTTTCTTCTATTACTGCCCCAGAATGATCAACGACTGACTGGATGGTGGACTTTGACCCACTTATCGATTTTATACACGACCAGAATTTTTCGGGTCCTCGGAAAGATCTGTTGATAAGGTATGGCTGAGGTATTTATTGAATGCTGCTCACATCGATCTTTTTATAGACGCACGAATCTCTACTAACTTTTGCCTGTCATCATTTGCGTGTTCTTTTTGGAACCGAGAGTGCAACAGTCTTTGCTTTCTCAGTAGCTTTCTAACATTATCATTATACCACGATGGATCTTTTCCATCCTTAATCGAATTTATAGGTACATATTTCTCTAACCCTTTACGTACAATGCACTTAAATTTAGTCCACAATTCCTCTACATCCATAGTACCGGAACTAAACGATGCCCATTCATTTTCTAAGTGCGATCTTAACAATTGGTAATCGGCTCTTCCCTTTTCATCATGCAGGTTATACCGACGGCTGTAGTCGTCTTGTACGATAAATATCTCGTTTGTGTCAACTGCGAGGAAATAATACATGGAAATATCGACGTATTTGTTGATAATACGCCGGTGTGTGGTTGTCTCGATATGATCTGTAGAGGCTAGTAAGAGTTGGTCTTTATTGGGTTGATAGTATATTAAGAGTGATGGTATAGCTGTGCCAATTCCATCGATCTTTCATCCTTCGTAAAATTAGCTCTCGTGTATTCGTAACCTGGAGTAGACTTTGTATTCGCTGTAACGCAGGAGTCTTCCGCATTTGTAGAAATGCATATTGATACTTAGTAGTGTGGTTATGTGCTAGAGTTGCTCGCATTTACCTCGTTTACTTTACGAATGGGCGTCTCTCGGAGGCGTAGCAGAGATGTTTGCGTCGGTAAATTAGTGTTCTTCGGTCTAGAATCGTCTAGTTAAGTGACCTGAAGCAGGTTAGTTACCTTCGTTGGGGTGTGTGTTCAATCGTATGTTTAGTCTCTAGTGGACTGCTCTTGGCATTCGATAAAAAAAAAAGAAAAAAAAAAGAAAAAAAAATCTGGTATTGTATTAGTTGGAAATGGTGTAGACTGTTTTGCGTTGTGGGTTGTATGGATTATAATAAGAAGAACTTGGTGTTGATCTGGATCTTCTGCTGTTAGCTGTTCTGTGTGCACGTCAATCACTTTTACGATGCAACAGGTTGTTTATCGAGAGTGATGATTTGTTAGAAGGGGGGATTCGACAGCTGTTTGTGTGCGAGTGCTCGTTAAACGCACTGAGTGTGTGGTCTAGTGACTGTCGCAAAGCGTTTCAGAAATATTGTCAGCTGAGCCGGTCAGAACGGCCGGCACTGCCGCTCGGTTTCCGCAGCGCTCGCGCCTCGCTCTCGACGGTAGAGGGGCAGCGATGACGTCACACTCGCGAGAGCCAGACGTTTCGGGCAGGGCGAGTCACGACACTCCCGGGTTCTCGTCGCGCCCGCCGGGACGAGCTGAGCTGAGCTTGGTTGAGCCGCCTCAGCCTAGTCGGCGCACGCCGCCCGCTGCGTGTTCATGCAACGCGCCGGACGTACCCGAGACGAAAACGGGGGAAAATACACTTTTTCGATTTTCACGTTGTAAAAATTGTTGATGGTATACACGACCACGCTACATCGTTTTATGAAATTAGTTTTTCCTTACTAGCTTTGCCTTGCCTGTGAAAAAATAAAAAGGCTAATTTTCATTCCACTCGAGTTTATAGTTCCCTAATGCTCCTCACTCGATTTTGATGAATAGTATTCAGTTAAAAAATGTGATTTTTTGACCGATTATAGTAAAACATCTTACCTCTCGAATTAAAATATTCACCTAATTGTAATTCCTAACAGTCGTTTTCAAATGACGCTATTTGTCAAGTATATGCACTTGATTTACAAATCGTGTATTGAAAAAGTTAGATAGCGGGCAGGTTACTGTTCTATGATTTTTAGACCATATATTACAGCGAGTGAAATGGAGCTAAAGGAACAAAAAAGTTTTTGAAATGGTAATCACACTGATATCTACCTCCTTTCACAAGTAATTGCGAGTTATCTGAGCGGTCTCGGGCCGCGATCGCAAGCCTACAAACTCTGCTTGTGTTGAGCGTAGCGTGAAGCACTACAGTGCCGAAAAATCTGAATTGCTGGCTACGTTTGTCGGTCCCTCGTGATGTGTTAAAGATCCATAATCAGAGATCAATAATGAACTAATTTTTATTGGGTGGCAACCGATTACAATGGACAACTATCTGCTACGGTTTTACAGCAGGTCATACTTGATTTTGAGATGCATACATCTGGTTTTTTCCACATACGTAATACAATTCATGGAACATATATTTCATGTTTGGAACTAGAAGAGAAGAACAAAGTAGTGTAATGTGCGACTTTGCTCTTAATGTACTGAAATAAAATTTTCTGACATTATAGTTAACGGCTTTATAGTTGCAGATGAACAAGTAAGTAAAAAAATATTTATATTTACAAATGCATCTACTCCTAACACATAATATATACCATTTTCGCTTTTGTGGCTTTCGGAAAATGTGTTACCACAAGGAGAAAATAATTGT
Organism: Locusta migratoria; assembly: GCA_026315105.1. NCBI lineage: Eukaryota > Metazoa > Arthropoda > Insecta > Orthoptera > Acrididae > Locusta > Locusta migratoria. The sequence continues at coordinate 11,136,396 of CM048745.1, forward strand.
ATACAGTGTGTCCGACATAATTTCGATCTTTCACGTCTGAGATTAAAGTAACAATGAACTGAGTTGCTTTTAGTAACCTGTTTGAGACGAACAACGTTTCTACGAACAGTTTGCATTTGAAAACAACTTTCTTTGTCTGCAACACGCTGGTTTACTTTAGCCTCAGACACTGCAGGACAGGTCAGTAAAGGATGAGAAGCGTCTGTCACTTTGATTTTTAATTTTTTGGCCCACTTTAGGTTACGGTAGTAACACTAAAAGTGGGCCTTTGCGATCGTATTTTGACAGTTCGAAATTTAAATCAAAATAATGGCTTAACTGTTCATTTGACACGAAAATTGAATAACCGAATTTGTAGATGAGAAAATTCTCTACAACTTTGCTCTGTTATGTTCTTTTCATCTCTCGTATCGTTTCAGAGATATTTGCAAAAATAACGGCGATTTTCGTATATATGTATGTCTGTCTGTCCGTCTGTCTGTCTGTCCGTGACGCGTTCTCTGTTTTTTTTTAAGAAGAACCGTTCAACCGATCAGCACCAAGTTTTACAGACATGATTGTAGGCCGCCAGAGACCAGAACTACACTTTTTCAAATTTTGGGCAACAAATACGGTAGTAAAACCAAAAAAAGGCGTTTGTAATATAATTGTAATTGCAAACGAACGTACATCTGACACGAAAATTGAATAACCTAATTGGTAGAGGAGAAAATTCTCTAAAACTTAGCTCCCTTATGTTTTTTTCATATCCCGTATCGTTTGAGACATATTTACAAAAATAAAGGAGATTTGACACCCTCCACTGAATTAACGAAAACCAGCCGTTCGGAGATGTCACGTGACATTCCTTGCGTATTTGATGATTTTCTTATTGTAACTTACACGTTGTCACTTCAAAGCAATGGCACACTGAGGAATTAACAAAAACACATCGTTTTTCGTACGATAAATGATAATCTAATGCAGTGGCGTAGCTATGTCACCAAGGGCCCCGGGGCAAAACTGACTACTAAGTAAATTATTATGTGCCAGGCAGAATATAATATTTAATCATACTCTCTAATATAATTATAATTATGAAAGTTAGTTTGTTATGCTTTCACGCAAAAATTACTAGCTGATTTGGATGAAATTTTGCAGAGGGATGGGACATACAGATGGAAATGCCCTATGGGATATTTTTCGTCAGCGGTGACTGCAGGCGGACAGTGCGGACAACCCACTCTCGCTGAACTACTGCGCTGTTGGCAGCCGAGTCAAAGAAGGAAAATAGGGGAAATATTCGTGTAGGGTGGTTTCATCAAAACCAAGTTGCCGGATTTTTTTCGATGAAACACTTTGGATTGAGCCGTGCTCCTACCATGCTTCTTGAAATATATGTTAGTGTCTTGGAGAAAAAAAATTAATAAGTAAAATAACTAAGTCGATATCTTCGCTTATTATCGTGACAGTGGGGTAGAGGGCAGCGTCTTGATGCACAATTCACTATAGAGACAAAGTAAATATTACATGAAACTTCTGATCCGTGAATGTAATTAAACCTTTAAATGGCAGAATAAACAAATAGTGTGCGGCTAGAGACGTACCTTAAAAGATTGCGTGAAGTGCTGAATTCTCACCATTACTTTATAACACAGTGAAGTTGTATGTTTTTCACATAGAAGAACTGAGCAGAATGCGGCGGAGGGTATAGTGTTAGTATGAACGTGAATTGAAGAGCGAATAGCTCTAACTGTACGGGAAGGCGCCGTTCCCAGAAAAAAGCCGTAGAATGCCGAATCCATATCCCGCCTTCCATTGCAAGGTAGTGTGTAGACAGGTATGTAGATTCTGTCCGGTATTCCTTTCAGTATTAAGGCATTTGCGGAAAATAACATGCCTGTTTCCTGGCGCAACGCATTTTGTGGAAAATGCGCACTCTCAAAGTATGTATGCGCAGTACGTGATAAGTGATTTATGAGGGGCACTGTGGAAGGGTCGGCATAACTTTGTAAAACACCTTGTAATTTCCTTTTGCGACGTAATGGGGTAGACAGTGGGGGCTCGCATTCTCGCTATACGTTTTGCAGGCGCTAAACTGACCATTCCAGCGGTCTGCCCTTTCCCGCACCTTCTGCCCTCCAACCCCCCACCCCACCACCCCTTCCTGCTGTCACCTGTCACATCCCCACAACAAATCATATGCCTAATACTGTTCTACTGTACTTAAATATGTTGTATACATTTAATATTTTGTCTTAGTCCATTCTGTTTAACAATAACTATATTAACATATTGGCTGCCAAAGGTATACTTGGGTTACCGTCTTCCGAAGACCATTTACTTTTTTTCCATATTCTGCTTTAGTTTGCTTGAAGTCTATTTAAGTACAAATAAGTTGAAAATATTGCAATTTAGTACCTTAGTTTATGTGTGTGTGTGTGTGTGTTACATATGACTCCATATGGCGCCAGAGTAAAGTGCCAGGTGTGACATTTGCTATGTCGCTAATAATTTTGGGTTGGTACTGTAAGTCTTTCATTCCACAACATTAGATGCGTACAGTTCCATTATTGTTTTTCTGCATTGTTACTACAGTCTTTATTCAGCGCTGTTTCCTCCGTAATACAGTGATATTGCAGCACGAGAAAGGGTCTCGTAGAAGTTATGTAGATGAACAAAGGCATGTACAGAAGCTTTTAGATGAAGTTATGGACATAAATGAAGAAGATACGACTGAAATGGAAAAACAAGAGGAATGTGTTGATGCTGAGTACTGTTCATGGAGAGGAAGAAGCTGAAGTTCAAACCAAGAGGTAAAAATAAATAAATAAATAAATATTTAAAAAAATTTAAAAAATTAAAAAAAATTCCAGCAATGATAATGGACTATTATCAGTCATTTATAGATCTCTCTCACCAAATGAAGAACTATTTTGTCTAAGGCGGGGTGTGAAATGGTACAGGAAGCTTACAATTTAACTGTTGACAGGGTCAGCCCTGGTAAATGCTCTAGTCATCTACCGATACATCAACAACAAGATAATCTCAATCACAGAATTCAAAGAGGAAGTGACTTTGAGACTACTCCATACAGAAGATGCCGATGCCCCTAAGAAATCTCTGACCGTAGCCACCGAGCTGCCTGCAGATTGTGCTCTTGTGAACATGGGAGCAGCAAGTCATAGGTGTACGGATACTACGAAAAATGAAGAATGAATTTCCACGAGGGCAGGCTGTCAAGAAATGCAAACAAACTACATGGAAATGTAGGAAATTGTGACTCATATTTCTGCGAAGAGTGTTTCTTCGTAAAGCACAGTGCATGCAGGTGTCAGAGATACAAAGTGGAGTTACCCAATTTTTTCAGTCTGTTTCATTGTTGTTGCTATTCGAGCTGGAGAATGTAATTTAAACTATATGTGATATACAATCTACTGTACAATTTGTACTATCAAATAATAAATTACAAAAACAAGGAAACTCCAATATTACTGGCCCATGTGAGTTATATGTAATTCACGATTTCAAGTGTCAGTAACTACTCTTGAGCTCTTGAAAACTTGAGGCCACGAACATGATTTGTTACTGGGGCCATAACGTACTGTAACACCAAGTCACAGAACGCTACTATGAGTTACAACTGCACCACGGAGCTTTAAATGGAAAAAATTCCGTGAGTTGTACTTACTTCACGTGGCCAGAAGAGAAGACTTCCTGTGACTTATATTTAACTCACGTGACAGCCAATGTGTTAAAACCATTGTTTTCTAAAAGTTGGGAATTTTTCTATTTCTTGTAACGTGAATACTATTAGTCGTTGAAAAAAATTCATAATTCTGTGGCATGGTTCGAAAAGGGCCAATGTCAAAAATCTTAGTTTTACGGTATAAGCTTCTGAATATTTTCTGTAATTTTCTGAAAAATATTAACAGTATATTTGGGCTCATATCTTAAAATCCCAGTATCTCTCATCCTATGTGGCTTAGACATTGGTTGTTTTTACATTATGAAGACCATGTGAAACTATGGTCTACACCAATAAAATCAGTTTCGATAAATACTGACATTGGTCCTTTTATAACCAAGTCACAGAATTATTTTTCCCGCCTCACTGTGTATCACGAACTTAATGAGTGGCGTTTTTCAATCGTGGGGATTTCGTTCGTGTTTCTTCACGCACCAAAGTCAGAACGAAAGAATACCTACTGGAGTAATACAATGCTTCAAACTGTTAGATTGCAGATGTTGGCAAAGATATGATTTCTGATCGGTAATTATCGGTAAGCGTTTTCGTGACTGCAGTACATTATAGCAATAATATGGGTACACAATTAAAAAGTAGTCAATTTTATTTTAACAGTTATTTAACAATCTTTTCGTGGCTTTGGTTTTTGCAAAATCATCAATAAGGTCTGTTAAATCTAGACTTGATGCAGCCTTGTTTTCGATTGCTATGAGTGCCAAGTGTCCGAGTACCATACTGTACCATACTGTACCTCAAATGCGTTTTGGTAATTTTTAATTTGCTGAACGACCTTTCGGCTGCTGCAGAAGAATAAAACTGCGGTAAATACTTCCGTAACCTCACATTCTGATAATGCATATTCTGTTTTAATTTCCTTACATAATTGGCGAACCTTACATAATTGTCGAACTGTCCATATTGAGGTCACTTTCGGCAGGAAGTCGAAATTCCTTCATTCAACTAATAATATACAGTATCACGTCTATAATCCGAAGTAATTTGGGAACATGGATATTCGGAAAACCGGTTTATTCGGATATTCGAACAGTACACTTCCATTTGCCAATAAGAAGTACTGTACAGTAAATGTATTTATACCGTATTTGGAGGAGCGCGATCCTTCGCATTGCACGCCGCAACACTTGGGAGACGCAGCTGTTGCTGGGAGCAGCTTTGATGTCGCCTCTACTTCTGCCGATTGTTGGGCACGTTGACTGGCAGCAGCGCCACACAGTGGCGTCTTGTGAAGGCCCAATTACAGGCATTGTTCCGCCAGCCGATCGCCCAGTGCGGCTACTGCGGGACACGTGGTTTGAGGGGAAAGGGATATGATGGACGACAGGGTGGGAGGGGAAAAAATTGAATAAAAATTCGACGCTCTACTGTAACTGTTTTCGACCGTGACTCACGAAGGCCGAGGGCCCCCTGGAGCTCGTAGTCCAGTCAAATGGTAGTTTGAAGTCGAAAAATTTGGCGTAATTGTTTTTAGTGGTTTATTTTATGTTTTTGGGATGCTGAACACGAATCTGAAGTTTTCCAACAAAAATTCCCTCGGCAAATATGAGAAATCACCAAAAAATCACTAAAAATCACATTTTTTTGCGGTTATCAAATTATAACTCATAAAGCCAGCTATTTACACGAAAAGTGGCCTAGTAGTAAAATAAAGAGGAGAAAATTACCTACAATTTATGACTGTAACATTTTTCTGTAAGTCGTATGGTTTCCACAAAAAACAGTGGTAAAATATCAGGAAAATCAGTCATTTTTTGAAAACAGCAAAAAAGAGCAAAATGTTCAAATGTTTGTAAATCTATCGGACCAAACTGCGTGGTCATCAGTCCGTAGCTTACAAAATACTTAAACCTAGGTAAACTAACCTAAGGAGAAACACACACACTCATGCCCCAGGGAGGACTCGAACCTCCACGGTGAGCAACCGCGCGCTCCGCAGCGAGACGCTTTAGACCGCTCGGCTACTCCACCGCGGCAGCAAAAAAGAACATTAAGATATAGTTTTTATTTCTTGAAATTAAAGATTATTGTAAATCCTTTTAAAAGAGACTACCTATTCTGATGATGACATTATCAAATTCGGGATCTCCTTGTTGGCAGGCTACAATAAATCTTGCCTTTAGGTATAGAGGCTCGTCGAAGGTGTTCACATCTGCTTGTTGATTAATTGATTTGCTCTGTTCTATGGATGCGACTAAAGCTGTATATATTGTATTGTGATCAGATGGTGGACCGTTTATAAATGGTAGACAAGCAACATAGGTTGTATGAAAGGGAAGACCACTTGTGATTTTCTCCATGAAGCCACTCTACCCTGGAATTCCAGGCACATCTTTCCACTTGCCATAAAGCCAAAGTAGATCTGATAAAGAGGGTAATATTGAATCAGGTGATACAAATAGCTGTTTGAGATCCTCAATGTTGATATTCTTTAACCCAGCAGAACGTGTCTTCTCAATGTTTTAAGGAAACAGCTCCCATCGCACCAATTAGTGGAGCTGGTATTGGTTTCTTTACTTGGACAATTCTTTGATCCGGATCAATGGCAATTCCGGAGTAATGAAATGTATTTCTCCCATTGCATGGAAGGTATTGTATCCATCCAATGTACGCGTGTTAAAATCAGTGTTGTCATGAACAAATTGATGGAAAGCTGTCGGATCTATTTGTAGTGGTGGCCTCATGATTGCTGACACTTCAAGATGAACAGCTTCGGAAAAAGAGGCGCAAAATCGCTAGGATGAACAACATCAATGAACAACATCCATACTTCTTACAAAAGAAAGCTGATAGCCCAATTTGTAACGTGACAAGGAAAGATGTCCTGGCAGCACTAATAATACTGTGTGAAATGGCAACTTTTTTTCCCACTTGTCAGCGCTTGTTCGCTTCTTCTTGAGAATCAGTCTTTCCAAGAAAACTTTGAGAACCTCCGGGACAAGGCTTTCAGTTTCGTCCATGAAAGAGTCTGGAGGAGGATAGTCGTTCATAGCATCGTATCTCTTCGACAAGTACATCAGCTGCTGTCCCAACTAATCGAAGACGTTCTTCCCGCTCTGACGAACGTCTTTCCATGTACCGCGCTTCAGTCAAAATCTTATGGCCTATATTTTTGAAACATACGACTATATTCTGTTTGATCTTTGATACAATAATATCTTCCCTATATCTATCCAATAAATGTTGTATTACAGTTCTTCTTTCAGGAATTAAATTACCCTCTATCTGAGTTATTAGCTGATATAATGAAAGCTGACATTCCTCGTCATTCCTTTCCATAAAATTGAAAATGTAATCCATAGCCCTCTGAATCTCTTCAGCATAAGGGCCAACGGTTTTCTTTTTATCAGTGTTGGACCTACTAATGTAAAGATTTTTAAACATTTATCATGGTACTTACAGTCAGCAGCCACCATATATGTTATCGGCTGGATCCTGTTAATAACTGCTGCACGGAAATAATCTCCACGTAGTTGAGCCTGTTTCACAACTGTGTCTTTCATCTCAATTTTCGTCACCAGAAGCACCAAATTACGTTTATGAGGAGGCAGTCATTGTTGTGACCTTGTGTAATCATCAGGAATACCTGTTCCACATACAAAACAATGTGTTTTCCAATGGAAATAGTCAGAGGATGATCTTAATTTTCCTGAAGATGTGCTTGGTTCCGCAGCTTTCTTCAAGTAGGCACTTATCATTCTTTCATCTATGTAACTTTTCTGGCATGAAACATGTGCGCTGACAGATGTTTTACCCGCTAAAACAGCCATCTTCCTATCATTTCTTTTTTTACTAGCATCACGTAAAGTTTCTATTCCTTTTCCCTTGACCACTATCACTGCACCCTCACCTAAATCTTTTTCACAAATAAAACACTTATCACTCGACATTGTGCCCGAGTTGTTGCGCTATATCTCAACGAAAACATTCAAATATAGCTTCATGTCTTTGAGAGAAAGGGAAATAACACGATCACGGCAGCGAACGTAGACAAACTGGAGAATTGAGGACAGTTGGGTGTTTCGGCAGGAAGAGCCCCTTTCGCCTGTCATAAATTTAAGGGCTGCGGCCGCAACGGTGGGACGGAGGGGCGGGCAGACGGACGGCGTGGGCGCGCAGCTGAGCGAGGAACTGCTGATGGAATAATCCACCCGAAAAAACATGCAGTTTTTTTCTATTTTCCAAAATTTACTGATTTCACCGCTTTTTCAACGCTGTTTTACGTGGAAACCATACGACGTATAAAAATGTTACAGATATAAATTGTGGGTAATTTTCTCCTCTTCATTTTATTACTGGGCCACTTTTTGTGTAAATAGCTTGCTTTTCAAGTTACAAGCTGAAAACCACTGACAATTGCGATTTTTAGTTGTTTTTTTATGATTTCCCATATTTGCCGATGGAATTTTTGTTGGAAAACTTCAGATTCGTATTCCTCAGCCCAAAAAAACATAAGATAAGCCACTAAAAACAATTACACCAAATTTTTCGACTTTGAGCCCTTTTTGTGCACGATTTGACTGGACTATCGGGGCCCCGGGGCGCTGCCCCGCCTAGCCCTTTGATAGCTGCACCACTGACCTAATGTCTGTAAATGCCATATTAGCATCAGTTAACAACGCCACCAATACTGTGAGCTTACAGGACACCTGCATGCACTTAGAGCCGTAGCGTAGTGGGCAAAGTGCTGGACTGTGACGCGAAAGATCGACGGTTCGAAACCCACCACTACATAATTTTTTTTTCTTCCTACAAGGGTTTCAGACACTCTTATTAAATAATTTAGTATTATTTAGATTATAAAACTACAAATCTAAAGTGGGCCGTAAAACACGTCATGCGATTTATTTTTTTCCGAGGGTTAGGGGGGAGCTTGTCCCTAGCAATAAGGAATGCCAACCCAGTGTCAGCAGAAGATCGATTTCTGACCACTTCAACAGGCCAGCTAACAGTTCGTTGATTTTGTTATATTATATATTAAAAGAATCTACGAAAACTAAAGTCAGTCGGCCAGACTAAACTACCCGTCCGATTTCCTTCATTTTTGTGTAAATCGAAAGGTATTCATCCACAGATTTCTCATCAAGTACCACAATTTACACAACTCTCGTCTTCATTTTTCTACACTCAAACGGAATTTCCTTCTGTATATTTCTTATGGGGATGTCCTGGTTGTAAACTAAAGTCATTCGATCAGGCCGTTCTGTTGTTGTTGTTATGGTCTTCAGTCCAGAGACTGGTTTGATGCAGCTCTCCACCCTACTCTATCCTGAGCAAGCCTTTTCATCTCCTCATAAGAACGGCAACCCACATCCATTTGAATCTGCTTACTATACGCGTCTCTTGGTCTCCCTCTGCGATTTTTACCCCACACACTTCTCTCCAATGTTAAATTTACCATTCCCCTATGTCTAAGAATGTGTCCTACCAAGCGATCCCTTCTTTTAGTCAGGGTATGCCAAAAATTCCTTTTCTCACCAATTCTGTTCAGTACCTCTTCATTAGTTATGTGATCTACCCACCTAATCTTCAACATGCTTCTGTAGCACCACATTTCAAAAGCCTCTATTCTCTTCCTGTCCGCACTGCTTATCGTCCATGTTTCACTCCCGTACAAAGCAACACTCCACACAAATACCTTTAGAAAAGACTTCCTTACACTTAAATTAATATTCGATGTTAGCAAATTTCTCTTTTTCAAAAATGCTTTTCTTCCCATTGCCATTCTGCATTTTATATCCTCTGTACTGCGACCACCGCATGTTATTTTACTACCCAAGTAACAAAACTCATCTACCACCTTCATTGTTTCGTTATCTAATCTAATTCCTTCAGCATCGCCTGATTTTCTAAGATCGCATTCCATTATTTTTATTTTGCTCTTGTTAATGTTCATTTTATACGCTCTTTTCAACACACTGTCCATTCCATTTAACTGCTCTTCCAGGTCCTGTGCTGTCTCTGATAGAATTACAATGTCATCAGCAAAACGCAATGTTTTTATTTCTTCCCCCTGAACTTTAATCCCTATTCCAAATTTTTCCTTGCTTTCCTTCACCGCCTGCTCGATGTACAAATTGAATAACATCGGAGAAAGGCTAAAACCCTGTCTTACTCTCTTCCCAACTGATGCTTCCCTTTCATGCCCTTCGAGTCTAATAACTGCAGTCTGGCTTTTGTACAAGTTGTAAACAACTCTCCTTTCCCTATATTTTACTCCTGCTGACTTCAGAATTTGAAAGAGTGTATTCCAGTCAACATTGTCAAATGCTTTCTCCAAATCTACAAAAGCTAAAAATGTAGGTTTGCCTTTCCTTAATCTATCTTCTAAGATAAGACGTAAAGTGAGTATTGCCTCCCGGGTTCCTATGTTCCTCCTGAATCCAAACTGATCTTCCCCGAGGTCAGCTTCTACCAGCTTTTCCATTCTCCTGTAGATAATTCGTGTTAAAATTTTGCAACCATGACTTATCAAACTGATGGTTCTGTAATTTTCACACCTGTCTGCGCCTGATTTCTTTGGAATGGGGATTATTACATTTTTCTTAAAGTCCGAGGGTATTTCGCCTGTCTCATACATCCTACACACCAGTTCAAATAGTCTTGTCATGGCTGGCTCTCCCAGAGACTTTAGTAGCTCTGAGGGTATGTCATCTACTCCTGGGGCCTTGCTCCGACCTAGGTCTTTCAGGGCTCTGTCAAATTCATCTCTCAGTATAGTATCTCCTATTTCATCTTGATCTACTTCCTCTTCCCTTCCCACAACATCGTTTCTAAGTTCATTTCCTATGTAGAGCTGCTCTATGTACTCTTTCCACCTTTCAGCTTTCCCTTCTTTGCTGAGAACTGGTTTCCCATCTGAATTCTTGATATTCATAGAGTTGCTTTTCTCGTCCCCAAATGTCTCTTTTATTTTCCTGTAGGCGGTATCTACTTTTCCCCTTCTAATACATTCTTCTACAGATTTGCATTTGGCTTCTAGCCACTCCTGCTTAGCCATTTTGCACTTCCTGTCAATCTCATTTTTTAGTCGCCTGTACTCCATTTTGCCTGTTTCATTTACTGCATTTTTATATTTTCTCCTTTCATCAATTAAATTCAGTACTTCCTGTAATATCCAAGGATTTTTTGTAGGTCTTGCCTTTCTACCTATTTTGTCCTCTGCTGCCATCACTATTTCATCTCTCAATGCTACCCATTCCTCTTCTACTGTTTTATTTTCCCCTGTTTCTGTCAATTGTTGCCTAAAGCTCCCTCTGAAATTCTCCAGAACTTCACTTTCCTTAAATTTATCTAAGTCCCATCTCCTTATTTTCCTCCCTTTCTGCAATTTTTTCAGTTTCAGCCTACAGTTCATGACTAACAAGTTATGGTCAGAGTCTATATCTGCCCCTGGGTATGTCTTACAGTTTATCATCTGGTTCCGGAATCTATGTCTTACAATTATAAAATCTATCTGATACCTTCCGGTGTCTCCTGGTCTCTTCCACGTATACAACCTTCTTTTCTGATTCTTAAACCATGTGTTTGTTATGATTAAATCATGTTCCGTGCAAAATTCTACCAGGCGACTTCCTCTTTCATTCCTCCTGCCCAGTCCATACTCACCTACTATTTTCCTTCTCTTCCTTTTCCTACTACCTAATTCCAGTCTCCCATCACAATTAAGTTTTCCTCTCCCTTAACTGTCTGAATAATTTCCTTTAGCTCCTCATATATTTCTTCGATCTCCTCATCATCAGCAGAGCTAGTTGGCATATAAACCTGTACTACTGTTGTCGGTGTTGGCTTCGTATCTATCTTGACAATGATAATGCGATCACTGTGCTGGTCATAGTAGTTTACCCGCATTCCTATTTTCTTGTTCATTATCAGTCCTACTCCTGTAATACCCCCAACTGATTTTGTATTTATAATCCTGTATTCACCTGACCAGAAATCCTGTTCATCCTGCCACCGAACTTCACTAATCCCCACCATATCTAACTTCAACCTACCCATTTCCCTTTTCAAATTTTCTAATTTTCCTACCCGATTAAGGGATCTAACATTCCACGCTCCAATCAGAATAATGCCAGTATTGTCTTTCCTGATGACAACATCCTCCTGAGTAGTCCCCGCCCGGAGATCCGAATGGGGGACTATTTTACCTCCGGAATATTTTACCCGAGAGGATGTCATCATCATATTTCCATACAGTAGAGCTGCATGTCCTCGGGAAAAGTAACGGCTGTAGTTTCCCCTTGCTTCCAGCCGTTCGCAGTAGCTGTGTGGCAAAGCCACATTAGCTAATGTTACAAGGCCAGCTCAGTCAATCATCCAGACTGTTGGCCCTGTAACTACTGAAAAGGCTGCTGCCCCTCTTCAGGAACCACACGTTTGTCTGGCCTCTCCACAGATGCCCCTCCGCTGTGGTTGCACCTACGGTACGGCTATCTGCATCGTTGAGGCACGCAAGCCACCCCACCTCGGCAATGTCTGTGGTTCTTGGGGGTGGCCGTTCTATCCGACCGATTTCCTTCATTTTTGCTTTAAACGAAAGGTATTTATTCGTAGATTTGTCATCAAGTATCAGAATTAAGTCTCTCCTTCCTTTATTTTTATTCAAACGCAGTATCCTTCTGTCCTTGCATTGAATATTTTGATCGGTTTGTCTTATGATATCTTCGGTTCTCTTTGACCTAACAACACTCAACGGATCAAGATCTTTCATTTGCGCTTGTAAACACTTGCACGGGTTGATTCTGAAGAAAGCTATGCATAAACATTCAACTTTACTTCCATATTTTCCCATTGTTTTAGTCATTCCACTAACGAAGCGAAGTATTCGCACGGGTCCTCTATCTTTCTTATATATTAAAGGAACCTATTTTATAATTATAATTGATTTTAAGTAAGTGTTATGTAATGAATTTAAGAAAACACAAGCTTGTATAATATTCTGTATAATGTTGCTATCAATAATAAAATATTTTTAAATGATAAATATTTAATTTTACTTATTTCCATTTCACATGACTGGCCACTAATGCTGCAAAGTATTTTCACGGGTCACCTAGTTTTATTACTATTGTACTCACACTGTAGTGAACCATCGAATTTTATGACATAAGAAACAGGTGGTAATGGACTCATCCCATGAATATAGACTAACATTTAGGAGAGTATTCCCTTCCGTTAACATTCGATATCTTTAATATTCCCGGCGCGAGTCGGCGCCGGTACGAACCGATTGGGGTATGGAGTTGCATCTGCAGCACAAGTATCACTACGGTCGGGGGTTCGAATCCCCCCCTCGGACATGGATATTTGTGCCGCCCTTAGTGTTAGCTAGTTCGTAAGTAGTTTGTAAGTTTAGGGACTGATGACCCCATAGTTAAATCCCATAAGCTATACAAACATTTGAACATTTTGAAGCACAAGTATCACACGTCTCCAGCCTACTTTCAGCAGAAGCTTCTCTGCATTATTTTTTTTTTTTTTTTTCAATTACACTTATGAAAATTTATTTTTCTTCTATTACTATTAATTCTGTAATAAGAATCAAAAAAATTCAGACATGTTTAGTTCTTCACACAAGGAAATACTCTCCTAAATGTTAGTCGAAATTAATGGGATGGGTCCATACCACATATTTCTAAGTTGCTTATCATTATATGAGTCACTACAGCGTGCAAACAACAGTAATAAAATTACAAAATCAATTAACAGCTGGATCAAAGTAGATGGCAGTGAACAAGTACTGGTCACACCTGTGTTTCCTTCGATCTTCCACTGACAGTGGGTGACGATCCCTTGTTGCTGGCCACAAGCCCACTAAGAACGAAAAAACAAATCACAACATGAAACAAATGACACATACTTCTCATCCTTTACTGATCTGCATTGTCTGAAGCTAAACTAAATCTGCGCGTTTTCCTTTCATTGAAAGTATAAAAATCGATGAAAGTACCATGGAGACAAGGAAAATTGTGAGATTCAGGAAATTTTCATAGAAAAGCAGTTCCCATCAGACAGCTTCCTAACAAAATGAATAAAAATTCTGAGAACCGTGTAGAGTTCTTTGAAAGTGAAGATGAGCTGAAACATAGTACAGTGTGTCCCACATAAAACCGGCACACCTGACGTACCCCCATGGCCATAAGTTGCAACATCCCTTATCAGGACGTAACTAAATTTCATTAATTTTACTGTTCTGTACTCTTTTTCACTTAGTTCACTCCTATTTTAGTCTTGGTCTCAGGCATAGCGCTTTTACGTGAGACACTGTATACAAATTGTTTCACCATATAAGCCGCGGTGGAGTAGCCGAGCGGTCTGAAGCGTCTCGCTGCGGAGCGCGCTGTTGCTCGCCGTGGAGGTTCGAGTCCTCCCTGGGGCATGGGTGTGTGTGTTGTCCGTAGGTTAGTTTACCTAGGTTTAAGCAGTTTGTAAGCTACGGACTGATGACCACGCAGTTTGGTCCGATAGATTTACAAACATTTGAACATTTTTTGTTTCACCTTGTGGTACAACATTTTCCGAGAGTTACAAAAGCGAAAATTAAAAGAAGGCTACATAGTGTAATCTTAGGTGTAGATGCATCAATAAATGTAAGTATATTTTTGGCTTCTTCCGTTTATTATCTCCAACTAGAAAGTCATTTAGTAGAATTTCTGAAATTTTATTTCAGTCCATCAAAAGCAAAATCGCAGTTTACATTAATTTATTCTTCTCTTGTAGATCGAAACACGAAATAAGTATTCCATCAATTGTATGATGTGGACAACAAACTACTTGTATACCTCTTAAATGAAGTATTACCTTACATAAAACCATAGCAGATCATTGTCTAATGTAATCGGTCGCCACCCAAGAAAAATTAGGATATAGCTATTTTCTGGTTATGGATTATTGAAACATCACGAGGGACCAACAAACGTGGCCAGCAAATAATTTTTTTGGCACTGCAGTGCTTTACGCCGCACTCAACGCACGCCAAATTCGTAGGCTTGCGGTCGCGGCATGATGCCGCTCAGATAACTTGCAATAACTTGTGAAAGGAGGTAGATATCAGTGCGACTACCATTTCAAAAACTTTTCTGTTCTTTTAGCTCCATTTCACTCGCTGTAATGTATGGTCTAAAATGCATAGAACACTAAGGTGCTCGCTGTCTAACTTTTTCAGTACACGATGTGTAAATCAAGCACATGCACTTGACAAGTAGCGTCATTTTAAAATGACTGTTATTAATTATGAAAAGCTGAATGATTTATTCGAAAGCTAAGATGATGTACTATCATGAGTCCAAAAGTCAGATTTTTTAACCGCATAGGTTCATAAAAATCGAGTGAGGAGCGTTACGAAACTGAAAACTCGGGAGGAATGAAGAGTAGACATTATCTTTTTTTACAGACAATGCAAAGCTTGTAAGGAAAAATTTGATTGATAAAACATTTTGGATTGGTCTTATATACCGTCAACATTTTTTTTCATCGTGAAAATCCGAACTTGGATTTTCCCCCTTTCTTACACCTCGGCCCGGCCGGCACTGCAATCGCAGCCTTAAGACGTGTGCCGGAGCCAGGCGGCGTTTGACGGCCTCTGATTGTCAGCTGGACTAGGCAATGGCAACAGCTGCCGGATCACTCGGCTGGATGTCAGCCAACGAATGTAGTTGTTGGGTGGGAGGAGTTCGAAGCCTTGTTAAATTGATCAGTTTGGAAAGCATTGTTTCCTTTCTTGGAATGAACAGCGAACTTATTATTTAATAATAAAAATAGCAGTCTAGTTCGCAATGCAATTTATTAACACTGGCGACCGGTTTCGATCTAAGTGCTAGATCATCTTCAGACCTGTGAACATAAAATAAAAGAGATAGAGGGAAACAGGTACACTATTAGTTACTAAAATAAATTTACAACCGAGTTTTTAAAAAGTTACCTAAAACAGTACACCTCGCTACAGAAGTTCAGGCGGTGAGCGTGCGGCGAGAGACTTATAAAGGCAAAGCCCCGCCCACCGCCTGAAGCGACGACACTTCTTAAACCGATGAGGAACGTCGTACAGTAAGAAATAAGATGGGAGATGTGTATATATACATAGATAATCCGTGATGGATACAAAATGCATTTTGTTAACAATAAAATGTAGTTGGCATGTCTAAAATAAAAAATAATTAAAACATTAGACAATAAAAAAAAGTTATCTGTCTAGGAAATATCTGCCATCTATTGGCAGTTGATGATAATAACTTTCAAATGGAACACAGTGTGGGTCAAGGCCACACCTGTGTCTCAAAATACACAAGTTCCACTGTAGCGGCCACCGCCAGCAGGAATTCCGCCATTCCGACAGTATGATGAGAAAGAAGAGGACTAGTCGGACTGGTTACAGCAGTTTGAAGCCTACGCCACAGAGCACCGGGTACAAAGTACTGTCAAACTTCATTTTCTGTTATAGTGTGTAGGCGCCCCAACGTTCCGTCTTGTGAAAAAACTGTTTCCCACCGCGTAGCCTTCTGAACTTTCGATTCAGTGATAGGAGCCCTCACAGCATGCTATGAACAGCAAATCAATGTAGTGGCTGCAAGGTATCACTTCTTCACATGTAGGAAAAATCCGAACCTAACATACAGGCAGTGAATAACAGATCTTCAAGGTCTCACTAGGATGTGTGAATTTAAATGTTCGTGTGCAGCTTTGTATTCAGATGTCATGATGCGTGACACAATTGTCTATAATATTTCTGAGAGTAGGCTTAGAGAACAGATTCTAAAAATGTCAGATCCGTTGTTCCACCAAGTAGAACAGATTTTGGGACAGTACGATGCAGGTGCCACAGCAGAGGAAAACTCTGATTCTATTCCACTGCGTAGTGTCACGTCATGCACCGGCGAGCGCCGTGTACTTCCGCCTACCCGCTCAAAGTGAAAACAAGTTGCTGGACGTTGAAGCATGCCAGATTAGGAACGAAGTCGTCCCCGCAATGTTGCTCGTGGCACAAACAGCACAGCCGCCCGTCCCGGACAGCAAAATGCGCCGAGAAAGGTCACATACAAACAGTCTGCTTGCAGCAAAAGAAAAGAAATTCGCCCTCCCGGCTCAAACAGCGACAAGACAATAGTTATTCAATAAATTCAGTATTTTCCAAACCAGTGGCTGCCTCTCGTAACATCGAGGACACTGATGTAGCACAAGCTGTACGTCAGGTCAGAAAAATGTATGTCAATTTGCGTGTGAATGACATTCCTGTCGCGTTTCAACTAGACACATGTGCATCAGTCACATTCCTCAATCGCAAAACTTATGAACAGTTAGGATCGCCGCACCTTTCTCGCACTAAGACAAAGTTGACAGCGTACAATGGCAATGAAATTCCTGTACTAGGAGAGTGTTCACTACCTGCAGTATACCAATCGCATATCCGCACAGTGACATTTCGAGTGCTTAAATCTCATGAGGGAGAGAATATTTTTGGTTTAGATTCTTTTGATCTTTTTGGCTTTACTTTCCAAGACAATGTTTTAGTTGCGACCAATTTTGATGCTAAAGACAGTATCTATGTAGATGTAGAAGATAGTTTGTTGCAATCCTTCCAGTTGGACTATAGGAAAATTGCTCGGCCACAGAAACTGACCCAGATTTACTAATTTTGCAGCGCTACATTCGCACACCATGACCTTGTTCACAACGTGACATTCAGAATTCACTGGTGCGTCGCTATTTTGCTAGCTGGAATGAACTTTCAGTGCATAGAGGTGTGATTCAAGTTTTACATGACAGTGGAAAATCGTGCGTGCTGATTCCGCGACGTTTGCAGAACGAAGTATTGAACTTACTTCACCAAGAACATTGGAGAATGGTTCGCACTAAGCAATTGGCAAGACGACACTGTACTTGGCAGGCAATGGACGCCCAAATAGAAAAAATGACGTCACAGTGTTTAATGTGTGCTATCAACCAGTCAGACAAACCTCAGAAATTTTTTGCGTGACCAAAAGCAGGTTCACCTTGGCAACGAGTGCATATTGACTGTGCTGGTCTGTTCTGGAGCACTACGTGGCTTACTACGGTTGATGCTTTTAGTGGTTACCCGTTTGAAGTACAAATGTCTTCTACGACTTCTAGTAGCAAGATTAAGGCGTCGTTTTTAATTTTTTTTTGTCTGGAAGGACTCCCTGAACTGATAGTCTCTGACAACAGCCTTCAGTTCACATCGCAAGAATTTCGCTCCATTTGTGACCAGTGCACCGTTTCACCTGCAGTCAAAAGGCGCTTCTGAACGCTCCGTCCAGACATTTAAGCAGCAGACGTCCAAAGTTCGTTCGGAGCACTCACGGAAAGCAACTCTGCAGCTGTTGGCTGTTGCTCGCCTGCCGCCGCTCGCATCCACGAGAAGGACCGTCACCGGCCAGACGCCTGCACCGCGCCCCGCTCCATCTGCTCCACCACCGCGCCGCCGACACGCAACTACCGCTTCTCTCTGCATAACCCAGTCTTTTGCAGAGTTTTCAGCGGATGCAGATGGTGGGAGCGGGGCGAGATCATCCGACCTCGCAGTGCTCAGGTCCCGATGGCATCTTCACAGACACAGCAACTAAATTCGCTGCGTTCCTCTCGGCAGACACACGCCACCGCTGTTGTTGTTGTTGTTGTTGGTTGTTTTAAGGGGACTAAACAGCTAGGTTATCAGTCCCCTGTTCCTAGCTGAGAGTCAACTGTCAATAAAGATAAAACAATGCCCTGAAAATGACACCGCACAAAATGGCAGGTGAACAATAGACAAGCCACTGACAATACAAAACGAAGACACACACAATTAGTAAAAGAAAGTCACGAATAAAACTGGATAGCAGAGTACCTTGGCTGGCTGATCACAAAGAAAAAAAAAAACAACAGGATGAGCCAGCCACACTGCACACACTAAAAACCCCTAAGGGCGCGAAAATATAAAAAGCTGGGTTGGTGGTGGCCTAAGATATCAGGCCACAGCACCCACGGTTAGATAGAATCATAAAAACCAGCAGCGCGGATAAAACTTAAAACTGTGTTAGCCATGGAGGCGTCGTCACCTAAAACTAAGGGTAGTGCGTCTGGAAGATTAAAAGAGTGCCGCAGATTGGCTAAAATCGGACAGTCCATCAAAAGATGGGCCACTGTCATTACGATACCACATCGACACACGGGTGGGGACTCACGGCGAAGGAGATACCCGTGGGTCAACCACGTGTGCCCAGTACGGAGGCGGCAGAGGACAACCGCCTCTCGGCGGATCGGCTGCAGTGAAGACTTCCACAGGGCTGTGGACGTCTTCACTGCCCGAAGCTTGTTTGGCACATTCGCCATAGCCCAGTCGGCGCTCCAAGCCTCGCGCACCTTCCGGTGCAACACCAATTTTAGATCAGGCTCCATGACGCCAATATTTAGGGGTGGTTCCATAGTGGCCTGCTTGGCTAAGCGATCTACTTGTTCATTACCTGGGATGCCGACATGGCCCGGGGTCCACACAAAGACCACAGAACGGCCAGATCGGCTTAGAGAGTGAACAGTATCTTGGATCGACCGTACCAATGGTTGGCGAGAAAAACACTGGTCGATCGCTTGTAAGCCACTCAGGGAGTCAGAACAGATGACAAATGACCCCCTGGGGCACGCTTTTAGGTGTTGCAGAGCCCTTAGAATGGCGACCAGTTCGGCAGAAAAAATGGAACTCTCACCTGGCAGAGAATGCTGTTCCACATGGTGGTCATGAAGAAACGCATACCCAGCATGGCCATCTACTACGGAACCATCTGTGTAGACGGGTTTTGCGGCATGGAACGAGTCTAGGAGTTGTAGAAACTCGTGGCGGAGATGTCTAGCGGAGACCGAGTCCTTTGACGTACAGGACAGATCCAGACGAAGCTGCAATCGCCAGCTAAGTAAAGTTCGGGTTCCGGGTGTACTGCCCGACGTCAACAGAAATGCATCACACGGGTTTTGGATGCAGAAAATTGAAAACCGTGGGCAAACGCCCACGACTGTGCCTTCCGAATTGCGATCTGCAACCGCCGTTCAGCTACGCCGATGCTGGAGGAGCTGTAATACATGCAGAAGTCATCGGCATACAAGGAAGTAGAAACCGATGACCCCGCAGCCGCAGCAAGACCGTTTATGGCGATTAAGAATAAAGGGACACTAAGAACGGAACCTTGTGGGACTCCGTTCTCCTGACAATGAGGTGAGCTGAAACAAGAACCAACACGAACACGAAAAGAACGCAACGCCAGGAAGTTCTTTATGAATGTAGGAAGTGGACCCCGTAAGCCCCAATCGTACAGCGTAGACAGAATATGATAGCGCCAGGTGGTGTCGTACGCTTTCCGCAGGTCAAAGAAGACGGCAATCAGGTGTTCACGGCGAGAAAACGCTGTACGAATGGCCGACTCTAGTGACACGAGATTATCGATAGCGGAGCGGCCTTGACGGAACCCACCCTGTTGAGGCGCGAAGACCGAGGATCCACATGAGTCTCCGACTCACCAACCGTTCGAGAAGCTTGCATGGAACGTTGGTGAGGCTGATCGGGCGGTAACTATCAGCCACCTGCGGATCTGCCCTAGGCTTAATCACCGGAATGATAATGCTATCCCGCCAGGAGGACGGAAAAACACCCTCAAGCCATACGCGATTAAACAGGGCGAGAAGTTGGCTCTTGGCATCCGCTGATAGGTGCCGGAGGAACTGGCTGTGAATGCGATCGGGTCCAGGGGAGGTATCCGGGCATGCAGCAAGGGCACTTTCAAACTCCCACTCAGTAAATGGCACGTTATATGATTCACGACGTCGTGTTCGAAATGAAATCTGCTGGTTCTCTGCTCACTCTTTAATGGCACGAAAATCTGCACTATAGGCAGCAGTCTCCGATGCACGTTCAAAACTATCTGCCAGGTGCTCAGCGACAGCGACAGGGTCAGTACACAGCATACCCTGTACGCTGAGGCACGGAATTCCCGCCGGTGGGCGGTGCCCATAGAGGCGTCGAACTTGCGACCACACCTTGGAAGGAGAAGCGCGAGAACCAATGGACGCGACATACTTCTCCCACGAGGCTCTCTTACTATCTTGTATCAGTCGCCAGGCCCGTGCCCGGAGGCGCTTGAAGGCTACAAGATGTTCGACGGAAGGGTGACGTCGGTGGCGCTGTAGTGCTCGCCGACGTTCCCGGATGACCTCAGCAATCTCCGGTGTCCACCAGGGCACCGATGGACGATGTAGCGAACCGGATGTGGTGGGAACAGAGTTCTCGGCTGCAGTAACGACGGCCCCTGTGACCTGCTGAACGGTGGCATCAACATCTGCTGGAAGCGGAGAGGAAATCACAGCAGCTGAAGAATAAGCTGACCAGTCAGCCCTACGGAGGGACCAGCGAGGAGGATGGTCGGCAGGCGAACACTGTGCGAGCGACAGGAAGATCGGGAAATGATCGCTGCCACACAGGTCGTCATGGACCCTCCAGGTGAGATGTGGAAGGAGGCTAGGGCTGCAGACAGACAGGTCTATGGCAGAATACGTACAATGTGCTGTGCTAAAGTGGGTAGGCGCACCGGTGTTAAGAAGGCAGATATTCTGCTCTGACAGGAGAGACTCAACATCCCTACCCCGGGCCGAGGTCTGCGTGCCACCCCACAGAGGGTGGTGGGCGTTGAAGTCCCCCAAAAGAAGAAAGGGTGGGGGAAGTTGGGCGACCAAGGCTGCGAGGTCTGTGGGAGAGATGGCCTCATCAGGTGGAAGGTAGACAGAGCAGACGGTAAAATCTTGTACTACCCGGAGTCTAACAGCGACTGCCTCTAGAGACGTTTGAAGAGGCACAGCAGCACTGGGGACAGAGGCGTGGACAAAAACACAGACGCCGCCAGAAACCCTGTCGTAGATGGTTCGGTTTTTAAAATAGCCCCGATAGCCCGGAGGGCTGGGGTCCTGTCGATGGGGAATTATGTTTCCTGCATGGCTAGACAGATCGCAGGAAGTGGCAGAGTAATTGTCGCAGCTCTGCCAGATGGCGGAAAAATCCGCCGCAATTCCACTGCAAGATTTCGTTTGCAGTCTGCTGAATAGCCATAATTTAAGAGATGAAACGGTCATTCAGCAGGGGCACCTGCTGCCAATTCCACAGAATCCGAAGGATCGAGAACCATGCGTTCTGGCGATCCTCGGAAGGCGAGATCCTCAGGGGACGTAAGGATCTCCACCTCGTCTTCAGTGGCCGAGGATGTGAGCGAGCTCTCCTTTCGAGCCACTGAAGGGTCCTTAGTCTTGTCTTTCTCCTTTTTGTCTTCTTAGTTCTCTCCCGCTGGCCCTTTGGTGGTAAGGGCTGGGAGGACTTCCCAGAAGCGACATCAGGGACAGTCGAAGAGCTGGAAGCCCTTCGGTCATCTGTTGTTGGATCCTTCAGCCATTGGCTAGGATCCCCTGGCGCACTCTGAGAATCCTCGGAAGGGAGTGTCCCGAGGGACCCCTGCCTCATAGAAGGTCAGCCGGTCCAAGGTCTTTATCTCCATAATTTTACGTTCTCGATGTAAGACAGAGCAGTTCGGCGAGCATGGCGGGTGATGTTGCCCACAGTTCACACATAGCGGAGGTGGGGTGCATGGGGCGTCTGGGTGAGGTGGCCGCCCACATTCCCTGCATGTTGGGCTGGAAGTACATCGGGACAACATGTGCCCGAACTTCCAGCACCGGAAACACCGCATAGGAGGGGGGACATAGGGCTTGACTTCACACCGGTAGACCATTACCTTAACCTTCTCGGGCAGTGTATCGCCTTCGAAGGCCAAGATAAAAGCACCGGTGGCAACCCTACTTTCTTTAGGACCCCTGCACACCAGCCGGACGAAGTGGACACCTCGTCGCTGCAGGTACGCTCGCAGCTCGTCATCGGTCTGGGACAAAAGATCGCGATGATAGATAAGACCTTGGACCATATTTAATGATTTGTGGGGCGTGACACGCACCGGGATATCACCCAGCCTGTCGCAGGCAAGTAGTGCCCGCGACTGGGCCGAGGACGCCGCCTGTAACAGAACGGCCCCACTCCTCATCTTAGAAAATGATGCTACTTCACCGAACTTGTCTTCTATTGTGTCAACAAAAAACTGGGGCTTCGTAGAAGTGAAGGATTCGCCATCTGTACGCTCACAGACCAGATATTGAGGTGAGTATGGCTCAGATCTACTAAGTGCCCTTCGTTCCTCCCATGCGGTGGCAAGGGACGGAAACGTCTTAGGGTCATAGGTAGAGGCGTTAAGCTCTGTCTTCCCACGCTTAGAGACGCCGTTTTAGCGACCGGCCACGCTTTTATTTGCTCGTTTCATGTTCGTCCCACGAGCAGCTAGGGAACTAAAGGTCCACCCAGGCAGAGCCCCGCTTGCCTGGGTAAGCCTTATACAACTGAGGTGCGGCAGGTTCCTCAGAGGTTGCTCGCTAGCGGCTGTTCAACCTCAACAGCCATGTATCTCCTCGGCACGTAGCACACCTTGAGATTGAGGTTTTTTTTAGAGAGGTTTGTACCGTCCTCGCGACCCGGGCGATTAAGTCAAGATCCCCGGGCTCTGAAACGTACAACGTTCCACCGTCGCGCCGAACGATGGTCGTTGAGGTACGCACAGAGCTTACGGTGTAGCGGACTGTTGGCGCGACACAGCCCACGGCTCAGGACCCCGGGTTCGCCAAGCCCGTACCCAGCAAATTAATGCTGAGCCCCTGAGGGAACACGCCACCGCCCCTGCAGCAGCGCGGCCCTCGCAGACTCCGCCTCCTCTGGACGCCACCGGCACGAGCAGCACGCCACGCCACGCAGCATCCGACGCCGACGTCGCCACCGACGTCACCGTCTACGGCATCGACTCGCCACAGGCCGTGGGCTCGGGCTCCTCAGAGGTTTCCCCAGAGGACGTTCCCTCGCGAGCTCGGCCAGACGGCGGGGCCCGGCCGGTAGTCTGCCGTCCTCCGCAGCTGCAGACTCCGCCCGCGAGCCCGCCTCCTGCCCCTTACACGACAACGGCTCGGCGCTTCGGGGGGGGGGGGGAGGGATGTTGTGGCGTAAAGTCAGCACCAGACGCCAGACGTAAGAGAACGATCGTAGAGAAGGCAACGATCGACTGAAAGCCAATCGCGAGCAGGCGTCGCGCATCCCGGAGGGAGTAACCGGAGATGCGCGCCCTCTACGAGCGGCTACGTCTAGGCCGACATACGTCTGGAAGGCTCGTCAGTTACTAGTGAGAGCCCGGCTGTTACTAGTTGGAACTCGGGCAGTTCCTAGGCAGCTACAAACACAGAAATAGGACAGTACTAAGTTAGAACACGGCTACCAACTTAGCAATAACTGGATCTCAGTGCAGCTAGTATCGTACGGACGACGCTGCGCGATGCGAGAAGAGAGAAGAAACGGACGTGTGTTCTAAAGTTGAGTATTATCATTTTCAGTCAATCTGATTAGTTGTTACAGAACATTTCGTGACAACTAGATGAGGACGAGTAAACAGCAAAAAAGCGACGAGGTCACAACATATGCAGTCTATGCGAAGAGCTCGGAGAGAGAATGCTTCAAATAATAAAACGTTATATTTCGTTTAACCATTTCACGTATGCTTATAGAATTGTTTTATGTAGCTCGGTGATCGAGCTCTACTCAAGTTACTCTTAACATGTCTAGACATCTAAAGAGTGAAGAGTGTCAAGACGGATGCACCCAAGTTTGCGGTGTTGGTTACCGAGGGCGGGAGTATTGGGTTTACATTGCACTCAATTTACTCGTGGGTGCACTCGCACAAGTCGGAGGCGGGGGCATGGGGTGGTGGCCTGCGATTAATTTTATATGCAAATCTCATATAATTAATAGGGGGCGGAGGGTGTGGTGCGGGTGGCGGCGTACGGTGGTCAAGGGGTGGGGGCAGTGATGGTACACTGCAGCCAAAAAAGTTTTCGGTATTGCTAATAGCAATACCGATCGCCTCTGTCACGGTTAATTACTCGTAATTGTGGACATTTGAGTTGGTAGCTGAGTTGGCCGTACTGCACACACGCACCCCTTGCTATTTCTGGCTGTGGGCAGAAAAGTGGCCGGTCTAGTGCCAGCCACACTAGCGCGACGGCGACGGCCGAGGGTATTTGCACTCGTTCACAGTAGAGTAAATAAATTGTTTCTATGTAATATGATCGTTTAAGTAAGTTACGAAAACGTGGCTCTCTGGCGTCGTTGGTAATTGTTTACAAACAATTTTTGTTAAACATTACTTCCGAGAGAAATATTCTTCCTCAAAAAAAGTAAAATGTTGTTGTGATTAAAAAAGTTGTTTCATTTTTTCCAATGATGGTGTATGTCAATACTTAACAAATACATACTAAGTACGACTCTTATGCAAAGTGATGCGAGGAATACCTATGGAGCGTTATGTGCGAGGAATTCTACGCCTAGGAGGACATCTACCGCTAATGAGGGCACTATAATAAAACACTACCTCAGATTGCTTTCTGACATCAGCAGTGCGCCCGACTAATGCGACCTTTATCTTTGTCCTCTGCAAAGGGAGAACAGGCCATGCTCCCACTGCTCGACAAAGGCCGAATGCGGAGTCGCTCCTGACCGAAACGACGCTGCCAGTGTTCAGTGCGCATTCCAGAGCAATGTCTCCGATGCTTGTTGTAATAAGCGGTTGGATCACTGGCGCTACCGCAGTGGGCTCTTCCTCGAGAAACGTTTCCCTGATGTCATCCTGCCCTGCTAGTTTCGGACGGATGTGCTCCTTTCCAAGCAAGTTGACAGTGTGTCAGTCAACTTCTGGAGATTGCCATTGGTTCGTGCTTGGTGTGGGGTCTTGGGGTCGATTGTGGTGCGGATCAGCTGGCCTGATTGCCATCCCTTCTGTGGGTGGGTCACGCGGTTTCTTCTGGCCTTTATCGGCTCAGTAGCCCTTATTCCCATTCCCGAATCTTCTCTGTTTTTCAGGAAACTGATCATGCCGAGAACCTTGCTCGCTCGTCCTCTGCTGCTGATTCTCAGCGATTGTCCCCAGCACTATTTTCATTCCGATTACGTCTCCTAGAAGATCCGTTGCCTTCTCTTGAACGTCCTTAATCATCATCCAACTCCAAGTCCTCCAGGTAAGCCTGCAAGGACTCAATGTCCTCCTTGCAGCTTCCTGCAAGGACAGCATTGCGCACATTCCGTGGTAGTTTCGAAGCGCAAATTCTAATTAATTCACGTGGACGATACATATAATCAAGGAACTGATTTCTCAGCATCATTCCTTGCAAGAAGTCGCTGAGACTCGGGCAATTGCTGTTCACAAAATGGGGCACCGCTAATATGCTACTTTTTACTCTTCCTGCTGACTCTCTGACCATTAGGCAGACGGGAAATCCTCCTTAAGGTCCTCATAGTATCGGCAATATTTCAAAATGTTCAAATGTTTGTTAAGGTGATGGGACGTAACTACGGGGTCATCAGTCCCTAAACTTACAAACTACTTATGAACTACCTTATACTAAAGACGCCACAAATATCCATGCCCGAGGGGGGATTCGAACCCCCGACCGTAGCGGCCGTGCAGACCGTGACTTAAGCGCCTCAGTCTCCTCGGCCACCGCGGCCGGCGCAATATTTCAGGAGTGAACGCATGTGCGTGGCGGGCTCTCCTTCAAGATATCCGCACACATATTCGATCTTATTCCCTTCGGACCAGCAAAGACAAGTCGAATTGTTCCAGCCACGCACGGGGTTGTATCCCGTTAGCATAGTTCCTGAAAACTTGGTACTTTCATACGGTCAAGAAGTGTTTATAATCAAATGCCTGTTGAGGCCCCTACTCGAGCACTTGAATCTGACGTTCCCTTCTCATAGGAAGTTCATGCAGGGGTTCGACTTCCTCCTCTTCAAAAGCCGAATCGTCTCCGCAGTGGGAATGACAGGTGTGACCTCCGCGCAAGTGGCGGGAAACGTTTTCCACGGGTGGGTCAGGCAGCGGTGCAGCAGAGGCATTCTTGCAGCTCGGCCGCTCGGCTGCTCGTCAAGTTTCTTGTGAACGACCTGAATGCATTCCACAGAAACTTTGATCAGTTCAGCCTGGACAGCTTTCCCGGAACTACCTTGTACATCAATCCTCTCTTTTATTTCTTGAACTGAAATATTCTGTGCTTCTATTATGGAATCTACTTCTGCTTTCAGTTCCTGAACTGAAATATTCTGTGCTTCCCTCATGGAACCTACTTCTGCTTTCAGTTCCTTCGTGAAAGCCATGATGTCGCCTAAAATCGAATTGGAACCGGACACAGACCTAGTAATGGAATTGGAAGAGTTTCGAGAGGTAGCAGAAATCGCCATATGGTTGGACGGCGTATTTGTTTCGCCCCTGTCATCGCTTTCAGTAGCGTCGACGTCTAAACTAGCCTCATTCTCAATGGAAACGCAGCCATCTTTACCCGCCACCTTTCCTCCTTCCATTGAAAGATCTAACCTAGTGGATTTTTCACGGTCCTCACTTCAGTTTAATCGTCTAGAACGAGTGGACACGGGAAAGGCAGAACTAATATCCATCTTTAGAATTCGTTCAGAACGACAAGAGGTTACCAACACACACACAAAAATTTGCCTACCAATAACACGCGTAGCAACACACGAATTAACATCTTCACACGCAATGCACTGTGGCTGTGTTCCTTTTACAAAAACAATTAAATCAAATAACCCTTCCAAAATTAAACAAGTATAGCACAAGTAAAAGACACGATTGCTGAAAACATAAATTGAAGTAGATTAATGCGTGCTGCTGAAAACACACATCCACACAGTGGGACAAAAGGATAAAATATTCCCGCATGTATATAAAACAAAATAAACTACTTCATTCAACAGGTGATCCGCAAGAAGATTGAATCCTGGCAGCGTTAAGCCAATTGTAAGACTAACATTATTTGTAAAATTAATTCTAGCTGAAGGGAGTCAGATATAAGCTTACTTTAAAACATAATTCTGCCCGTAAGAAGCAGTTTAAGGGTTCGCGTGAACTACTGACTACTTCCTGCAACAGAATCTTGTTCCAGGGCCCAGAATTTACAACTGACACAAAATTTACTTTAGCAGCAGGAAGACAAAGAGACGGTTGCCGACACGCCTCGTAGATCACGAGAACTACACACAATCATTAACATACAAGCCAACGCAAACTAAACCATTTCATGAAGGTGGCTGAGAGAACATCAATGGCACAACGGAATTAAAAATATGATAATTTGCATCTGAATTTGTTCCACGCACTGCTGTGAAACAACATTAAATTAAGGGGAGAGTATTCATTAACTAATATTCATAAGTAGAATAAAATTTCAGTGACAATAAATTATTTATTCAATTCAAACATGAGAAAATGGGGGAACCAAGTTTGTTAAACAATAAAAATGCATCCCATTGAAAATTAACTTAAAGTAATGTGAACTGAACATCGTCGGAGGAGGGATTTACAATCAACAATCATTCAGCCACTCACACGCGCTAAGCAAATCGAAACTCACCCAACTCAGCGTGCTAATACGAAGCAGAAGCAGGCGCCGCTATCGTAGGCGAAATTCAGAGAGCCAGAATGTACCACACAACACAAGGAAAATAAACATCTAAGGTGGCTCTGGTCTGTCTTTCTTTGCTTGAGATGGTATGTGATAACAGCAAGATTAATTTCGATTTCAATCAAACCGTGAGCATGCAGACGTACTGAAACACACGGCACGTGTCTGCACCCCATTGGAGGCAAAGTGCTTAAAGATCGTATTCATTTCAACAAAAATCAACGGAATCATAGATTAAGAAGCAAAAATGGCACTGGTATGTGACTTGTGGCAAGAATTCAAGTGAGTAGCTATAAACACTTGAAATCAGAGTTCGGAGCCATGTGGTTCCGAAAACCAGTGAAATACAAAATTCAATTTTCGAAAAATATAGAAAAATAGCTACGATATGCAATCCTTAGAAGTGCGTAGGATATCATAAGGAAGCTAAAGAAATACAGCCAGACGCGATTGGAAGTGTTTACACGGATAGACGAAGTCCAGTTTTCAAAAATCAGAAAAATGTATTAAATTCAAATTCGGAGTAAATCAACTAAGAAATACGGAATGCAGCCCCCTAGAAATACGTAGTATCTCATAAGCAAGCTAATAAAGGGAGTCTAGAAGTCTAGAAGACATTTTACTGATGGAGTCTGAATGCAAAGTACAAGTTTAGAAAGGAAACAGCAATTTAAAATAGATGGAGAGGAGATCACAATTTACTAATGGAAATAAAAAAGATACACGCACAATTCCTTGCCCGAAGGGCACAGAAACACAGGGGTAGCCGAAGGTTCCGTTCTAAGAACACAGCACGTAGAGTACGTATCACTCGCAGAAGGAGAAAACGGAAAGGAATATTTCACACGCACTACACAGAATAAAAATATTCCCGCATATTAGTCGTGTCCACAAAGCTAGAAGTAATTAAACAGAGTTCGTACACTGCCAGCTAGTCTTACAAAGGTTACCGATACCCGTCCGTTACGAAACCGAATCAGTTACGTATTCCGAAACGAAACAGAATACACTTCCGTACACGATCGGAGAAACTTATTCAGGAAAATGAACCTAAAATCGGCAGTCTAATGTGAACGAATCGGACAACGAATCGCTACCGTCTCGAGGGAGGAAAGAAAATCGGAACGTCTTACCAGGTCGAAGCGCAGCCACAGAGTGAGAGTCGGCCAGCGAGTGGCCGCCAGGACCGCAAATCGGTAAAAACCCGAGGAAACCGAGCTGCCGAGGCTCGCTACCGGCCTCTGCCCACCCGAATCGTAAGTGGAGGGTAGAGGAACCCCTCCGGTAGCACCGAAAGCGAAACGACCACCCGTCGACGCGGAGCGCGCGGCCGGCAGTCGACGACGACAATTCTCGTACGTACACTCGGACTGCCGCGCTAGTAGGTGCTCGTACGGAATAAAGCGAGTACACATTCTCACGGGGACAGTGGCATCACAGAGAAACCGCTCGTATTGCCACATTCGTAGACAGAATGATAAATTATTAGCATATAAAATCCCAGCACTATTAACACAGTATTACGAAACTAACATTTAAAAACACGAAATGAAACGCTATTTCTCATGTCTCCGAACGAAAGGGGTTCTCTCTTAGCAAAAAAGCCCGTCTAGCGAACTTTGATAAATTACAAAGTTGAAAACGTAGGGCAGACGGCAGGGCGCGGCAGACGTGCGAGTCGCGCGCGGTTGCCTGGCGACCGCAGTCGGCAGTCGGCAGTCGGCGGCGGGCGGGTCGCGGCAGGTCACGCCGCGCGCGCGAGTAGTCCGGTGCCGGCGCGACCGCCAGCCGAGTGGGCAGTGGGCAGTGGGCTGAGCGCCGGCGCGGCGGCCGGCCAGTCGGGCAGCCCGGCACCCGGCACCGCTCGGTCACGCGCCGCGGCCCGCCGCTCTCGTCGGCCTCGACACGACGGGCTGCCGCCGGGCGCAGCGCATGCTGTGTGGAGCCGCGCGGTCAGTCGCTGTGTGGAGCCGGCTCATCGACCCTGCCTGGACGGCGTCGCGCCTCAACGAGCAGCCGGCGAGGCGCGCGCCTGTCCGTCCTACACTACGAGGTTCGGAAACCGAACACATTCACACTGACCGTAGACGGAACGTGAGATTTCGGGTCGATCTTCATAGTGCGTACACGGCAATAAACTGTGCAATGCACATTGCCGCTCCATTTGTCAATAGTTACGCCGTACGTCGGAAAAGTCTGCGCGATATATTCCAAATCCGACTCGAAAGGAAACAGGTGGACTCGAACCGTTCGAAGGCCTAACCCGGCGCAAGTAATAGTACCGCGACTCGCCTCACCGCAGCTGGTGGCGTGCTCGTCACTCCCGTTTATCGCGGTCGCGACCCTGGCAGATGTCGTCGTTCCTCAGTTTCGCCGCATAATCGTCGCTCGAGAAGTCGTCAGCCGTACCGAACAGGTCTTCCTCTAATACACTAAACGTTCCAAAGAACCACAGTCAGTAGCTACCACTGGCTCACTCTGAGAAGAGCCACCGTCTGCAGCCAGTGCGGCCCACGCTGTTGATGACGGCCAACAACGAGTCTCGTCTCGAGAGTCCGCTGACCCTGCATGTCAGGAGGCTGAGTCATGGTGTGGAGGATTTTTTTTTTCTTTTTCTTTTCTTCATTTTAACATCACGGAGTGACCCACTGCCTTGCAAGTGCTGCAAGCTGTAGTAGCAACAGTTGCGGATTCTGGTTTCTTAGCCGTCACAGGCACCAGACGCTGGATTAGCTTGTGGTGACCTGCGCCGTTGCCACGGGGAGGCGAACCGGTCATCTGTACCGCAACTATTGCCTGCTCTGTAATACCGATGTTCACAATTTTGTTTACAATGTTATTTAATTTAAAATGTAATTAACATAATAAAATGTGGCAAATGAACTTTTACTATAAACATGACTGTCATAATTTTTTTCAAACTTACATTTCGTTACAGTTTGCTATTGTACAATTAGTTGAAAAATAAATATTTATAAGAATACACATCTAACATATCCTATAACTAAAACACCTATTCAAAATCGTTGAAAGTGATTTCAACTGTTTTATAGTATGAAACATGGCACATAACATTATCTCAATTAACAGTGTGGTACATAATAACAATTAATAATCATACATTGTCAGATGCAATAGTTAAATGAAAGTTCAGTCCTCGTGATTACAAATTTTAATACAATATTGGCATCCATGGTTTGTAAATATTTTGCATTATTTCACTTAACCGTGCAACCTTATACAAAGTAATAGTCATGTGTCGTATAACATAAAATACAGTTGTTGTTTAAGAGTTACTTCCTTTCTGTTATCTTACATTTTATAAAATAGGCTGTGTGTGTATGTATGGATGTATGTTTCACATATCCTGATAAACTGCAAGATCGATTTCAACCAAACTTGGTATACATGTTCCGTAATATCAGCCAACACTCGTAGTAAGAATCACCTACGGCACATACGTAAGGAGCTATGACGTCATAAACAATGAGATGCGCGAAAAACTGCTGCGTCAAACGACGACACTGCACATTTTCTCCTAAACCACTGGATCGATTTCACCCAAATTTAGTGCACATATTTCGTACGTGAGGTAACAGCTGCTGTAGGAGTACGAGCAACGTACGACACATGATTCGGGAGATATAAAGTCATGAACAATAGGAATCGCAAACAAACTGCTTCATAATGCGACGAGACTTTATAAAGACACTGTAAAAGAATGACAATACTTGGCGACTTGCAACAAACTGTAAATATAATTTCAAACCTTTATTAAACTTTTTCTCACAGACAACAACATCATAACACTGAAAGGAAAAAAGTTTCTCGCTTACTCCTTTTTCGCTGTTTATGAAGCAAAACTATGGCATTCGGTATAACGTTACAATTTATAATTTCTACACTACCAATTGTAGTCGCAGGAAATTTTGCAGACAGAATACACGCTTAAAGTTGAATGTACGTTCGAAATTGTGACAGAGTACGATACGTAGTTTATGAGATATGAGGACGTAAAGAGTAACGTTCATGGAAAACCGCCCCATCAATCAATCACGTTTTAATCTATTACTTCTTTACCACCAACCGTATTCCCAACAGATTTTACTGACATACAGCACTTATACAAATCAATATATTCCAGCAAAATTTTACAATTGTACAACATATCTATAAAGGTAAAGCTGTCAACAATCCGAAGATTGGTTTGAGCACCACAGTGCTTTACTAGGCATGTTTGGAGGTGGTATGCCGTTGCCTTCCTCCCAACATACCTATAATAATAATAAATCCGTAAATGTAGGTGGCCGAGGAGACTGAGGCGCTCTAGTCACGGTCTGCACGGCCACTACGGTCGGGGGTTCGAATCCCCCCTCGGGTATGGATATTTGTGCCGTCCTTAGTTGTAAGTAGTTCATAAGTAGTTTGTAAGTTTAGGGACTGATAACCCCGTAGTTAAGTCCCATAGTCTCTACAAACATTTGAATTTTGTAAATGTAGGCCTGTCGCTTGCGGTTACAGAAACGCTTCATTTCACAAAATCGGATCAGAAAAAGTTAGATATCACTATTTAAACATTTCTCTGAAAGGAATCGCATGTATCTATTTGTAGAGAGTAATCTCCGAAACTACTAAATGAACATTCATGGGGGTATCACAGACAAATAGAGTATATCCTGGGGCAACATATAGGCTTCATTTTATCAAAATCAGATCAGGATAGCAAAGTATATAGTAATTTGAAGTTTTATGTGTATTTTATGCTGGGAAAGAACGGCGGTATGCAGCACAGAATTAACAGATAGCCCTGCGGGTATTCGTCTGACGTTCGGATTATTAACCATTGAAAATACTACTTACTCTTTGACCTTTCAAATTTACCATATTTCTGAAAATCGTTTTCTCGGTTGCTATGTTCTACGAAATATGATTGAACGGAATGACTATAAAACTGGTACAATCCTTGCCTTCTTTAATACATATATTTACATATTGATATCACAGTCTAACGCATATGTACAACTGCTATGGAAGTTTAAGTCTCACGCTTGGAGCGACAAAAGCGCATCTAACGAAAAGAGAGCCAACCGTAAGAATAATAATTGTTTGCAGTGACATTTCTGCTTCATTAAGGAAATACGTATTACTTATTATATTTTAACTTTCCATGCCTCAGCCCATTGTCCAGAGATATTAATGATCACGAAATAAATATTTTAAATGGCGAATATAACTGATGTATGATGTAAGCTACATCATATTCATTACGATATGCCTATTTCTAACACGTTTGGCAAACGTATTTAAAAAAAAAAATTGACTAGGACAACTGACAGAGCGATCCAACAAGGATTCTGTTTTTACTGACTGAGGTCTGCAACCCTAAAAGACCATGATACCCACAAGTCCTTCTTCTACAACCGTTGCGAAGCACGGGCATATAATCCAGTATGTTTTAAAAGAGTTTTACACACCAACAGGTTAATTGATTTCATGTTAAGTAAATCTGCAATCTTATATAAGTCGCATTCACACATTATACAATGTAAAATACAATTTTGCTTAATAATTAGTTCCTTTTAAAAGAGTGTTACATTTCAGTAGATCGATAGATTATATGTTTGTAAATCCACGCAATTTTAATATTGAGACAGTCTTATACATTAGATACTAAAAAATATTAGCTGTTAATAATTCAGTGAGTTGATCAAGAGTATTATCTGTTTAGACATAAGATGAAATACATGATTGTTAGTTCTAATAAAATTAGTAATTAGATAACAGAAAGAATGTAATCAGTTTTTACTTAGCTTTAATAATTTTATTTATTTAATTATTTTATTTATTTTAATTGTTTTACCTTTACTGAATTGTGGTCTTAGGCACTCATTCTATTTAGTAGGGGAGGTAGTGAAGTTTACACGGCATAATTCAGGATGTAGTACTTCAATGTTTAACAGGTGTGCTTTCTTGTGAATTTTTTACTCATTTATTTGATTTATCTCTGTTCCTCCTTAGTAATTGTACACTTATTCTATTGATGTTCCACTGTAGGAGCTTGCAGTTCCCTCATCTCTTTCTGTATCGGATTCTACATCAGAGGTAATTCTGTCTCGTATTTGTTCAAGTTGCCGCCCCGACCATACTGATTTTGCTGTCTATATTCTTCTTGTTTTTCTATGGAAATCGTGTCTCTTTTATCGTTCACCATTCGTCTGGACTGCGAATCTTATGTGAGTTAGTAAGGCACATCTAAATGTGACGTGTTCTGGTGACCCTTGTTCTCCACAGTCGCATATTTCCTGTGGATTTAATCCTTCCTACACGCTTTAGGTGCTGGGGACCAGTTGAGAAGTGCACCATGCTACGACTTGGATCAATGTGCTATAAGTTTAAACGCTCTCTTATTTCGGGAAGAAGGAACAAACGTGTCGGCGCTTATTATTATTATCCCATTCCATCTGCCATGTTTCAATACGCCAGTCGTTGAGTTGTCTTTTGTTTAAAATATTTTGTTCTGTAACTTCCGTCACTTTCATAAAATTTCCTTTCTTGAGCCAATAATTGTCTGCTCTGTGTTTGATTGTAATATCAATAGGGTAGATGCCCATGACAACACAGAGTGTCTCTACTGATGTGTTGAAGGCTGCAGTTGTTCTTAATAACATACTACTTTGTCCTCTTCTGATAATTGTTTTATTAGTTACACGATTCAACCTGTGTCCAAAGACACAGGTTCCGAAGCACGTGAAAGATTCAAAGAGAGCTGTGTGGTATGTTCTTAGAATTGTGAGAGGCATTCTGTACTGCACTGTGTTCAGTCGTGCTACTTTATGCATTAATTTACATGCTTTGTCTGTTGCCAGCCTTATGTGATCATTGAAGTTCTGCTTTCCATCGAAATGCAGTCCAAGGTACCTTGTTGCATGCGCCTTTTTAATGCTCATATTTCCTGGTTTTCCTGTGGGATTCCTTAATAGTACTCCCTTAAGGAGAAGGTATACTGTCTTATTTGCCGTTATTTTTAACTTGTTTTCCTCGCACCATTCATCAATCTTGTGAAGTATTTGCGATCCTGTATGTTCTGATGCTTTTCTGTACGTTGCTGACGTTATTACCAGCAGGTCATCTGCATATGCAGCGACACCGCTAACTCAGTCATCTCCATGCAGAATGTCTGGCAAAGGTTCAGTAGCAATGTCCCAGAATATTGGTCCACAAATCGAGCCCTGGGGGCACACTTTAGTGACACGTGTAGCAACCTTCCGTGTACCAGCTCGGCATTCAGTCATTCTGCTCTGGCAGAAGTCAAGAAAGCTCTTGTAAAGAGCATTGGGCAATTGCATTTTCCTAAATCTATCGAAGAGTACAGGCCACCAAAGATTATCACAGGCTCCAGCGATATCTGTTAAGAATAGCCGTCACGCATTTATCGCTCACTCCACTTGTTGGCTGCAACGCCTGATTTGTTGCGTCCTCTATCGATTTACTTTTCGTAAACCCGAATAGGTGTGGTGTCACACCATGGAGGGTTCTGTGCGTTTGCAGTCTATTGCAGAGCAGCCGCTCTTCGACTTTGGTAAGTGTGTTTAACAAGCAGACAGGTCGACATGACTTAGTATCTGCAGGTTCCTTACCTGCTGCTTTTTTTAATGATGACAACGTTTGCCGTTTTCCATAGATGAGTTATTCTGCCTGCATGCAGAGCTTCGTTGAACATCTTCGTGAGGGTGGCGTTATTAGGGCAACGATGTGTTGTTTCAGCATGAACAGAATCAGGACCTGGCGCTTTTCCATTTTTACATTATTGATTACAGTTGTTACCTCTTCTTGTGTAATAGGAGTAGTGGGGTAATCGTTATTATGTTCTTGATTCTTTTTGTCCCTCAAGTGTTGATAGAATTGGACTTCTTGCATTTGATCCTCATCAGTAAGAAGTCGCTCTAGTGGATACTGTGCAGATTCCTTCCAAACCTTTGCCATCGTGTTATCACGTTTCTTCAAGGTTGATGGTACCGTTGGAGCATTTAGACGTTCTGTCTGTACTTTAAACGGTTGTCTGTAGTTCTGTTTTGACCAAGTTGTCCCTGTGGTCCTACCTCGTCTTATTTAGAAATGCTAAGTATTTACTCTTAGCCTCACGGAATATGTACAATGTGGCGAGTCTCTCAGGTGTAGTTTTGGATCTTTGGTAAAACTTTCTTTTGTCTCTCGGTTCTTTACGTAACCTGGACAATTCAGCAGACCAAGGTTCTCTTCTTGTTTATTTAACATTCACCTTCGGAATTGTTGTATCTTTGGCCTTCTGCATTACCTGTGTTATGATATGAGCCTTATAGTCAACACTGTGACGAATATTGTAAAGAGAGGAAGCCTCACTGTTTGGTTTAATAATTGCCAATTAGCTTTACTTAAGAGTAATCGATGTTGTTTCTGAGTTGTTGGAGTTACACCTGTTGATTTGCTAATATCAATTACAATATCATTATGATCAGTACAGTCCAGTTACTAACGATGGGTAGTGATTTATTATTGGCTAGAGACACGTCGATATTTCGCTCTCCACCCGCATTGCCCGATATGTTGGTGGCTGTCCTTCTCTATTTAAAATAAACGGGTTACACTAATTGATAACAGCAACTACCATTTACCCTCGATCATCTGTCGTATTTGAATTGCACAATGGTGAGTCGGCATTGTTGTCCGTTAAGATAAGTAGTTTTTTGCCCTGTGATAATTGTGCGATTCTTCCTATCTTTTCTATGAAAGGATCGATATCATAGGAATATTGGGCATAAATTGACGATATTACCCATGTGTCACTGTTTATCATAACCTCTACTGTGGCTATCTGCGTTGTACATAGTTGGCTCATTTGAGTTATGGTGAAATTTTTATTTGTTATGGCAACTGCAGATTTGGCATCTGCTGTACCCAGCTTTCCCAGGAACTCTGCCTCCTCGTAGGTATGGATACTGAAGGCAAATGAGATCTGCTTTTGTTCCATCCAGCAGCCTGCCTGATTCCATTCATTCAGTTCAGTTGGACTATCTTCATAATAGCTAAATTTTGATAAGAGATTTACTCTTATATGTTTGTTCCTTTGTGTTGTAAACAGTGCTGCTGTTGATCCTCTTTTAAGATTGGCGGCTATTTGTAAGCTTTAGCTTTGTTTATAACCTTTGTGTGGCAACTTTACGCTTTGACACAGTTTATGAGATTCGGTCAATCTTCAACTGTGGTCTTTATGAGATTTGATAAATACAGCGTATGATCAGCGATTGTATACATGACTGGCATATGTGTAAGTCATTTTATATGCTTATTGCATGGTGTTATGAATATTAACACTAACTGGTCGCGTATGACTTGTAAATTGACACCATATTACCAGGATGTAAGATAATGTGGTTCGACCACTCTTGAGTATGGCACTTATTATACCAAGCTCGGTATGGGAGGAGCTATAAAGTGATTCTCCATTATAATACCAATTATTGTCAATGAACATTACTGATTATTTCGTATTCTGTGCGCTATAACTGTCTTTCGTATAACCGTTTATACGTTGGACACTCAATCCCTCCTTCTTTACTCCACGTTGTAAGACAACATCCGATATGACACTGGCAAATCATTACTCAACTGTTGACTGCTGATTCGGCGAATTTGGCATGTAACACATTTCGGGTGGCGAGCTCAAATTCCTTGAATCTGTGTCACACCTATGAAATGTACAATTTCTTGTTCATGACGCGGGGTCTTTGACGAGATGGAGGATTATCTACGACGTAATTTAAAAACAATTTGCAGATATAACCGCGATTTAATTACAAAACATTGCTGATACAAACTGATACAGGTTTGACGCTAAAAACAGATACAGAGCTGACTGACCACGAGGCTGCAGCGGTTCTCCTTGATAAGATACAAACCATAGCCAAGTGTTTAAATAATAATTTACAATTACAATTGAATGAAATATTTTACATGAATAATTAAATTAGGTTATTTAGGTGATTCGTATTACATTACATCATGAAGTCATTTAAGAAACAAAGTATTATACATGAAATTCGTGCCATGTGAGTACTAGTTTTCAATAAGAATTTCGAAAAGAGAATCATAAATTTTTGATATATTTTCATTTACACCGACTTCTAATTATCGAATTTATCCAGTGCGTAAGACGTTTTGCACAAATGTTATCTGATACATCTTCTTTTAGATATATGTCATTATTAAGAAACACTTACGACAATTCCTACTTTTATTATAGTGACACAATTATTAAATAATATAATATTGCAAAACAAAGCATTTCACGTTTATTTTAGTGTTTCAAATACTATTCTGAGTATTTAATTGGCGGATATCCGTACATTTATTGACAATTCATAACATCAATTATATCAGTGTCACAGACTTTAATTCATTATTAGTGAGCGTTACATCCCCCCCCCCCCCGCCCCCGAGGCAAATCCTGCATGCGAACATGCAAGGGTTGCCGGCAGCAGCAGCACGAGACGAGTCAGGCTGTCAGGTCATTTACAGTAGAAAGAAGTGTTATAATTTATCACAAAAACAAGATAAGAGAAATTAGGACTAGTACGGAGGTATATAGGCATTCTTTTTTTCCTCGTTCAATTTGGGAGTGGAATAGGAAAGGAAATGCCTAGTAGTGGTACAGTGTACCCTCCGCCACGCACCTTACGGTGAATTGTAGTTGTAATGGAAAAAAGCTATGAGTGGAACAGGGAATTGTATCTGTGTTTCATAGATCTGGAAAAGGCTTATGATCGTGTTCGTAGGAGGAAGGTATTGTCAGTTCTTCAAGATTATGGTATGGGAGGCAAACTTCTGCAGGCAATTAAATGGCTGACAGGCAGCAGTTAGAGTAGATGGCAAATTAAGCTCATGGTTCAGGGTAGTTTCAGGGATAAGACAAGGCTGTAACCTATCACCACTGTTGTTCATACTATTCATGGATCATATGTTGAAAACAGTAGACTGGCAGGGCGGGATTAAAATAGGTGAAAACAAAATAAGCAGTCTTGCATATGCGAATGACTTAGTTGTAATGGCCGATTCGATTCAGAGATTACAAACTAATATTTCAGAGCTCGATCAGAGGTGCAACGATTATGATATGAAGATCAGCATCTCCAAAACGAAAGTAATTTCTGTGGGAAAGAGATTCGAACACAATGAGTGCCAAATAGGAGGAACAAATTTAGAACAGGAAGACAGTTTGAAGTACCTGGGATGTATTTTCTCATAGGATGGCAACATAGTGAAAGAACTGGAATCGAGGTGCAGCAAAGCTAATGCAGTGAGTGCTCACCTAAGGTCTACTCTCTTCTGCAAGAAGGAAGTAAGTACCAAGACTAAGTTAGCAGTGCACCGCTCTATCTTTCGACCAACTTTGTTGTATGGGATTGAAAGTTGGGTGGATATAGGTTACCTTATTCACAAGGTAGAGGTTACAGATATCAAAGTAGCAAGAATGATTGCAGGTACTAGTAGATGGGAACAATGGCAGGAGGGTGTCCATAATGAGGAAATCAAATAAAAACTGGGAATGAACACCATAGAGGAAGCAGTTAGAGCAAACAGACTGAGATGGTGGGGTCATGTTACACGCATGGGAGAAGCAAGGTTACCTAAGAGACTCATGAGCTCGGCAGCGGAGGGTAAGAGGAGTCGAGGTACACCAAGAAGAAAGTACTTAGATTCGGTGCAGAATGATTTTGCAGTAAAAGGCATGACATCAGACGAGGCATCATTGTTAGCACTGAATAGCAGATCATGGAGGAATTTTATTAGAGGTACTATGCTCCAGACTGAACGCTGAAAGGGATAATCAGTCTCTAATGATGATGATGATGTTGATTGGGTCAGGAACAGGAACGGGATTCATTACAAAATTATACGAAAGCATTTATCTATATATGCAAGAAAAATTTACTTATTTACAAAATCTCTTTTATTACTGAGCAGAAGGCTCTTGCTTAAAATAAATCTCCTTTTTTTCCCTAATTTCATAAATTCAGCAGCAAAAAATGCAAGAAGAATTTACATTTTATAATCGCACTTTCTAATTTGATAAAAAAAAACATATTTCATTTATCATTACTCACTTTGTTCTTGTTACTTTGCTGAAAACAATAATATTTTATCTTAGTATATACATTCTTTATTCTACGCATAGGAGAGGTATTTTGATAGAAAAAGTTGACTTTCTTTATAGAATAAAAGATGAGCAGGAGATGCAGCATATGAAATCGAAAAAATGCAAATTATATGCTACATGGCTAGGGAGCTGCTGCTTGCCACATACTTGTCACGTAAAGATTATGCGATTCCCTGAGGACACAGTGCACAATACATCACAAAAAACACTTACATAGTTTCCATGGATAGATATAAATCTTAATACTACAATATACAAAATATCTATAATACACTTTGGTATGCTCTTATAGGTCAACTTGTCTGTACAAATGCTACTTCCTTAACCCTACACATTATACTGCACTTTTCAGATTTAAGTTTTATATGATTCCAGTTCAGTCACATTTCGCTTCCATTAACTTCTGTTCTACCAGATCATTGTATTCACTGTCACAATATTCCTCCTTTCTTACATCATTGAAAGGCTCTCTCTTCAACAAAAGTCACTTCTTTAATTTGCACATTTGTCTCTCTACAATTACGCATAATTAGTTTTGTAGCAGTGGTACCACCTGTTTTCGTATCAGATACAATCACTTGATTACCACCCCAATCAAATGCAACCCCTGCTTTAATAATCCAATGCCTAATGAGATACTTTCATTTAACTCAGGTACTACCAGGCAACCTTGATTATACTCAATTTCATTTACATAAAAGGTCAATAACACTTGTCTGTTTACTAATATTCTGTGTCTACCTGTAGCAAAAATACTCAAATGTTTGTTA
Source organism: Locusta migratoria (assembly GCA_026315105.1). Lineage (NCBI taxonomy): Eukaryota > Metazoa > Arthropoda > Insecta > Orthoptera > Acrididae > Locusta > Locusta migratoria. The sequence continues at coordinate 11,177,680 of CM048745.1, forward strand.
AGCTTATGGGACTTAACTACGGGGTCATCAGTCCCTAAACTTACGAACTACTTATGAACTACTTACGAACTAGGATGGCACAAAATATCCATGCCCAAGGGGGGATTCGAACCCCCGACCGTAGTGGCCGTGCTGACCGTGACTGGAGCGCCTCAGTCACCTCGGCCACCGCGGCCGGCTACCTCTAGCACCCCTAATTTAAACTCCTACAACAGGTAACTCCACAAAGTCATTGCTTCCCTTGATTATATTTCTAAATTTCTCTGAAATGACACTAACAGGACTTACTGTGTCTATAAGACATTCCCCTATCGAATTCTCAGTCTTCACAACAATATAGCCGGCCGCAGTGGCCGAAAGGTCTGCGGCGCGCCAGTCACGGTCTGCACGGCCACTACGGTTGGGGGCTCGATCCCACCTCGGGCATGGATGTTTGTGCCGTCCTTAGTAATAGATATTTCATAAGTCATTTGTAAGTTTAGGGACTGATGACCCCGTAGTTAAGTCCCATAAGCTATACAAACATTTGAACATTTTTTAACAACAACACAGGGATCACCTAACACTTCTGTATCTCTTCCTTTATCATCTTCATGTAATAAATCTTTGCACGCATTACCAAAATTTAAATCCTTCATCCTAGTGTTATCCTTATCTGTCCCCATACTGCTGAGGGTCAAGTCAGTCACATGTTCATTATTTAATTTAGGGTCACACATATTTTTAGATGAATCCTTTTTGCATATTGACTCTTCACAATTATCAATACACTCAACATCATACTTCTTGCAAAGTTCCCTGACAATATTCTTTATTGTCTTATTTCCTTCATCTTGTTTGTGTCTGTCCCATACAGTTTCCAAAATATTAACATCTGACTCACTCTGAACAGTACTCCCTGACCATTTGTGGCACAGCTAAGATCCACTGGTATTGACTGACTCTCATGTTCGTTCCCTACCAAATCATCATCATTTTTCCCGTAACATCTTCCTTGATCTCTAAATACACCATGCCATCCAAATCTCCATAAAAACCATCATCACTGGACACATCACGGACGGCTGAAGACGGCTGCTGCCCTCGCGCGCGGGGTGCAAGTAGAGCTGTCGACGTATAGCATTGTTCCCAAAGTTGATCGGGGTCCTCTGGCTTGGAGCCGAGTCGAGGGCCTGACCAGAGGCTTCGCCGACTGTGTGAGAGTCCTGGCTGCAGATTTCTGGATCTGGACACATTCTCAAAAAACTGTATTGAGCAACCCACGCGCAATGGAAATATTTTAGACCTTATAGCCACGCACAGGCCTGACCTTATTAATGATGTCTGTGTAGAGACAGGAATTAGTGATCATGATATCGCCATCGCGTCGATGGTGACCAAAGTTCATAAACCAACCAAGAAGGCTAGGAGCGTGTTTTTGTTGGGATGAGCCGATAAGCAAATGTTAGGATCGCACTTAGAAAATGAATGGGTATCGTTTAATTCCGGGAGTATAGTTGTAGAGGAATTGTGGACTAAATTTAAGTGCATTGTAAATAAATGGTTAGAGAAATATGTGCCAGTAAAGACGATTAAGGATGGAAAATATCCACCATGGTATAATAATAATATTAGAAAGTTGCTGAGAAAGCAAAGACTGTTGCACTCTCGATTCAAAAAAGAACACGCAAATGATGACAGGCAAAAGTTAGTAGAGATTCGTGCATCTATAAAAAGATCGATGCGCGAAGCATGCAATAATTACCACAGCCATACCTTACCAATAGATCTTTCCGAGAATCCGAAAAAATTCTGATCCTATGTAAAATCGATAAGCTGGTCAAAGACCACTGTCCAGTTACTCGTTGATCATTCCGGGGCAGTAATAGAAGAAAGCAAACGGAAAGTTGAAGTCCTAAATTTAACCTTTAAGAAATCTTTTACGCAGGAGGACCACACAAATGAACCATCATTTGATCAACGTACTAATTCCGAAATGGAGGACATAGTAATATGTATTTCCGGTGTAGAGAAGCAGCTGAGAGAGCTAAATACAAAAAAGTCTCCTGGTCCGGATGGAATACCAGTTCGGTTTTACAATGAGTATTCTGCGGCATTGGCCCCTTACTTAGCTTGCATTTATCGCGAATCTTTAATTCTGCGCAAAGTTCCTAGTGATTGGAAAAAAGCGCAGGTGACTCCCGTTTATAAGAAAGGAAAGAGAACTGACCCACATAATTACAGGCCAATATTGTTGACATCAGTTTCAAGTAGAATTTTGGAGCATATTCTTAATTCGAATATAGTAAATATCCTTGAAACTGAAAAACTTCTTTCCTATGAATCAACACCGGTTCAGGAAACATCGTTCATATGAAGTGATTCTTCAGTTTCTCCCGGCGTATTTGATAATCAAAATATCCACGGGTGTACTGCCGGTCTATAGTGTCCAACGGGCACAATATTTCGGCGATCATACATGTCGCCATCATCAGGTGAACTGACGGACTGAACTCCTGGAAACGCGCCGGCACGGAGTTCCGCACGCTACGGCTGCTCTAAGGGAACTGGGTTCTAGCCCGGTAGCGGGCGATTTAAATACCCTCGGCCCGCGGAGCGACCCCTCCGCGGTCCGCGCCCCACGCCGCGGCCGCGCAGTGGAACCGATTGCGCCGGCGTCTGAGATGACGTCGGTGTGAGGGCTCTGTCCGCCGTGGTCGTCACTTCGTTACGTTAGCTACACTTACTCTTAATTAACCCAATCGCTGGTTCCCAAGCTTTGCTAAGATTATAGCCACAGTCACGGTTTATGAGGTCGTCACTTGTGCGAATTTCAATGGCCTCTCTAACGACGTAGTCCCAGTATCTCGACGTCTGTTCCAGAATCCTAGTGCTTTCATACTCCATCGCATGATTCTCCGACAAACAATGTTCATCGACTGCCGACTTGCTCGGATACATCAATCGTGTGTGACTCTAGTGTTCAACGCATCGATTCTCGACGGTACGCATCGTCTGAACCAGCGATTGGGTTAATTAAGAGTAAATCTAGCAAACGTAACGAAGTGACGACCACGGCGGACAGAGCCCTCACACCGACGTCATCTCAGACGCCGGCGCAATCGGTTCCACTGCGCGGCCGCGGCGTGGGGCGCGGACCGCGGAGGAGTCGCTCCGCGGGCCGAGGGTATTTAAATCGCCCGCTACCGGACTAGAACCCAGTTCCCTTCGAGCAGCCGTAGCGTGCGGAACTCCGTGCCGGCGGGTTTCCAGAAGTGCAGTCCTTCAGTTCACCTGATGATGGCGACATGTATGATCGCCGAAATATTGTGCCCGTTGGACACTATAGACCGGCAGTACACCCGTGGATATTTTGATTATCATTCATATGAAATTCAGCTTGCCCTTTTCTCACTTGCGAGCCATGGATGAAGGGCAACAGGCGGATTGTGTTTTTCTCGACTTCAAAAAGACGTTTGACGCGGTGCCACATTGCAGACTGCTAAGGAAGATACGAGCTTATGGAATAGGTTCACAGATTTGTGACTGGCTGGAAGACTTCCTAAGTAACAGAACGCAGTACGTTGTTCTCGACGGCGACAGTTCATCAGAGACGAGTGTATCGTCAAGTGTGTCCAAGGGGAGTGTGATAGGACCGCTATTATTTTCTATCTATATAAATGATCTGATGGACAGAGTAAGTTGTAATTTGCGGCTGTTTGCTGATGATGCTGTGGTGTATGGGAGGGTGTCGTCTGTAACTGACTGTAATAGCATACAGGATGACTTAGACAAACTTTCTAGTTGGTGCGAAGAATGGCAGCTAGCTCTCAATGTAGAAAAATGTAAGGTGATGCGCATGGGTAGGAAAAACAATCCCATAATGTTCGAATACAGCATTAGCAGTGAGCTTCTTGATGGTGTCGCGTCGTTGAAATATCTAGGCGTAACATTGCAGAGCGATATGAAATGGAACGAACATGTAAGGACAGTTGTAAGTGAAGCGGACAGCCGACTTCGGCTTATTGGGAGAATTTTGGGAAGATGTACTTCATCTGTAAAGGAGACCGCATATAAAACGCTTGTACGACCACGTCTTGAGTATTGCTCAAGTGTTTGGGACCTGCAGCAGATCAGTTTAAAGGAAGACATAGAAGCAGTTCAGAGGCGAGCAGCTAGGTTCGTTACTGGTAGGTTCGACCAATGCGCGAGTGTCACAGATATGCTCCGCCAACTCAATTGGGGATCACTGGAGGAAAGACGACGTTAGTTTCGTGAATTTCTATTGAGGAAATTTAGAGGGCCGGAATTTGAAGCTAAGTGTAGTACGATCTTGCTGCCTCCTACTTACATTTCGCGTAGTGATCACAAAGACAAGATAAGAGAAATTAGTGATAGTACGGAGGCATTCTTTTCTGTTTCCTCGTTCTGTTTGGGAGTGGAATAGGAAAGTAAATGCCTAGTAGTGGTACATTGTATCCTCCGCCACGCACCTTACGGTGGATTGCGGAGTATGAATGTAGATGTAGATCACTACTGTCTTCACTGTCAACGTTCTCATTACTAACTGCGTCATTATCATTTTTCAGTGATACAGTATCTGTTACTCCCTCACATGATCAACAGCAATACCAGCACACACATCACTGTTACCACACTGATCTACTTTACTCTCCATAAGATTACATAATCCAAACTGATCAAATTCAACATCTACATCATTGTTTACATTCTTACCTTCATTGTATATGTTGGACACAACAGCTTCATCTAGTTCTACTTCATGAGTATACTGACTAACATTATCTTTCTTAGATTCAGTTTCATCTCTTACAGTTTTCCAAAATTCTCTGTCAAAAGTTAATCTGTTAATTTGGTGTGAACCCCTACAATTGAACATATTAGTCCCATTTCTCATGTTAGAATTAGTGTTACCATATTTCCGATTACCATACTCAGTCCTATAATGGTTATCCTGATTCACATTGTGAAATCTATCCCCAGACTGACAGGATACCACTGAGGCTCCTACTAGTTTAAATGAACTTCTTGGTGATATCTGAATCTTTTAGCGTCACTTTGCCTATTATCATTCCACCACTGTCTTCCACTATTGTCCTGATTCCTATTCCACTGCCTGTTTCTATCATTTCTCCTGTTTTCATTCTCCTGATATCTACCTTGGTTCCCATTAAAGTTCTTATTACCATAAGCTTGATTTTTATCTCCAAAACCCTGCTCTGTTCTCTCGGAAGCCCTGTCCAACTTCTCCACATATCTTAAAAACTGTTCAATGTTTTCATGTGGCCCATATTACTAATCCCCATTGAATTCGTTTTGGTAGTCTACGTTTCAGTGCATCAATTTTAACTAGCTCATCTAATGGTTTGTCTCAATGAATGAGTTAACTTAGCTGTTTTTCACAACATGACCTCATACTACCATCAGATTCTCTATATAAAGGACCATTCAGAAAATCACTTCTACTCAAAACTTGCTCTGTTTCAGACCTAAACTTATTTAAGAACAACTTCTCAAATTCACTGAATGACATATCAGACATGGTTTGCTGGTTAGCCCACGAAAGTGCTTCATTATCTAACAATTTCTTAAAGAATTTAATCTTTAAGTTGTCAGACATGTCTGCTCTTTACAGTATTGCAAGAAGTTTTTCGGGTGTAATTTGCCATCACCTGGATACCATTTCAATGGCACATTACCCCAACTAGAACCAAAATTAGACAAAACTCTTTTGAGCAAGACTTTCTTGCAATTCTGTAACCTTTTTTGTACAATAAATCTCAGCTGACTTGATATTCTCCACCAAACTCTTGTGAGTTTCACCCACTAATGTTCTAATACTTACATTTTCGTCTTTTAACAAACTTTTCTAAACTTTCTTGACTGACACTTAGTCTACCAGTTTCATCATCTAAGTTACTACTCCCAGTATCAATACGATTTTCTACAGTGTCTATTCCACTACTGAGACCGTCATGTCCTGACTGAAAGGTTTCTCACATTTTTGCTATTTTCTCCTTGAGCCTCAAAATTTCGGTCGAATTCACTTTAATTACACTTTCAATCGCACTAATTTCACTCACGAGCTTCTGACCTAGTTCAGTGACGAAATTTATCTTCTTGTTATACTGTCTCCTTAAGTCATTGTGCTGTTTAGCAAATTCTTCACCCTGTCATTTGATTTGACGTGACAGTTCTCCATGTTTCCTCGAAATTGCCTTAGATATCAGTCTACTTTGATTTTGAAATTGTTCCTCATTTTTCGTCGAAATTTCCTCCGATACCAGTTTACTTTGATTTAGAAATTGCAGGTTAATCTGTTCCAGCAGTCTGTCAAAATACTACGTTCTGGTACCGGAGTACTACTTCCTAAGCACTCAGATTCTACGGTTATGTGCCGTGTCCGTTTACGATACCCGAATCACTCGCGTCCATGATGAAAATTAACTGATGCATACAGTCTAAGGTACTTACCTGAGAAGTGCCCCGTGGGTCGGCAGGTAGAGGTTCAAGTCTCCTTTTTATCTGATGTTTCCTCTCACACTGACATCCACAGCTGATCGTGACTTCCATTGCCAGGTTCTTTGCTCCCTTGTTGCTGGCTGAAGTCGAGGCCAATGGGTTACATGTCGAGAGATGTTCCTGGAATCAACAGATGATTAATACATGATCCACTAGTTACCCGGCGCAAACCCCACCAATTGTAACACAACATCCGATATGACGCTGGCAAATTATTACTTAACTGCTGACTGCTGATTCGGCATGTAACACATCTCGGAATATTAATAAAACTCCAGCTCCAGTTGCATTTATTGGTGCTTTATTTAAGCCCACACTACCGGTTTCGGCCTCTATGTTAGGCCATTTTCAAGTGTGACAGACCTGCATATAATGTGTAACTAAGTTTACAAGAATTACATGGTACAATACAGAATGTTATATATGTAAAAAGGTACTGTAGAAAAGCAGAAGGAAACTTACGTTTTGCCATAGAGAAAGCAACGTCAAGTGATTACAACAATAGAACTCAGAGAATTTAAAACTTTTGTTGCCCAATGGCGACATGAGAAAAATGGGCGTGTCGTATTTAACATTCCAAAACATAATCGGCATGTTCTGATGTGTTCTGATATAAACATTACATCATTGCAAGCATGAAATTCTAAACATTAGTTGATAAAATGTAAAGGTCAATAGTAAAATATTATAAATGTCAGTTAGGATACAAAACGGAACATATAGCGGCCAATGAGGCTATGTGAAAAGTTGGCGTGTCGTCAATTTAAAATTTTGATACAGGAAGTATAATAATTTAGCTTAAGGCCAATTGTATTCAATTTAGTTTACATTAAAGTTGGATGTATTGTTTAAATAAGGTACAAAAATTCTTAGGATGTAAAATGATTGCAACAAACGAGGCGTCCAAGCCGATAGTTGAGGGACGGCCTCTAGCGAGCGAAATATGAACGCTGGTGTGGGCTCTAGAGCTGTTTGGACGCGTCGTTGATTGCTTACATTGTACTGTTTACAAACAGTAGTCTATGTTTTAAAAAAAACAGCCACGAACTTCCGGAGCATTTCTAAAAAACTTTGTCAAAAAATCAAAAGTTTGTAGAGTCTATGGGACTTAACTACGGGGTCATCAGTCCCTAAACTTACAAACTACTTATGAACTACTTACAACTAAGGACGGCACAAATATCCATGCCCGAGGGGGATTCGAACCCCCGACCGTAGTGGCCGTGCAGACCGTGACTGAAGCGCCTCAGTCCCCTCGGCCACCGCGGCCGGCCTTTGTCAATTACTGGGCGGCAGATATCTAAGAAATTAGTATTTTTTAAAGTGCATTGCTCGTTAAGCGTGTCTTTCTTGGACTTTTTTAGGTGAGTGTATATAGCAACCTCTTCATAAAAATCCATGAAATAGCCTTTCCTCATTGTATGGAGTATTGTCAGGTTGTTTTCGATACTGTCTACCTTGTGACTGTTGCGTATAAGGTGAGGAGCGAAGGTGGATTTGCTTTCAGCGTTTTTTCTGCCGAGTTCTGTGTGTTCCTTGTAACGCGTTTTGAAGTTGCGTCCTGTTTGCCCGATGTAGTATGCATTACAGCCGGAGCAGTGAATTTTGTATATGCCACCGTTTTGATATATGTCCTGCGTTGTATTTATGTCATGTATTAAGAGATGCAGAAGTGATGGTTGTGATTTGTACGCAATTTGCACGTTACAATTTTTAAACAAGTTACTTAGTTTATACGAGACCTGACCACTGAAGGGGAATGAAACAAAGTGTTTATTACCCGGTTATTTATTGGCTCATGCCAAATTGGCAATAGATACTGTTAAGGTTTATAAAACTGAACAAGCAAGATTAGCCATAGGGGTCAACAAAATTCTAAGTGAGGCTGCGTACCGACCTACAAAACACCTCTTCGAACTTTCTATATGTCGTGGCATCAATCAGAAACTAAAACATCACAACGCCTTAATAACCAAGGCAGATAAGGCAAATACCTTGGTTATCACATACACACGCGATTATGTGGAGAAAGCTGATAAGTTCTTTTCGGAAAATAATATTACAGAAATAAATTACAACCCAACAAACAAGCTTCAGGCAGAGATCAGGAAAGCTATAGATAGGAACTGTTATATATTCAGGGACAAAAAAGAAAAAGACAGCTTAAAAATAATGCATCCTAGAACTCCTTCTTTACGTTTACAAATCAAGACCCACAAGAATAATGCGCCTAGGCCAATTGTTAACGCTATCGACAAACCTAGTTATTTACTGGATAAAAAACTAAATAAACTACTGAGAGAGCATTACACCTTTGAAAATAATTACTCTGTAAAAAACAGTTACGAACTTGCGAAAACAGTTAGACACATCTCAATCCCGGCCCACGCTAGGCTCGCCTCGCTCGACATAGCAAACATGTATACCAACATACCTATGAACGAAACAATAACAGTAATTAAAAATAATTTGCTGCTGCACCAGAAACTTCCTCCCGGGGAAATCATTGAGCCGGCCGCGGTGGCCGAGGGGACTGAGGCGCTTCAGTAACGGTCTGCACGGCCACTACGGTCGGGGGTTCGAATCCCCACTCGGGCATGGATATTTGTGCCGTCCTAGTTCGTAAGTAGTTCATAAGTAGTTTGTAAGTTTAGGGACTGATGACCCCTTAGTTAAGTCCCATAAGCTTTACAAACATTTGAACATTTGAAATCATTGAAATGATCGAGCTGCTGGAAATATCACTAAAGTACAGCTACTTTATATTTCACGACAAAATCTACACACAGGAAGACGGACTAGCAATGGGATCTCCCTTGGCAGGTACACTGGCAGATATTTTCGTCAACCACTTAGAAAACAAATTCTTTAATTACCATCCTGAAATCAACGCTAAAAAAGTGTACTATAAACGGTATGTTGACGATATTCTCGTCTTATTCATTGGCTCCCAACAAGAAATAGACCAATTTGCAAACGCTTTTAGCGAAATGCACAATAACATCTCATTTGCCGTTGAGCATCAACAGAACAACAATATTAAATTTTTAGATCTTTCCATCAGCATGGTACAAAACAAACATACCTTTGGTATTTACCACAAACCAACATCTTCTGACGTCATTATCCCGGCTGCATCTTGTCACCGTGCTCAATATAGAAAGGCTTATTTTCGTTCAGCAGTACATAGACTCCTCAAACTGCCACTACAAGATAATGAAGTAAAAAAGGAACTTAACTGGCTCCGAAATATAGCACGGAATAACGGCTATCATAGCATGATCGTAGACGAGATTTTGAACGTGGCCAAATCAATCAAAAAATAAGTGAGCCAAAATATGGAACCGGCTAATAAACACTTTGTTTCATTCCCCTTCAGTGGTCAGGTCTCGTATAAACTAATAATTTGTTTAAAAATTGTAACGTGCAAATTGCGTACAAATCACAACCCTCACTTCTGCGTCTTTTAATACATGACATAAATACAACGCAGGACATATATCAAAACGGTGGCATATACAAAATTCACTGCTCCGGCTGTAATGCATACTACATCGGGCAAACAGGACGCAACTTCAAAACGCGTTACAAGGAACATACAGAACTCGGCAGGAAAAACTCTGAAAGCAGATCCACCTTCGCTCCTCACCTTATACGCAACAGTCACAAGGTAGACAGTATCGAAAACAACCTGACAATACTCCATACAATGAGGAAAGGCTATTTCATGGATTTTTATGAAGAGGTTGCTATATACACTCACCTAAATAGTCCAAGAAAGACACGCTTAACGAGCAATGCACTTTAAAAAATACTAATTTCTTAGATATCTGCCGCCCAGTAATTGACAAAGTTTTTTAGAAATGCTCCGGAAGTTCGTGGCTGTTTTTTTAAAACATATACTACTGTTTGTAAACAGTACATTGTAAGCAATCAACGACGCGTCCAAACAGCTCTAGAGCCCACACCAGCGTTCAAATTTCGCTCGCTAGAGGCCGCCCCTCAACTATCGGCTTGGACGCCTCGTTTGTTGCAATCATTTTACATCCTAAGAATTTTTGTACCTTATTTAAACAATACATCCAACTTTAATGTAAACTAAATTGAATACAATTGGCCTTAAGCTAAATTATTATACTTCCTGTATCAAAATTTTAAATTGACGACACGCCCACTTTTCACATAGCCTCATTGGCCGCTATATGTTCCGTTTTGTATCCTAACTGACATTTATAATATTTTACTATTGACCTTTTCATTTTATCAACTAATGTTTAGAATTTCATGCTTGCAATGATGTAATGTTTATATCAGAACACATCAGAACATGCCGATTATGTTTTGGAATATTAAATACGACACGCCCATTTTTCTCATGTCGCCATTGGGCAACAAAAGTTTTAAATTCTCTGAGTTCTATTGTTGTAATCACTTGACGTTGCTTTCTCTATGGCATAACGTAAGTTTCCTTCTGCTTTTCTACAGTACCTTTTTACATATATAACACTCTGTATTGTACCATGTAATTCTTGTAAACTTATTGTTACACATTATATGCAGGTCTGTCACACTTGAAAATGGCCTAACATAGAGGCCGAAACCGGTAGTGTGGGCTTAAATAAAGCACCAATAAATGCAACTGGAGCTGGAGTTTCATTGAAATTTGAACCACAGTTGCGGCAACAGCAAGCTTCCAGTGATGGAAAAACTAATAACATTTCGGAATATTCATATATTGTTGGAATCTGTTTAAATAATAATTTACAATTAAAATTGAATGAAATATTTTACATGAATAATTAAATTAGGTTATTTAGGTGATTCGTATTACATTACATCGTAAAGTCATTTAAGAAACAAAGTATTATACATGAAATTCGTGAGATGTGAGTACTAGTTTTCAATAAGTTTTTCAGAAAAACAATCATAAATTTTTGATATATTTTCATTTACACAGACTTCTTATCATCGAATTTCTCCAGTGAGTAAGACGTTTTACACAAATGTTATCTGTTACATTTTCTTTTAGATATATGTCATTATTAAGAAACAATTACGACTATTCCTACTTTTACTATAGTGACGCAATTATTAAACAATATAACACTGCAAAACAAAGCATTTCACATATATTTTAGTGTTTCAAATGCTTTCAAATGTTATTCTGAGTATTTAATTGGCGGATATTTGATTATTAGAGAATGTACATTAACTGACAATTTATATCATCAATTATTACATTGTCACAGACTTTAAGTCATTATTAATTAGCGTTAGTCAATTGTCAGATCGTAATGTTATTCCAAGATGGCCGCCAGTGAGTGACGCACGCTAGTTAGGCTCGCAAGTTTAACTGGTATTTGGAGGTGTTAATAAGCAGTTTGGGTGTTTGAAATAGTCACAAAACGTGTGTTAAGTGCCAAGTGTCGCATTGCCATACTATTTCGGAGTGCCTGTGCCGTGTAACTGCATCTAAAGTGGAAAGTCATCGAACAACGCGCAGCACCGCCAACGGCCAGTCCGGCGAGGGCGCAGCAGGCGAGCTGGAGCCGGTGCCGGCGACCGCGGCCGCAGCAGACGCCGCCGACGTCGCCGAGGTGAGTGCCGCGCCGCAGGCGGAGGGCGCGCTCGCCACCGAGCAGAAGCTAATCGAGAGAACAGATGAGCTCGAACAATATCAGAGACGTAACAACCTAAGACTGTTCGGGATTCCAGAAAATAGTAGTGAGAACACCGATGAAATCGTAGTGAAGCTGGCCACAGAAAAGCTAGGGGTGCAGGTGACCCTTAACGACATCGACAGAAGGCACAGAGTGGGACGTAAGGGAGGGGAAGCAACAAAACCTAGGCCCATAATAGTGAAGTTTGTGTCGTACAGGAAGAGATCCGAAATCTTCAGAGCCAAGAAGAAACTGGTAAAATCAGGCCTGACGATACGTGAAGATCTCACTTCCGAGCGATTAAGAATTTTGAATAGTGCAATCGCAACATTTGGCCTACATAATGTATGGACGAGTGACGGCAGAATAATGGTGAAGACGAACAATGGCAAAATATCAGTTACAAATGCAAATGAACTCGGAAGCCTCTGCTTTAGGAGATAAAAACACGTGAACACTTGCTGCCACTACTTCTACGTGTAGTTTACTATTTTTATTTTTCTTATTTTGCTACATTTGACATCGATCCTGTAAAGAAACACTTATGTACATCATTATCTATTATGCTACATTAGTTAGTTTTCTCTTTATTATTTTAGCCAATGATCATTATTTTATTGGTGTGATTTGTTTTACACTTTTTTTCCCTTCTTCTAGCAAATTATCATTATACTATTAGTGACACTTACTGGTTCACTTTAGGATAGTACTGTTTTCCTATTAATCTCATACCTACATTATCAATTACGGTACCATCTTAGGTTTAAATTCACTATTATATAGCGTCTGTCTCACACATCATTCGCAATTGTTCACTCTACTATCGATATTGTTATCTTTACTTAGTGTTGTTCCGTGCAGATTATTTTGTCTTTGCTTGGCGAGATTCTCCCCCTCCACCCCTCGGCGCCTCGCTGCCGCTCTGCGGAAACAGGCCGTGCTGACCTTGGCTGCAGCGCCTCCCTGTCCCTCCCCTGTCTCTGAACCCACCTGACCTGCTTCCGCTCTCTCTCTCTCTCTCTCTCTCTCTCTCTCTCTGGTGTCCTGCACTCCTCCCCCGACCCCCCGGACCGATAGCACAGACACGGGGTGCGGGGAGGGAGGGTTTTCAGCAGTTCCGTAAGATGTCCCATGATGGCGCTGAGGTCAGAAGCAACCGCCAAAGCAGGCAGCAGGTAGCGGCTGCCCCCACCACCACCTCCCCTCAAACGCCGGCACGCCGGACACAGCCGTGGCCTCGTGGCAGGCGGTACAAGCTCTCCCCTCAGCCTCCCCTCCACGCTATCCCCTGACGTGCGAGAAGCACCCTAAGCCAGCGATTCGCCTGACACCTGCTAGCATCTTACGGAACTACGAGGGGAGCGTAGGACAGTGGTTTAGAGGGGGCTGCGTCTCTGTATATGTTACTCTGTGCCGCTAGCCACCCAGCCACGCCACATTCCAATGTGTCCTGCGTTCGCAGAAAAGGACCCCGCCACCCCACAGCCCGCTGCCGTTGCCCTACCGACTAGCGGTATCATCGCGCGCGCTACAACTGAGCGCACAAAGCTCCACGTTGCACACGCAAATGTTCAATCTCTACAAGCTCATTTAGTTGAGTTCCGCCATATATTTCAAGACTCGGATCTTCATATAATTCTTCTATCGGAGACCTGGCTCAAACCAAGCATTACCACCAGTTCCGTAAATTTAGACGGCTATGTCTTCCTGAGACACGACCGATTGAACAAACGCGGAGGCGGCGTTGGAGCTTACATACGCTCTGATTTATCACCTACCGTGTTGCACACGTCAAATAACGATGAAACTGAACAAGTGGAATACATGTTCATAGAGATAAAACCCCTCAAAGAAAAGCGTCTCATATGCGTTCTCTATAAACCTCCGAAGGTAGGTGCGTTGGACTGCTTCGAAACTGCCCTCTCAGACCTCGAATCACCTTATGAGCACATAATTATAGCGGGAGACACTAACATAAATTTTCTGTTCAACAGTCCGTCCTGTATGAAGTTCAAGCGTATGCTTACGTCTTCGAATCTGACCTTCCTTCAGCTTGCACCCACCCATCACACAGCTGATAGCCACACTTTAATAGATATATTTGCAACAAGGTTTCCAGACAGAGTAATTCGAACGTCACAAACATCTGCACCTGTTATGTCTGCCCATGATGTAATTTTCATGACATACTCGCTAGAATGCCCCAGGAAGAAACCACTGCTAACTACATACCATGACTTAAGACGCGTCAACTTACCTGATCTGACAGCTGATGCACTAGAAATAATTTTCGAGCCAACCTCCGACACCCTCCCGGACGTAAACGAGAAACTGCACAAAATTACAAATAAACTTAACCAGCTGTATGATAAATATGCGCCCATCAAGACGAAAAAAGTGAGAAGGAAACCTGCACCCTGGCTAACTGATGAACTAAAACAGCTCATGAATCTCAGAGACAATGCACGTCGGACATACAAACTGCACCCTACACCGGAAAACCACACTGCTTACAAGCAGAAACGTAACAGAGTCAGCCAGGCTGTGAGAAATGCTAAACTCAGATACGCCCATTCATTAACCGACAACATAAATAGACCGGCCGTCCTCTGGAAAAACCTGCGCGGTCTTGGTATTGGAAAAGTAAAAACTGCAGCCGAACCCACTGTCCCCATTGAGGAACTAAATCAGTATTTCACAACGCGTACCACCACAATAGATCACCAAACGAAACAAACACTTATTGACCATATCAAGAGGATAAACAACGCTAACCATGATAAGTTTTGTTTTAAGCATGTTACTGGAAGTACAGTCAAAAAAGCCATTATGCGTATTACATCAGCGTCTACTGGGGATGATGGTATCACTATCCAAATGGTAAAGCTGATTATTGATCCACTGCTGCCCACCATAACAGATATATTTAATCAGTCCTTAGCCACAAGTGTTTTTCCTGATGCATGGAAACGTGGACTAGTTAAGCCACTGCCAAAAAAGAACATTGCCACAGCACCCTCTGATTACCGACCTATCTGCATTCTTCCAGCACTATCCAAAGCTCTAGAATATATAGTACATGATCAGCTAACCAGCTACTTGACTATTAATAACCTTTTTGACGAACACCAATCAGGTTTTCGCAAATATCGCAGCACAACATCTGCTTTGATAAAAGTGACAGACGATCTTAAGCAGGCAATGGATAGACAAGAGGCGACTATTATGTGCTTCTTAGACTTTATCAAAGCTTTCGACACTGTGGACTTTGACATTTTACTTGCTAAACTTAGCAGCCTAAATCTCTCTCAAGGCGTGGTGCAATGGTTTCGCTCATACTTGACATCGCGTCTTCAGTGCGTCATGTCCGGCACCGAAAAGTCACAGTGGAGAAAAGTACTATCAGGCGTACCACAGGGCTCGGTATTAGGTCCACTCCTCTTTTCATTGTACGTAAATGACGTATCATCGGTCTTGTCCTTTTGTAAATACCACATGTATGCCGATAACCTCCAGTTGTATTTAAGTGCAAAACCAAAAAACCTGAAGACAGCAATCGAAAATTTTAATTCTGACCTATGTGCACTATCAAAGTGGGCACAGAATATAGGATTAAAGCTCAATCCAAGTAAAACACAAGCAATTCTGGTAGGACATCCTATGCTCATTAACCACAAATTCCGCGAATCTCAACCATCATTAATATTAAATGACACACCTATCTATTTTTCGCCCTCGGCAAAAAGTCTGGGAGTGATAATAGACGACAAACTAAATTGGGCTGAGCACACAGCCGCCGTGTGTAGGAAGGCATCAGCATCTCTTCATGCCCTACAGAGATATAAGAAGTTTTTTCCTCTCGATCTTAAAAAGAAACGTATACAAACACTTGTAATTCCAATTATTGATTACAGTGATGTTATCTTGCAAGGTCTTCCTTGGGAAAGCTCAAGACGTCTGAAACTAATCATGAATGCCTGCGTTCGATATATATGTAACATCCGTCTCTTTGATCATATTTCACCATCTTATATGCAACTATCCTGGCTCCGTGCTGACAAGCACACAGATTTTCATACACTCTCCTCTACTCTCTTATCAACGTACACTGTCCCTCATATCTTTCCTCGACCTTAACACTCTTATCTGATCAACATAACAGAACTACTCGTTCCTGTCAGAGCAAAACCCCTTCTGTCCCTATCCATCACTCAGCCGGTTTCTCAAAATCCTTTTCAGTAGCAGGAACGAGGCTCTGGAACAATCTACCTCAGTATATCAGAGAACTGAATAACACTACCAGCTTCAAACGACAGTTAATGGATTATCTACTAAAGCAATAATTATGCCAGTCTTTAGTACCCTACGGTCCAGGTACGTCACATCCATTCCTCCTCCCAGATATTCTCTTACTGCCATTGCTCTCGCCAGGTACAGCTTTCTTAACTTCCTTTTGTCAGAATTCGCCTTGCCTTAACCAGTCTCGATTCAAAAGTACATCCTGTATCTGCTAATATCAATGTTGTTACTTCTATTATTACACCAACAGCAGCAGAAGGTGTCTCAGTGGTACTAATAGTATTAATCCTTTTAGAATTAAGTCAACACCTTTTATTTACATCCTTTTACATGTAGTTAACTTTTATAAATTATGTTATTAATTGTTTATCTGTGAAAATCATTGGTATGTTATAGGTAACTCAAATGTAAAGAAATACTGTATGTGTAAAACCCTGGTCCGATGCAAGAGAGGGCCTGATGGCCCTAATCTGATCAGGCTAAATAAACAAATAAATAAATAAATAAATAAATAAATAAATGACACCTTGTAAAAAACATGCCTTCCAGCCATAAAATACACATTCTACCACACCTCCTCTAGTGTAAAATATTCTAAACACTTTACCTATTCATTACGATCCAACCTGGTATCGGTCTCTTCATAATGGGTCCTTTATGTGTATGATAGTCCTGGTCTCCTACACTTGCAAGCTATGCAGCGAACTGACTCTTGCTCCTGGCATTCAGATCTTTTATGCCCTGGCGTGGCACACTTTGCACAGACTGCAGGTTTCTCGCAATATTTTTGTGAATGCCATAAACCCCGGCAGTTAAAACATCTCTGTACAGCTACGAAGTCGTTAATACACAGCGATTCAAACTGTATATAAACCCTTTCTTTTTGCAGAAGCAACAGACGTACCTTTGGGGATACTACTGAGATGTTATTTAATGCTCTTCTCCCTTTTGAGCATGTTTTAAATTTGATTGTAACTTCATTTTGAAATTCTTCCGCTGAAATATGCCCACTTAAATTAATTTAGTACAATTCTTCCAAAAATTTATTATCCTTTAGGCGAGTAGAAACGTGCACTACTGATAGCTGAGTTGGCTCTTCGCATTTTATGTTTTGGAGGTTCAGCGTTTTTCCACTATTCTATTTCTATCTTCCTGTGACTCAGTCTCGATTAAGACAGTGTTCTGTGTAGAACGGATCGACTTAATTTTGATCTCTTCCTGTTTGGGGTCGTTGTACTCGTTATTCTTTGAAGAATGCTTTTGGCGTCCTGATTAGTATCTGATTTAAAGAACAGTGTACTCGGTTGCTTTGACTTCGTTTGATGAATTTGTGCTCGAACTCTGTTATTCGAGCTTATATCAGCTTTGTCTGTAGCTACTGCTGTAAAGAATAGTGGAAATGGCTTTATTTCTGCTTTAAGTTTTTGCTTCTCTGATCTGATCTCATCTAGTTCGGTATGTGCCCCTTTGTGTCGGTATTATTTGCATCAGCTGATTCCTTTCTCAGTCTTTTGAGGCACTTGTGGCTCCTACCTCAGCTCTCGCCTACTGCTCCTGTGCCCGCCTGCTGTGGCACGTACGCTGAGTTTGTCCCCGGTGGCGCCCGCCATTGGCTGTGCCTCACACTGTCTCAGCCAGTTCTGTGTTAATACACAAACAATGAGCTGACTAAATTGAGTTATTCATTTTTAAAAAGCACTTAAAAAGACTTGAAAAGTGTAAGATTAGCAAAATAATTCCGTGCAGTCAGAGGCCCCCTGCCAGCTACACGCACAGCTCCACTCCACTTCACTGCCGCCACTTTCGCTCTGCCGTGGAGTGTGCGCTGGCAGAGGACGCGCCGCTCTCGCTCCGCCCGTAGAGCGCTTGCACGCAAAATGCAAAGGTCTCATAGGAAAATCTCTTTCTATTTTTTCTGTATTTTCCAATTTTCCGGGAAACTTTTCCAAATTTTTATTTCATAAGAACTTTACTCTTGCTTTGAACATCAAATTTTATCGCAATCAAACGAATGATATTGATATCCCATGGAAAATAGGTCTCTCAGTTTCTCGCGAATTTTCAAATTTTCTGGGTAACTTTCCCAAATTTTTAGTGCTTAAGAACGTTCATTTTTCGTTGAACGTCAAATGATCAAAATTTTATCGCAATCGGATGAACGGTTCTCAAATTATAGTGTTGGGTACATTTAGAAACACACTGAAAAAGGAACTTAGTTCGAATTTTGTGACTTTCCTTTTTAAGTGTCCCTAACTTTTTTACTGGAAACTTTTCCAAGACCATAATGAATAAAACAAAACAAAAAAATATGTCTCTCCGTCGTTCGAATAGTCAGTTATTGGGCTGAATTCAATGAAAAACACATTGAAACATGCAGTTTCAATTTTTCACAAATTTTCGAATTTTCCAAAATATTTATTTCATACAAACTTTCTCCTGTCACGCCGTACTCAAGTGATGCTCTTACAGCCATGTGGGAATTGATTTTTATTCTTAAAGAAAGTCGCTTTCGATTTTTCCTAAGTTTTACTGCTTTCCGAGTGACTTTTCCAAATTTTTAGTTGATGCGAACATTCCTCTTGCATTCAAGAAAAAATGTACACAATTTTGTTGCAGCTGGACGAACGGTATTGATAACTCACTGGAAAAAGGTTGAAACAGGTCAGTCAGCACATCGTAAAGTACAGCTATCGTGACTAACTATAATTATGGGTAGCCTACAACATCTATACTGAGCGATACCAGTCTGGAACTGTTATAATATCTCTGAGTTGTTCTGCTCGTCGGGAGAAGATGATATACAATATTATTTTTATTACCAGGTATAAAATCGCTATTACTATAGTATGTACACCCGGTAACTTTTACTGACGGCTTTGTCTGGTACCCTCAGTAATACTCCAGTCTGTATTTGTAGCCTTTAATCAGAATGAGTAACCGCAGAGGTATAATTTACTACGACACTTGGATACAACAACGTTAGCGGAAAAATCTGACTGAGTCTGCTATCAGTAAATTCCTGTTCGGGTAAAGCGTCGTAGCTGGCCCAAGATCTCACAGCTTGAATAAACACAGCATTTGGCAGTTGACTACATGCTTAAGCATTTGAAAACAAAAAAGTTATTAATGTGAGTACACCTTTTGCTGCAAGTCTGAGGTCTCACTAACTCTTTCTCACTCGTGATGATAAATAATCTCTGGTAATTACTTTTAGTTTTAACCGTGAAAAATACATTAAAGGTTGCCAGAGAATAAATTATGGTACATTTCTTTCTAATGTGAACAAATTACTTTCTCCAATTCAGAGTAAATATGAAATATATCGGGAG